>JAVSCE010003316.1:0-276368 GCA_032199065.1 Smutsia gigantea
ATCTATGAGCTTCGGTGGACTGCGAGACTACTTCCTTCCCTAGTGAGGGAAAGTTTTCAGCAATTATTTCTTCAAAGACACTTTCTATCCCCTTTTCTCTCTCTTCTTCCTCTGGTACTCCTATAATGCGAATATTGTTCCGTTTGGATTGGTCACACAGTTCTCTTAATATTCCTTCATTCCTAGAAATCCTTTTATCTCTCTCTGCCTCAGCTGCTCTGTACTGCTGTTCTCTGTTTTCTATTCCATTAACAGTCTCTCGCATCTCATCCATTCTGCTGTTAAGCCCATCGATCACTTGTCTGATTTCTGTATTGTCTTTCCTCAGTTCCCTCACTTCCTCCCTCAGCTCTTGCACATTTCTCTGTAGTTCCATCAGCATGGTTATGACTTTTATTCTGAATTCTTTTTCAGGAAGACTGTGCATTTCCATCCCTTCAGACTCCCTCTCTGGGGTTGTCTCATTGATTTTGGTCTGAACCATATTCCTCTGTCTTTTCATGGCTGTATAATTGGTCACTGATAGTTGCCACGTATGTCAGCTGGGCTCTTTAAGACTTTAAAAAGAGAAGAAAAAAAAGAAAAAAGAGAAAAAGAAAGAAAAAAAAGAAAAAAAAGAAAGAAAAGAAAAAAACAAAACAAAACAAAAAAAAAAATGCCCACCGGACGTAGATTCTGTGGGAATGCTCTAGGTGGTGCTATTGCCCCACTATTCCACAGCTGTGACTGTGCCGCTCCGCAGGGCCCTTTATCGCTCTGGCAGGGGTGGGAACGAGTAGGAGGCTGTTGTTCTCAGTGAGAAGTGTTAAGTATAGCTTCACTTCCTCAGTCACCAGCTAAGGCGTCTGAACCTCCCCAGGACTCCCAGCCTGCTGTGCTGAGTGTGCTGGGGCGATCCAGCTCCTCCACTGGGCTCCTGTCTCTTTAAGACCGCTGAAGAAAGCACGCACTTTTTTTTTCCTTCCCGGGAGCCAGCTGCAAGCACCCTGGCGCGTTCCCCGCTCAGATCCTGCCCCTCTGTCTCTCCAATCTCCGCTGCACTGCACGATGTGGGTCAGCGCTCCCCGCGCAGATCACCGGGGCTGGCTACTTCACGGGGTGCACTTCCACTCCCTCCCGGCTCTGAATCCTCTCCTCCCGCCGGTGCACTGGGGTGGGGGAGGGCTCGGGTCCCGCCGGGTCGCGGCTCCGTATCTTACCCGCCTCTTGGGATGCCGAGTCCTCTCAGGTGTAGCTGCACGCTGTGCGCTTTCCTGTGAATTCTCGTCTCTCTTTTAATAATAGATGTATATTCTGTGTTTTCGTAGATAAATATAGTGTTGGGAGGAGATTTTTGCCGCCCTGCTCACACCGCCATCTTCCCGGAAGTGCCTATAGCTAATTTATTTTTAATGCTGAATACTATTCCACTTTCTGGGTGTACCATGGTTTATTTGTCCATTCACCTACTGAAGGACCTCTTGGTTGCTTCCAAATTTTGCAAATTATGAATAAAGCTACTATAAATATCTGTGTGCAGATTTTTGTGTGGACATAAATTTTCAGCACCTTTGGATAAATGCCAAGAAATCTGATTGCTGGATTGCATGGTATGTTTAATTTTGTAAGAGGCTGCTAAACTGTCTTCCAAAATGGTTGCACTATTTTCCATTACCATTTGTAATAAATGAAAGTTCCTGTTGCCCTATTTTCTTATCAGCATTTTGTCAGTGTTCTAGGTTTTGGCCATTCTAATTGGTGTGTAGTGGGATCTTATTGTTGTTTTAATTTGCATTTCCTTGATAACATATGATGTGGAACATACGCTTATTTGCCATTTGTATATCTTCTTTGGTGAAGTGTATTTAGGTCCTTGTCCTATTTTTTAAGTGGGTTATTTGTTCTCTTATTGTTGAGTTTTAAGAGTTCTTTGTATATTTTGCATGATAGTTGTTTTTAGAAATATCTTCTACAAATATTTTTCATCTCTGTGGCTTGTCTTATAATTTTTTTATTGCATGATTCCACTTATATGAAATGTACAGAAGAGACAAAGCTTTATGCAGGAAGTAGATTTGTAGTTGCCCAGAGTAGGGGGTTGACAGTAAATGTGCATTAGGGATCTTATTGAGTCATGAAAATGGTCTAAAACTTCTTTATGGTGATGGTTACACATGTAAAGTAGTACAATATCTGTATTAAAATCATTGAATTATACACTTTATATGAGTGAATTATGTGATATGCATATATACCTTAATAAAATTATTGAAAACCAGGTAAATGTAACACTTTTTTCATCTCAGCAACTATTCTAACAATTTTTTTATTGAAATGTAGTTGGTACATAATCTTATATTGGTTTCAAGTATAAAATACAGGCCTTCAACAGTTACACATATTAAATCGTCACCCCCAATATTAGTTATCTGTCAACATAGGAAGATGTTATAGAAATACTGGTTATAGTCTCCATACTGTAATACCATACCTGTAACCAACATATTATTATTGAGAATATTCATGCCCCATTACCCCCTTAACCCTCCCCACCCACCCACCCCAGACCTGCTCTCATTGAAACCACCAGTCACTTCTCAGTGTCTATGCATCTACTGCTATTTTGTTCATTTTGTTTTGTTTTTTCTTTGGGTTCCACAAATAAGTGAAATCATATGGTATTTCTCTTTCTCCACCTGGCTTATTTAAGTTAGCATAATACCCTGTAGGTCCATCCATGTTGTCACAAATGGCATGGTTTCTTTATTTTTAATAGCTGAATAATATTTCATCATGTATATGTAACACCTCTTCTTTATCCATTTATCTATTGATGGACACTTTGGTTGCTTCCATATTTTGGTTATTATAAATAATGTAGCAATAAACACAGGGGTTCATATATCTTTTTTTAATCAGATATTTTGTTTTCTTTGGGTAAATTCCTACACATGGAATTACTGGGTTTTATAGTATTCCTATTTTTAGCTTTTTGAGGAACCTCCATACTGCTTTCCATAGTTCACTGCACCAATTTACATTCCCACCAACAGTGTAGGAATGTTTCATTTTCTGCACATCCTTGCCAACACTTGCTGTTTCTTGTCTTTTACATAGTGACCATTCTGACTGGTGTAAGATGTTATCTCATTGTGTTTTTGATTTGCCTTTCCCTGATGATTAGCAATATGAAGCATTCTTTCATGTGGTTCTTGACCATCTGTATTTCTCCTTTGGAAAAATGTTCTGGTCCTCTGCCCACTTTTTAATCAAGTTACTTGTTATTTTGGTGTTGCGTAATATCAGTTCTTTATATATTTTGGATGTTAACCCCTTATCAGATAAATCATTTGCACATATATTCTCTCATATTATACGTTGCCCTTTTGTTCTGTTAATGATGTCCTTTGCTGTACAGAAGCTTTTTAGTCTGATGTAGTCCTACTTGTTTATTTTGCTTTTGATTCCCCTGCCCAAGGAGAGATGACAAGAAAAAAAATTGATCATGCTTATGTTCAAGAGATTTTTGCCTGTTTTCTTCTAAGAGTCTTATGGTTTCGTGCCTTACAAATAGATTTTTCATCCATTTTGAGATTACTTTTCTGCATGGAGTTAGACAGTAATACAGTTTCATTCTTTTGCATGTAGCTGTCCAGTTTTCCCAACACCAGTTATTGAAGACAATATCTTTTCCACGTTGTATATTCATGGTTCCTTTATCACAAACTAATTGACCATATAAACATGGTTTATATCTGGGCTTTTTATTCTGTTCTATTGATCTATGGGTCAGTTCTTGTGCCAGTACCATTACTGTTTTGACTACTATAGCTTTGTAGCATACCTTCAAGTAAGGGAGAATAATACATCCACTTTGTTCTTCTTTCTCAGGATTGCTTTGGCTATTATGGATCTTTTGTAGTTCCATATGAATTTTAGGAGTCTTTGCCATAGTTCATTGAAAAATGCTGTTCATATTTTTTTAAGGAGTGCACTGAATCTGTAAATTGCTGTGGGCTGAACAGCCATTTTGACAATACTAATTATTCAATTATTCCTGTCCTTAAGTATGGGATAGATTTCTGTTTATTTGTGTCTTCTTTAATTTCTTTCATGAGTGTCTTATAGTTTTCAGAGTACAGGTCTTTCACCTCCTTGGTTAGGTTTTTTCCTAGGTATTTTTTTTTTTTTGATGCAATTGTAAAGAATTGTTTTCCTGGTTGTTCTTTCTTCTAGTTCATTTATAGTATATAGGAATGGAACAGATTTCTGTGTATTAATATTGTATCCTGAAACTTTGCTGAAACCACTGATTAGTTCTCATAGGTTTGTGGTAGAGTATTTAGGGTTTTCTATATATAATATCATGTCATCTGCAAATACTGCCATTTTTACTTCTTCCTTACCAATTTGGATGCCTTTTATCTCTATCTTTTATGGCTGCTAAGGCTAGGACCTCCAATACTCTGTTGAATAGGAGTCATGAGAATGGATATCCTTGTCTTATTCTTGATTTAAGAGGAAATGCTATCAGCATTTCACCATTGAGTATGATGTTAGCTGTGGTTTTGGCATATGTAGCCCTTATTATGTTGAAGTATGTATCCTCTCTACCCATTTTAGTTGAGAGTGTTTATCATGAATGGATATTGAATGTTATCAAATGCTGTTTCAGCATCTACTGATATGATCAGGCGGTTTTTATCCTTCTTTTTGTTAAAGTGGTGTATGACATTGATTGATTTATGAATATTGTACCATCCTTGCATCCCTGGAATAAATCCCACTTGGTTGTGACGGTGATCCTTTTGATGTAGTTTTTAATTAAGTTTGCTAATACTTTGTTGAGTGTTTTTGCATCTATGTTCGTCAGGGTTATTGGTCTATAATTTTCTCTTTTTTGTAGTGTCTTTTTCTGGTTTGTGTATTAAAGTGATGCTGGCTTCATAAAATGAGTTTGAAAGTATTCTTTCCTTTTCTACTTTTTGGAATACTTTAAGAATGATGTGCAGGCGACTTCCGGGAAGATGGCGGTATGAGCAGGGCGGCAGAAATCTCCTCCCAACACTATATTTATCTATGAAAACAGAGAAAATACATCTATTCCTAAAAGAGAGACGAGAATACACAGGAAAGTGCACAGCGTGCAGCTACACCGGAGAGGACTCGGCACCCCAAGAGGCGGGTAAGATACGGAGCCGCGACCCGGCGGGACCCGAGCCCTCCCCCACCCCAGCGCACCGGCGGGAGGAGAGGATTCAGAGCCGGGAGGGAGTGGAAGTGCACCCCGCGAAGTAGCCAGCCCCGGTGATCTGCGCGGGGAGCACTGACCCACATTGCGCAGTGCAGCGGAGATTGGAGAGACAGAGGGGCAGGATCTGAGCCGGGAACCGCCAGGGTGCTTGCAGCTGGCTCCAGGGAAGGAAAAAATAAAGCGCGCACTTTCTTCAGCGGTCTTAAAGAGACAGGAGCCCAGCGGAGGAGCCGGATCGCCCCAGCACACTCAGCCCAGCAGGCTGGGAGTCCTGGGGAGTTTCAGACGCCTTAGCTGGCGACTGAGGAAGCATAGCCATACTTACACTTCTCACTGAGATCAACAGCCTCCTATTCGTTCCCACCCCTGCCAGAGCGATAAAGGGCCCTGCGGAGCGGCACAGTCACAGCTGTGGAATAGTGGGGCAATAGCGCCACCTAGAGCATTCCCACAGAATCTACGTCCGGTGGGCATTTTTTCTGTTTTTTTTGTTTTGTTTTGTTTTTTGTTTTGTTTTTGTTTTTTCTTTTCTTTCTTTTTTTTCTTTTTTTTCTTTTTTTCTCTTTTTTTTTCTTCTCTTTTTAAAGTCTTAAAGAGCCCAGCTGACATACGTGGCACTATCAGTGACCAAATTATACAGCCATGAAAAGACAGAGGAATATGGTTCAGACCAAAATCAACCAGACAACCCCAGAGAGGGAGTCTGAAGGGATGGAAATGCACAGCCTCCTGAAAAAGAATTTAGAATAAAAGTCATAACCATGCTGATGGACCTACAGAGAAATGTGCAAGAGCTGAGGGAGGAAGTGAGGGAACTGAAGAAAGACAATACAGAAATCAGACAAGCGATCGACGGGCTTAACAGCAGAATGGATGAGATGCGAGAGACTGTTAATGGAATAGAAAACAGAGAACAGCAGTACAGAGCAGCTGAGGCAGAGAGAGATAAAAGGATTTCTAGGAATGAAGGAATATTAAGAGAACTGTGTGACCAATCCAAACGGAACAATATTCGCATTATAGGAGTACCAGAGGAAGAAGAGAGAGAAAAAGGGATAGAAAGTGTCTTTGAAGAAATAATTGCTGAAAACTTTCCCTCGCTGGGGAAGGAAGTAGTCTCGCAGTCCACCGAAGCTCATAGATCTCCCAACACAAGGGACCCAAGGAAGACAACACCAAGACACATAATAATTAAGATGGCAAAGATCAAAGATAAAGACAGGGTATTAAAGGCAGCTAGAGAGAGAAAAAAGATCACCTACAAAGGAAAACCCATCAGACTATCATCAGACTTCTCAACAGAAACCTTACAGGCCAGAAGAGAATGGCATGATATATTTAACGTAATGAAACAGAAGGGCCTCGAACCAAGAATATTGTATCCAGCACGATTATCATTTAAATATGATGGAGGGATTAAACAATTTCCAGATAAACGAAAGTTAAGAGAATTTGCGTCTCATAAACCACCACTACAGGATATCTTAAATGGACTGCTCTAGATGGAAGCACACCTAAGGCTAAAAAGATGTCACCAGAGAAAAAAAAAATCATAGCAAAGAAAGCAGACCATCCAAATACTAACTAAAGGCAAAGAATAAAACACCTATTATAGAAAGAATGGAGGAGGAGGAATAAGAAGGGAGAGAAATAAAGAAACATCAGACTGTGTTTACAATAACTTAACAAGAAAGTTAAGTTAGATTGTTAGATAGTAAAGAAGCAACCCTTGAACCCTTGGTAACCACGAATCTAAAGCCAGCAATGGCAATAAGTACATATCTATCAATAATCACCCTAAATGTAAATGGACTGAATGCACCAATCAAAAGACACAGAGTAACAGAATGGATAAAAGCAAGACCCATCTATATGCTGCCTACAAGAAACTCACCTCAAATCCAAAGATATACACAGACTAAAAGTGAAGGGATGGAAAAAGATATTTCATGCAAAAAAAAAAAAAAAAAAAGCAGGTGTGGCAGTACTTGTATCAGAAAAAATAGACTTCAAAACGAAGAAAGTAGCAAGAGATAAAGAAGGACATTACATAATGATAAAGGGGTCAGTCCAAGAAGATATAACCATTATAAATATATATGCACCCAACACAGGAGCGCCAGCATATGTGAGACAAATACTAACAGAATTAAAGGAGGAAATAGACAGCAATGTATTCATCTTAGGAGACGTCAACACACCACTCACTCCAGAGGACAGATCAACCAGACAGAAAATAAGTAAAGACACAGAGGCACTGAACAACACACTAGAACAGGTGGACCTAACAGACATCTACAGAACTCTACACCCAAAAGCAACAGGATACACATTCTTCTCAAGTGCACATGGAACATTTTACAGAATAGACCACATACTAGGACACAAAAAGAACCTCAGTAATTTTAAAAATATTGAAATCCTCCCAAACAACTTCTCAGATCACCAAGGTATAAAACTAGAAATAAATTTTAGAAAGAAATCAAAAGGCTCACAAATACATGGAGACTTAACAACACTCTCCTAATTAATCAATGGGTTAACGACCAAATCAAAACAGAAATCAAAGAATATATGGAGACTAATGACAACAACAACACAAAGCCACAACTTCTGTGGGACGCAGCAAAGGCAGTTCTAAGTGGAAAGTATATTGCAATCCAGGCCTATTTAAAGAAGGAAGAACATTCCCAAATGAATAGTCTAAAGACACAATTACTGAAATTGGAAAAGAAGAACAAATGAGGCCCAAAGTCATCAGAAGGAGGGACATAATAAAGATCAGAGAAGAAATAAATAAAATTGAGAAGAATAAAACAATAGAAAAAAATCAATGAAACCAAGAGCTGGTTCTTTGAAAAATAAACAAAATAGATAAACCCCTAGCCAGACTCATTAAGAGAAAAAGAGAATCTACACCCATAAACACAATCAGAAATGAGAAAGGAAAAATCACGACGGACCCCACAGAAATACAAAGAATCATAAGAGAATATTATGAGAATCTATATGCTAACAAGCTGGAAAACATAGAAGAAGTGGACAACTTCTTAGAAAAATACAACCTTCCAAGACTGACCAAGCAAGAAACAGAAAACTAAACAGACCAATCACCAGTGACGAAATCGAATTGGTAATCAAAAAACTACCCAAGAACAAAACCCCTGGGCCTGATGGATTCACCTCTGAATTCTACCAGACGTACAGAGAAGAAATAACACCGATTCTCCTTAAAGTTTTCCAAAAAATAGAAGAGGAGGGAATACTTCCAAACTCATTCTATGAAGCCAGCATCACTCTAATACCAAAACCGGCAAAGACCTCACCAAAAAAGAAAATTACAGACCAATATCCCTGATGAACGTAGATGCAAAATACTCAACAAAATATTAGCAAATCGAATTCAAAAATACATCAAGAGGATCATACACCATGATCAAGTGGGATTCATCCCAGGGATGCAAGGATGGTACAACATTCGAAAATCCATCAACATCATCCACCACATCAACAAAAAGAAGAACAAAAAACCACATGATCATCTCCATAGATGCTGAAAAAGCATTTGACAAAATTCAGCGTCCATTCCTGATTAAAACTCTCAACAAAATGGGTATAGAGGGCAAGTACCTCACCATCATAAAGGCTATATATGACAAACCCACAGCTAACATCATACTTAATGGCGAGATGCTGAAAGCTTTTCATCTAAGATTGGGAACAAGACAAGGATGCCCACTCTCTCCACTGTTATTCAACATAGTACTGGAGGTCCTAGCCAGAGCAATCAGACAAAACAAAGACATACAAGGCATCCAGATTGGTAAAGAAGAAGTCAATTTGTCACTATTTGCAGATGACCTGATAGTGTACATTAAAAACCCTAAAGATTCCATTCCGAAACTACTAGAACTAATATCTGAATTCAGCAAAGTTGCAGGATACAAAATTAACACATAGAAATCTGTTGCTTTCCTATACACTAATGATGAACTAACAGAAAGAGAAATCAGAAAAGCAATTCCATTCACAATTGCATCAAAAGAATAAAATACCTAGGAATAAACCTAACAAAGGAAGTGAAAGACCTGTACTCTGAAAACTACAAGACACTCCTAAGAGAAATTAAAGAGGACACTATCAAATGGAAATGCATCCCATGCTCTTGGCTAGGAAGAATCAATATTGTCAAAATGGCTATAATACCTAAAGCAATCTACAGATTCAATGCAATCCCTATCAAACTACCAACAGCTTTCTTCAATGAACTGGAACAAATAATTCTAAAATTCATATGGAACCACAAAAGACCCTGAATAGCCAAAGCAATCCTGAGAAGGAGGAATAAAACGGGGAATTACACTCCCTGACTTCAAGCTCTATTACAAAGCCACAGGTAATCAAGACAATTTGGTACTGGCACAAAAACAGACCCACAGACCAGTGGAACAGAATAGAAAATCCAAACATTAACCCAAACATATACAGTCAATTAATATTTGATAAAGTGCCTTGGATATACAATGGGGAGATGACAGCCTCTTCAGCAGCTGGTGTTGGAAAAACTGGACAGCTACATGTAAGAGAATGAAACTGGACTAATGTCTAGCCCCATACACAAAGGTAAACTCAAGGTGGATCAAAGACTTGAATGTAAGTCATGAAACCATAAAACTCTTAGAAAAAAACATAGGCAAAAATCTCTTGGGAAACAAAAGCAAAAATGAACAAGTGGGACTATATCAAGCTGGAAAGCTTCTGTACAGCAAAGGACACCATCAATACAGCAAAAAGACATCCTACAGTATGGGAGAATATATTCATAAAAAACGTATCTGATAAAGGGTTGACATCCAAAATATATAAAGAACTCATGCACCTTAACAAACAGAAAGCAAATAATCCAATTAAGAAATGGGCAGAGGACATGAATAGACACTTCTCCAAAGAAGAAATTGAGATGGCCAACAGGCACATGAAAAGATGCTCCACATCGCTAATCATCAGAGAAATGCAGATTAAAACCACAACAAGATATCACCTCACACCAGTGAGGATGGCCAACATCCAAAACACAAACAACAACAAATGTTGGCGAGGATGTGGAGAAAAGGGAACCCTCCTACACTGCTGGTGGGACTTCAAATTAGTTCAACCATTGTGGAAAGCAGTATGGAGGTTCCTCAAAAAACTCAAAATAGAAATACCATTTGACCCAGGAATTCCACTCCTAGGAATTTACCCTAAGAATGCAGCAGCCCAGTTTGAAAAAGACAGATGCACCCCTATGTTTATTGCAGCACTATTTACAATAGCCAAGAAATGGAAGCAACCTAAGTGTCCATCAGTAGATGAATGGATAAAGAAGATGTGGTACATATACACAATGGAATATTATTCAGCCATAAGAAGAAAACAAATCCTACCATTTGCAACAACATGGATGGAGCTAGAGGGTATTATGCTCAGTGAAATAAGCCAAGCCGAAGAAAGACAAGTATCAAATGATTTCACTCATATGTGGAGTATAAGAACAAAGAAAAAAACTGAAGGAACAAAACAGCAGCCAACTCACAGAACCCAAGAACGGACTAATAGTTACTAAAGGGAGAGGGACTGGGGAAAATGGGCGGGAAGGGAGGGATAAGAGGGAAAAAGGGGCATTACGATTAGCAGATGTAATGTTGGGGGGGCACGGGGAGGGCAGTACAACTCAGAGAAGACAAGTAGTGATTCTATAGCATCTCACTACGCTGATGGACAGTGACTGTAATGGGGTTGGTGGGGGGGACCTGATGAAGGGGTAGTTTAATGTCGTAATATTGCACATGTAATTGTAAATTAATGATAATAAAATAAATTATATTAAAAAAAAAAAGAAATGGGGCAGAGGACATGAATAGACACTTCTCCAAAGAAGAAATTCAGATGGCCAACAGGCACATGAAAAGATGCTCCACATCGCTAATCATCAGAGAAATGCAGATTAAAACCACAATGAGATATCACCTCACACCAGTAGATGGCCAACATCCAAAACACAAACAACAACAAATGTTGGCGAGGATGTGGAGAAAAGGGAACCCTCCCACACTGCTGGTGGGAATGCAAATTAGTTCAACCATTGTGGAAAGCAGTATGGAGGTTCCTCAAAAAACTCAAAATAGAAATACCATTTGACCCAGGAATTCCACTCCTAGGAATTTACCCTAAGAATGCAGCAGCCCAATTTGAATAGGACAGATGCACCCCTATGTTTATTGCAGCACTATTTACAATAGCCAAGAAATGGAAGTAACCTAAGTGTCCATCAGTAGATGAATGGATAAAGAAGATGTGGTACGTATACACAATGGAATATTATTCAGCCATAAGAAGAAAACAAATACTACCATTTGCAACAACATGGATGGAGCTAGAGGGTATTATGCTCAGTGAAATAAGCCAAGGTGAAAAAGACAAGTATCAAATGATTTCACTCATATGTGGAGTATAAGAACAAAGAAAAAATACTGAAGGAACAAAACAGCAGCAGACTCACAGAACCCAAGAACGGACTAATAGTTACCAAAGGGAAAGGGACTGGGGAAAATGGACGGAAAGGGAGGGATAAGAGGGAAAAAGGGGCATTACGATCAGCAGATGTAATGTTGGGGGGGCACGGGGAGGGCAGTACAACTCAGAGAAGACAAGTAGTGATTCTATAGCATCTCACTACACTGATGGACAGTGACTGTAATGGGGTTGGTGGGGGGGAACTGATGAAGGGGTAGTTTAATAATCGTAATATTGCACATGTAATTGTAAATTAATGATAATAAAATAAATTATATTAAAAAAAAGAATAAAAAAGAAGTCTCTTGGAGCTAATGTGACCATATTTGACAATACAGTTCTAGAATAACAGCCCAGACATACTTAGATACCCAACTGACCCATAAAGTCATGTTCTGATATGTGATCCTGTCCTCCTGGCTATGCCAGCTGAACCATGGGTGAACACCTGACCTGCAAAGGTTATTCAAATTGAGACCAGGAGAGATCCTAGACTCCTAGACGGGTGTCTTAAACAAACTTGAATGCTACGGGGGCAACCACTTTCTGCTGAGGGGACAAAAGAAGAGGAGGAAGCTGGTTTGTAGAGACAGAATGGTGGGCATGCACAGTGAAAGACAGAAGGAAAGCCCTACCAGGCACCTGCATATGTCCCAGTTTCTGATACTCATCCCTTTATACAAAGTTGGGCTGCCGTCTCAAAAGGAGTCATGGTATTTGCAGCCAAAAGACTCTTGATTGGCACTAAGATCCTGTGCCTTTCTGGAAAAGGAAGATCTCACTAACCATGGCAGTTAGAACTGAAGAACAACATGATGACAAAGGGAAGCTGGTCCTAGAGCAGTGACAGTCACTTTTTGACCACAGAGGATGATGAGGCCTTAAATTCAGTTGATCTGAAAAGAGTTTGGTGGGAACAGAGACTCAGAGACTCCAAGTCAGTTTTCTTGAGCACCTACTATGTGCCAGGTACTGTACTAGCCTGAGGTAGGACTGGATGGTAAACATATGACACTTGCGCTACCATGTATTTATCCTTGCCCTTGTGCTTGGAAGACATCATGAATCATTCATAATGTTCTATGGCAGCCATTACCAATCAATTAAGCGTGACTGGTTAACTAAATATTTTTGTCATTCTTCCTATAACAATTAGATGAATTTGGCTGCAAATAATAGAATAATGATAATAGTACCTTATGTAATAAAGATATTTATGATTTCCTGTAACAAGAAGTCTAGAGGAAGGCAACTTCAGGATTTGTTCAGTGGCTCAGTGACACTGGATTCAGGGTAGACCTCTCTGCCATTCTCTTGGCCTTCCTTTCATGATCACAAGATGGGTGCCACAGCTTAAAGCAAGCATTCCTTACATAAGAAAACCCAAAGCAGGAAGGGAAGACAGGCAGATAATTGGCTCCTCACACCTCCCTTTTATCAAAGAGGTAAATATTTCCACGAAGTCTTGTACTTCACTGGCCTGACTGGGCTGCAGGCCCACCTCTAGCACAGTCACCAGTAAGAGAGGAGTCATGACTTAAACAATTACAGCAATGACTTACCCCAGGACTGACTACTGGATTATGTCTCAACAGGCAATGGAGGTAGGACACATCACAGCCTATCCGACAGCCAAACCATTCTACCCACACACCATTTCTTCTTGCTGATAGAACCCTGAGACTTTCAGGATAGGTTTCTCCCCAAACCAGGAGGAGACTGATGATTGGTCAAAGCTATCATGGGCGGATGATTCAATTCTGGCCAATGAGATGTAAGGGAAAGTACAGTCCCTTGCCTTCCCCTTCTCTAGGTTTTAGCAGTTTCTGGGAGGGAAGCTGGTCCCAGAGCTATGACAGTCACTTTTTGACCACAAGAATGAAAGAGGATGATGAGGCCTTTAAATTAATCTGCCCTGGAGCCATGCTGCCTTCAGGTATTCTGGAAGAAAACACACTTCCTTCAATGTTTAAACCTTTTCAATTAGGTTCCTGTTACCGACAGACAAAAACATCCTAATACAAATCTCTACCCTGGTACCTCAGCCCTGGGAGGCACAAGTGGTACATCTCCCTGCTATAACTAGCCATACTCCTCCCCAACCCAAAACCCTGCTCTGGTTCCCCTGCACTCTTCATCCAACTTCAAGGCTCTCCTAGACCTGGGCCCTACCTATCTCGCCAGCTTCACCTCCTGACACATCCTTAATCTCACTGTTCCATCCAGTCATATTGACCTCCTCAGAGCTCTCAGAAGCTGCAGGAGTTTCCAAACTTCCACACCTTTGAAAATGCAATTCCCTCTGCACAGAAGACCCTTAATACATGGTTTGGAAACAGGCACTCTTGAATTTGATTGCAGCTCCAGCACTGTCCAGCTGTGTGACCACGGACAAGGTAATTCACCTCTCTGGGTCTCAGTCTACTAGTCAATAAAAGAGGTATAACAACATCTACTTCAGAGAGATGTCAGGATCAAACAAGATGATGAAAACACGTGGCACAGGTTAGGATTCAAGAAATACGAGTTTCTTACTGATATGCCATCCCTGCCTGCAGTTCTTAGAACTTTGTTGTGATTTTGTGTGTTGGGGTTCTCTCTCCCACTAGTGATGGGAGCTCCTAGAGGACAGAAGCCAGGCTTGATTTGAACCCAAAGTCAGGGTTCCATGAATGGAGAGATGAACGCCAGGCAAGAGAGCTTCATTCAGCAGGAGACAGAAGGTACCACAGCCTTAGGTCCTGGCCCAGCTCAGACATTAGCCCCCTAAGGTGGCTTCCCACATGCCCACTCTGGATCCACCACACTCATCATTTTGCAGTCCCCTAGACCTCTTTTCCCTGTGTGTCTGTGTGGAAGTCTGTGTCTCCGACCAGTCCAGGAGTACTAGGAGGGCAGGGGCCTTGCCTGATTCATCTCTGAGTCCTCAGAATCCAGCAGGGATTTCCTATGCTACATGCTTAGCAAACGAACATTTGTCAACTTTGAAGCCAGAGAAACTGCTGGAGTCCTCGCTCACCCAGGCCATTCTGGAACTGGGTCCTCCTTCTCCTTTCCCACAGGAACATGCTATAAATGGACAGCACACCGGCTGGTGCCCAAAACAGGGCTTGGATTTCACAAACCAACTGGCCTGTCCCAGAGTGGGGGTAGGGTTCTGGGGGCCCCAGAGTATGGCCATAAATAGCCCAGCTCTGAGGCTTCCTCTCTGCTCTGATTTCTGCCTGAGTCACCTGACCAGGCAGGGTGGGGCCACCCAAAGGCAGTGGCCTGGAGAGCTGAGGGCACCCTGCTATAACTAGCCATACTCCTCCCCTACCCAAAACCCTGCTCTGGTTCCCCTGTGGCCAGCATTCTTGAGACTCCAAGGAGAGACCCAGCTGGTGTCCACCCTCTCCCCAGCCAAACCCCTGGCCTAGGAGCCTGGTAACGCAGTGACACATAGGCCCTTCCTTCTCAGGGAAGCAAAAACAGACAAAAACAGAGGACACCCTGCCCCTTCAGAGTTCCCAATTCCCAGAGACTTCCAGCTCTGTTAAGGAGAGAAGCCAGGACCTGGCCCTTGCCCCAGGGAGCCAGGAAACAGATTTCACTAAAACACCAAGAACAGAGACAGGGCAGGACCATTCACCTGGCACAGTACAACGGGAAGAAACATATGTGGCGCCGAGAGGCGATACATCTGCTTAGGCACAGCATGGTACACCCAGTACTTATCCCAGTGTCCAATCAGCATTTGTGACTGAATATCCTGGCTTTGAGTCTTGGCTGAAGTGTGTCCTCTAAGCTTAAATGTTCCTTATCTGTTCAGTGGGTGGTCACTTACTTGCCCCTGCCTGAAATTATATGACCTACCTATTTGTTTACTAGGCTATGGCTTCTCTCTTCCAATCAAAATGTCAGTTCTGTGAGGGCAGGGACCTGTTTTCTTATTCACTAGGGTATCCCCAGCATTTAGAATAGTACCTGACATGTGCCAGGTAATTGGTAAGGAAGAAATTTGTTAAATGAATGAATAGTGACTGGCATGGAGAGAGGACACTGAATGTGGGCTCTAGAGTGAGCCAATCTTGGGTTTAACTCCTCGCTCTGTGACCTTGGACAAGTGGCTTGATTTCTTTATTTCCTCATCTTTATAATGGAAGTAAAATATATCTGCCTCCCAGAGTATTGAGATTCAATACCTGTAAAGCACTTTGCCCTGCCTGGCTATAAAATAAGTCTTCAATGAACCATCAGATAGTGATTATTTCTGTTGCTGTTCTTATTGTGACAATATAAGGGATGGGCACAGGATACAGTGACAGACAGATTTCAGTCCAGGCCCTGTCACTTCCTATCTGGCCTTGGTGAGTCTCAAGATCTTTCTGAGCCTCAGTTTCCCTTCCTACATAATGGAAAATGACATACCAACTTTGTAAGACATTGTGAGGATTCAAGTCCAGGCTGCCCACACGTCTGCCCAGGATGGTATGGAGAGGACATGGGATTCCAGAGGGCTCTGGAAGGGATGACCTTTAAGGTCCTGCTGGTTCAGCAAGGTTGGAATATAAATAGTTCCCAGGTCCTGGCAGGACCTGAAGCAGGGTTGACCAACAGAGCCTGAGTTACTACACTCTGGGCGTAAAATCTCACCTTACCACACTCTTGTGCAGTATAAGTGGCACCATCTCTCAGTATCCTAAAGGCATGTGAACGCCTTAACCTAACAATACCACTTGCAGGAACCCCTTCAAATGAATGCTCACAGGCACACAGAGGAGTCACAGCACCACCGTCTTTGGTGCAAGAGGCTGGGCATAACTTGAATGTCCATGAGTAAAGGCTGCTAAATATAAAATATGAGTTCACTGACTGGCAGACCACTCAGTCTTATTCATGGCTGTATCCCTGGGGCCTACGAGTCCTGGCACAGAGCAGGTTTTCAGTGTTTGTTAAATGAATGTATGAATCCCCATAATGGGATATTATGCAATCATTAAAAAGAATGAGACAAAGCTACATGAGGTGAGTTGGAAATAGGTCCTCAACTTGTTAAATGATAAAAACATAACAGAAAACTTTCTTGAGGCGTGTGAAAACGTCAACAGTGGTTACTCTGTAAGAAGACAATTGCTTTTGCTCTCCTGGGTTGGTTTTTTTTTTTAAGTGTATATTAGTTTCTACATTTATTCAAAATTCAATTTGGTTTTCAAAAACATACTATATACCACCACATTCCAAACCATCTAAGCCAGGATTCAGAGATTAAGCCCTCATCAGCTCCAGAAGCACAGAGTTTCAGGATCTTAGTAATGAGAAAAAGAAGTACTTGAGTGAGTACTACACCAAGCACCACGCTCGACTTTAACAAACACGTCTTTACCTAATCACAATAATCCAGTGAGACAGGTCAGTGTCCTTACTTAACGGCTGAATAAATTGAATGAACTGAGTCTCACAGGGTGACATGACTCACAGTGCAGTATAAATACTTAAGAACACAGGGTTTTGTTTTTTTTTGTTTTGGGGAGTTTCTTTGTGTTTTTTTGTAACAGGAGAAAAAAAAACAAAGTTTAATTACATACACACAGGGAAGCCATAGACATGGGTTCCAAGGACAGAGAGAATGAGGTAAATATGTTATCCTGAACCAAGGAGAAGGAGGTAGGGGCCGGAGACTTCAAAGGAAAAGGGAAGCAACTCACAGGAATATGAAAAGGGTAAAAGTTTGATCATCAAACATTCCCTGGGCCACACAGGAACAATGAGGGGGTGCAAAGAGGAATTCTGACCAGACACAGCCACATCCTTCCGGGTCTACCACACCTAGTTTACATTATAATATAGCTATCTAAAATGATAGCTCTCTTCTTGGAGCATGCCCTCTCTTTACCTAAATTCTTTTTATACAGTTGGGGGATGGGAGGTCAAAGTTTCTTTCAGAGTCTTTTGGTCCTTGATTAAGAACATGGGTTTTTGCATCTGACGGGTCTGGGCTCAAATTCTATCACTGCCACTAAGTGACCTTGGGCAAGTAACTCCACCCCTCTGTGTTTCAGTGTTCGCATCTACACAGTGAGTGATTAATGTACCTAATTCATAGGTGCAGTTTTGAGGATTCAGTGAGATAGCATATGGAGGGCACTTAGCACAGTGCCTAGCACATTGTAGATACTTAATAAACAGCAGATACCACCAGTACTACTATTATCATTATCATCATTATTATTTCCTCCACCACCATCAGCCGCCAGTCTCACACATCTAATCAATGCCAAAACCTGCCTCCCGAGCCTAGAGCCATTTTAATCAAGATCTGGGGAACAGGCCAGGGCTGGATTAAGCCAAATTTTGCCTGTGTGACTCAAAGCCGTGTGTGTGTCGTGTGTGTGTGTGTGTGTGTGTGTCCAAATAAATGATTCCTTGAGAACAGTAATTAGAACAGGTCTTTGCAGCCATGGGAGGGCTGACTGGGGGCTCCATTCACGACTCTTCCAGGGCAGGAGACCCTCAGGAACCACAGCTGAACAGCAGCACGCAGCTAAGTCAAGTAGGTGGCCTCAAATTAGCCGCATCCATTAATAACATCCCACTTTTGATAGTGGTGATATATTGAGCCAAATTTCAGGCAGATCACCTGGCAGTGTCCATCTCCCAAGGGAGGGGCCAGCAGGCACCTGGCCTTGCAGTTCTGAGGATTCATAATGGAAACCCTCAGGATTCAGTCAGGCCCAATCTTAAATATTTAGGAAAGCCAATTGCAATTTACAAGGTTAAAGGTAAAGTAGAAAGGGTCAGAGATGTACCCTAGTGATCATTCCCCACTCACCAAGATCTAATGTGTGCTAGGCTCAGTGCCAGGCCTGGGACTCTGAAACAAACTACATGATTCTTGCCCTCAGAGACCTTTGAATTTACTGGAGAAAACAATTATGTTGCTGCTTAATTGATGATGAAAAATGTTGACATTTATTGAATGCTTACTATGTGAAAGACATTGTGCAACACTTCAAATGCATTGTCTCATGGCAAATAAAATAAATGAATACCTACTATGAGCACTGGCCTCAGCATGTTATATGCGTTATTTTTAAATCTTGCAACGAATGATGTAAGGTAGGTATTACCCATGGCTGATGCAATAGTGGCCTCTGCAACTACATAGACCTCAGTTTGAATTCTAAGTCAGTCAATTTATTAGTTGTATGACTTTATTCTCAATAAATCTTGGTGAACTTGTCTGTAAAACAGGGCTATAGTAATTCCTCTTAACCCTATGCTGCCTTCTATCATGCTCATTTATGTATATGCTACTCCATGCCTGATCTTTTAAAAGCCTGATCTTTATGTGGGATGTACCTTCCCTACTTTGTACAAAGTACTAAAATTTACTTTATTAATCTTACTGTCCTTTAGTATTATTTTTTAATGTATCACAGGCTCACTGTAATCCCTGTTTGACAGCCACACCGGGGGTAGAGCGAGAGGAAGCATTTGGCTGCCCCTCCCTTTTCCCCCAAGCCTAGTCTCCAAGGGCCCAGGCTGGCCCTGGCTCCAGTTCTGGGCACACAATGGGCCTCTCTAAGCAGCACACAGAGGCGTGTTGGCTGCCAGCTTATGTCCAGATTCTCGTCACAAACACACCCCTGTGGCTGAAAACAGGCTCAAGGCTTTTGTGCAAACCCCTGACCTAGCAGAGGAAAAGGTTCAGAAAGCAGCTGGGGATGCGGAGGCCCAGCTGAGCCCCCGACTTAGGCCAGGAAAATGGGGCCGTGGCTGGCACCCAAAGTTTGTCTGTGACATCTGTCCTTCTAGGATGTTCTCAGAAGGCTCTATACCCATTGAGCCCCAGGCCTCAGGAAAGATGCCCAGCTGCCCTGCCAAGCTCACATCCAAAGGACGGGCCACCTTTCTATGGCTCCTTGGAGGTGGCCCCTGGAGTGGGATGGGGGCAGGTAAATTCTGAACAATGTGGCCAGTGATTAGGTTCAAGGAGGAACTAGATCCTAGCCTGGGAACAGGAGCCCTGGCTCGAGACTAGGGCAGCTTCCAGGCCCTTACCTTCTCCATAAAACCCCCCAGATCGCAAGGACTAGCCAATCCCAGCATCCTAGCTCCCTTACAATCTCAGGCTTCTCAGGTCACCCCTGCAATTTGAAAATTCTTGAACCTAGTGCCCGCCCCCACCTATTTGCTGTGTTGGATGGAAGAATTACATCCTTCTACAAGCCTGGGCCAAGAGACCACTCCTAAGAGACTTCAACTAAGAAAAATCGGGAAAAAACTGACAAGAAAGCCACAGCCTCCAGACTTCCTCTTATTCCAAGCCTGCTTAGCCCAAACCACCACCATCTCCCTCCTGTTCATGGCCCTAGCCTCCTTGTTGCCATTCTCCATCTACTTCTGCCTCCCTCCAAACCCAGCTGATGCTGCTAAAGCCCAGAGCTAAGCATGCACCTGCTGAACACTCCTGCTGAACGCCTTTTAATGGCTCTCCATTTCTCTCTGGAGGAGGTCCAAATTCCTTTACCCTGACATTCAAGGCCCTACAGGATCTGTCAGTCTGCATAGCCTCCTCTTTCTCCACTCCCTTCCTCACACCCTAAGCTCAGAGAAAGCTGCATTCATTTCCAGGCAATTCTCCAGGCAAGTGATTTCATCCCTCTATGGGTTAGCTCACACAGCCACTCGCTGGAAATGCCCTTCCTCCACCTCACACCCACATGTGCTTATCTCTCATAAACTGCCAGTATCCCCTCCTCCAGGAAGTCTTTCCTGACCACCCTGAGAGAAGTGACCACTGCCTCCACAGATCCTGAAGAGACCCCATCTCAGCACCTATGACCCCCTAGTAATCTGGTAGGTTGAGGCAGCTGTCTCCCCTACTAGACTCAGAGTCCCCTTGAACCACTGCATAGAGCAGTATAAAGGGAGGGAGAGAGGAGCAAGCAGAAGGCAGCTCTCATCCAAATGGGAGAAACAATACAGGTGGGTTATCAAAACTTTATGCCAATAAATTTGACAACTTAGATGAACTGGACAGATTCCTTGAAAGAAACCAACACAAACTACCAAAATACATTCAAGATAAAAACAGGTCATCTAAATTACCCTTAAAGACACTAAAAGTGCAGTTAAAACCTTTCTATAAAGGTGGTTTCTCTGGAGAATGGTACCAGACATTTAAATAGGAAATAATACCAATTCCATATAAATGCGATGCGACAGGAGGGGAGTTACTAACATCTACTGAGTGCCTACTGTGGGCCACATCCTATTCTAGGCAACAGACAGGCCAGGTTCCACCCAGAGGCCTGAGCCAGGGCTTGCCAAAGGAAAACCGTACCCTATGAAGTCCCAGAGAACTTAAGCACGGGAGACCCTCAGTCCTGGGATGGTACACAGGTTACCTCTCTTTCCCACTGTATCAGTGGTATCAGTTCTAGCTCCTTTCTGCTGAGCCCAGACAGGACTTCCCAATCCTTCCAAATACGAGACTCCGAGTTACCACCAAGGAAGCAAGCCGACACTCAAAATGAAAGCTATTGGTCATCTCTGGTCTAGTCTACTCCCAACCAATACAGAAACCAAGGCCTAGAGAGGGCAAGGGTCTTAAGGCCAGAGACTTATCACAGAGCAGACGGACTTTTAGAACCTGACTTTTAAATAGTCTGTATTAGAGAGACAGCGTTTATGTTTTGTCTCCCCGACCGGATGGTGAGCTCCTTCAGGGGAAGCCCTGGGACTGGTTCAGCTTCTGACCCAGTGTTCAGCACACCAGGTACATGGTAGGTATCTCTACATGTTTCTTGGTTTAGTGAGGAAGAAATGGAGTACATGAGTTAGATGGATGGCTCAGGTATTAGCTCCTAAAGCCAGGAGATGTTTCAAGCTTCTAACACTCAGAGATGCTCCTTTCTCAGAATGACCCACACTGAGAACCAAAATGGAGACATTCTCAACCTAAAGGTGAAGGGAAAAGGGGAGTATCAGTGTGGATTAGAAACGTGTATGCAGCAGAAATTTTACCACCTATAGATTAAGCTTTCAAACAGCAAAAACTAAAAGCTGTTCTGATCAACCAAAAAATGACAATTAGATTAGTTTCCACTGTTCCAAACTGCACAACTGGTTATAAATATCAAAGTAATAAGGCATGGGGGAGCGGTCTCTTATATCCATGTCATTTATGTGGTGATCTTGTTATTTAACCTTACTGTTAAAATATGACTGATATACTTAAGCTTTTAGGGACTAGTACTGCAGAGCTGGCTTTTGTAAAGTATATTTTAGAAATGCGCCAGTGGCATTTAAATAGATATAAAATGTAAAAATAAAATAAAACAGAGAGAACTGAGGTTGGGGACCCTAAGAAGGCCTAAGATCCCCCAGGGACCCAGAGCCTGTTTGCTTCTACGGCCTCTGGGAAACCCCTTTAGGGACATCAAGGCAACCTAGCAGGATCTGCGGCTGGGGCTCAGCTCAGCAGCTTTGTTGGCCATGGCATTCTCCATCAACCCCCGCCACCTCCTTGTGTCTGCTCTGGGCCATAAGCCAAAGACACATTCCTCGGGCCCCCATGGTTTCCAGAACTGACAGAGTGGAGTTTGAGGAAAGGGCTGAGCAAAGCAGAAACCTCCTACGACAGATGACAAAAGGCAGATATGGGACAACCAGAGCAGGAGGCCTGTTACAACCAATGGGTAAAGAGAGGCTCAGAGAAGGCAAAGATGTCATCCAAGACCACACAGTCAGGGGATAGTGGAGGGAAACCAAGGTTCCCCCTCAAAACTCTTCTCTGATCCTTGCTGGAAGCTTTATGCTGAATACATAAAAGCCAAGTCTACTCCCAAAAGTGGATGGGTCTCAGGATTTAGGGTCCTTGCATGCCAGAAGAAACTGGAGTTGAGAGCTCTCCAGGGTCTTCAGGAAGGAATCTTAAAGAATCTTAGCTCCCCCTTTCCCAGCCCCTGCTCTTCTCCTTCCCTGATTCACTCACTGGGTGGCAGAGCCTTCCAGGTACCTTTTGCCTGTTCACACAACCAAACAAAGCAGAAGTTACATCCCTGTTTTACAGATGAAGAAACAAAAGCTGAGAGAAATGCAGTGACTTGTCCAAGGCCACAGAGCTAGTGAGTGGGAGAGGGGAAGTGAAAACCAGGTCTGGCTGGCTCTGCACCTGCTCCCCCCTCACCACCCAATGGCATCTCAAGACAGGTCCCAAGTTCTGTTTGTTTTTATCCCTGCCCACCTCCCAGCCCCAACTGCATAAAGCCTGGGGAGGCAGGGAAGGACTGCACACCCTTGGGGACACGAGTGCTCACCCTGCAGCACCACCTCTTGGCCTGTCTTCTTCAAGATCTGGACTGCCTCATCATGGGTGGCCGAGGAAAGGTCTTCTCCATTCACAGACAGGATGGCATCCCCCACAAAGAGGGCCTCCGTCTGGTCAGCAGCCAGGCCCTTGAAGATCTTGGAAATAAGAATAGGCATCTTGTTCTCCCGGCCCCCTGCACAGGCACAGAAAGAGAAAGAAACTGAGGCAGATACTCCAATGCTGGGGCACAATTATTTCTGAAGGCCTCCCACAGTGCCTTGCTATCGCTGTGGCACCAAAGGACTTCTCTGGCAATCAGAAAGTTTACCATCTAGGACCCAGACTGGAAACCAAGGCCAACAACATCTAAAGATTTCAAAAGTCTATCTGAATTGCATGTCAGATGCAAAAAAATAAAAAGGTAAATACCTTTTACAGAATTGCTTTATTGCTAAACTCTTGAATGTCCTTTTACAATAAGAAATAGTAATAATAGATCACATTAGTTCCATGTACCAAGCACTGTGCTAAATGCTTTCAGTGTTGTCTTACTCATCTTCAAAACACCCCCAATCACACAGGCATGCTCAATTTCCTATCAGGAAAACTCAAGTGTGGAGAGAAATCCCTTGCCCAAGGTCATCCAGCTAGTTAGTGGCAAAGTCAGTATTTGAACCAAGGTATCCAGAACCAACACTTTTAACCCTACGGTAGACTACATGTCAGTCCTTCAGATATCACACTTCTGGTCTAGTTTAGAATATTTAAGATGAGGAACTAGCAGCCGAGAGAGAAGGAGGTCATTTTTCCAAGGTCACACAACAAACTGGTGACAGAAGTAGGACTGTAACACTTCTCCTGACCCTCACACAGGCCCAACAGTTTGCCCACTGCTCTGCACAGAGCTTGAGGCTTAGGAAAGGAAAGGGTTTCTATTTAGATCTGCTGTCCTCCATCTGAAACTAGGGACTTCAGTTCGGTTTGAAGCTATGGTCATTCCAGGCTGCCTCAGGCTGAGCTAGACCCTAGGGGGAGGTTACCATGGCAACAGAAGCCCAGTCTCTATCCATGAAGAAGTGAATGGGGCTAGTGTTTCCCCTGATACCTCCTAAAAGTATCTTTACCCACCACCTCAAAGTACAGAGCTGGGGAGTAACTTTATGTGACTGTGAAAAGTCCCTGCTCCTCTCCAAATCTCAGTTTGTCCATCTGTAAATTGGAACTCTATAGGAACTGAGTTATTTCCTGCTTTGACACATTGAATGTACAATTTTTGGACTGATCTGTTGTCTTATTCCATTCTGGAGTTTAGGGGCAAGACTGGTGCCTAACACCCTGGCTTCCCCATTTCTCCTTTTAGCCTCCTGTGGTTGGCTGCCTGGGTATTTGCCCTTCCACAGGAAAGCACCAACTCCCCGGCACGTTTTCTGGTGGCCTAATAATGGAGGTTCAAGTCCCAGCTCTGCCACTCACTGACTGTGTGAGCCTGGGAAAACTGTTTTACATTTCTGAGTCTCAGTTTCTTCACCTGCAAAATTATGCTCCCTACTTTTTACCACTTGTTGCCAGGATGAAATGGACTGTGAAATCTAGAGTACTGGATACAGCATTTGGCACACAGTGGTGGCTGGGTCACCACCATCCCCACCCCCCTCACCCAGAGGGTCTGGAGACACCAGTGAACAGAAAGCCAGCACCAGGGAGAGAAAACAACACACATTCAGGGTGATACGAGGACTGACACCCTTTCCCAAGGCATATGACACTCTGCTGGGGACTGGGAACCTGAAAGGCAGATGGGTAGGAATGGTAAACCCATTAGCTTTTCCTCTCATCTAACAGCAGTAATTAACCAGGCACCTACTATGTGAGGCAGGGTGAGTTCTTCAGACTCTTGTTATAGAAACATCACAACTGTATCATTAGCCTCACTACACAGTTGAGTAAACTGAGGCCCAGAGATGGAAAGTGACTTGACTTAGTTCACACACTGATCCTGGACTCAAACACAGTTTGGTTTCCCCCTAAAGAAAGCTGTCAGTATTGGGGGCTGAGAGTTCTCAGAGAGGAGCAGCAACTCTATGTCCATCCTCTCAAATCTGTGCAAGGTGGAGATGGTCAGATCAGGAAACATTTCCAGCAGTCAGGGCTCACCGCCAGTATACATAGCCTTCCTGCGTCCTCAGATTTCTAGGTCCTTTCTGGATCACTGCGAGCCTCCACTCACGTCTCCAATCCACCCCTGTGCTCCAGACTCCAGATTTACCCCTCCCCCCAACCTCGGTTGTGTCTCAGGGACTTCCCCCTCCCTGCCCGAGTGGCTCTCAGGCCTCAATCCCCTTTCTCCACCCTTTGCTCTCCTGGGGTCCTCCTGTCCTTGATGTCCATGCAACCCCTGAGGCAACCCCTCAGGGATCTCTATGCCTACACACACAACTCCCCACCCACCTGTCCTTGGTGGGCCCCCAACCCTTTCCTCCTGTGCCTTCAGACTTGAGACCTCGATGCCCGAAACCCCCTCGACCTTGGTGCTCCACGTGTCCTCGGTTCCCTCAGTCCCCTAAGCCCCCAACAGAAGTCCTCCAAGTCCACGTCCTTGGTCCGCTGCCAGCCTCCGGCAGCCCCACAAGACACAACCACCCCGTGCCCTCGGTGCCCCCGCGCCCACCTTTGATGCTGATGCCCAGCCCGCCGGCGTCGGCCTTGCGCACGGTCACGCGGCGCCGCTGGAGCAGCAGCGCCTCCGGCAGCTGCGGGGGCGCCGCGCCCGGTTCCGCGGCGCCGTTGAGCTGCGCGGGCTCCGGCTCCCGCGGGGCGCTGGGCTCGCCGTCGGCGGGGCTCAGTGTCAGAGCGTCCTCCGCCAGACTGAGCAGCACCCGCTGCCACCGCTCGCCGCCGGTCCCCGAGCCCGCCTCGGCGCGCAGTTCCAGCAGCCCGGTGCGTGGGGCGCGCCTGCCTGACGCCATCTTCGCCTCCGAGCCCCCGGGCTGCCGCACTCGCCCGGCCTCGCAGTGCCCGGCCGGCTCCGACCGAACAACCCGGGCAGAGGGTAGGCGGGGGCCGGGTTGGGCCAGCAGCCACCCTACCCCGGCCCTGGGGGTGGAGTCTTGGGGCGGGGCTGTGTGGAGGTGTGGCTAACGGGGAGGGGGCGGGACCACAGGCCGCTTGCGGGAGGCTGGGGTGGGCCCGGGCCCCGGAGCAAGGATGGAGTGTAAGACTTGTGCGTGGCGCCTTGAGAGGGTCGGGCTGGGCCAGGAGTTAAGGTAGGAGCCGGAGAGGTGCGGGCAATGGACGGGCCCTAAAGCGGACGGGGTTTCGTGTCAGGGGCGGGACCCCGGGACCCTGCAGGAGAGACGGTGCTCTGGACGTGGCCGTCGAGGGCCTGGACCGTAGCTCACGAACTTAAAGAGGACGAGAAAAAGGGACAACCATAGCTGCTGGCGCGAGGCTTTGGGGCGTCGAGGTCGAGCCTCGTCTGATGGAGCGCTGGACTGCAGAGACGAGGCTTGAGTTTTAAGAGGGCTACCGAGCAGCGAGGGTCTCGGCAGGTGGGGTTGCGAGTGGAAAAGATCTGGCTGGAGCTCCTTTCGCACTGTGGGGCTGGAACTTTGGTCTGTGGGCCTGGAACTTTGGTCTGTGGGCGTGGCTTCGTGTGGGGCGTGGCTTCGAAGGCTGGCAGGCCGGCTTACAAGGATAATCTCCTCGCTAGCTCTGTTTAGGACTTGGGAACCGGCTGGACACGGTACCCACTTCGAAATTGGAAGGGAATTTAAGAAATTAACCCTCTGTTCTGTTCACAGCTGAATACAGAAAAGCATGAAGTTCTACAAAGACCTAACAGAGGAACCAGAATTCCTGATGTGAGGGGAGAGGGATGGAACGTGGTACTCTGGGTCTGAGCTTCTGGACACCGGATTTACGATTCCTGCTCACTCTGTTAGCTCCTCAATTTCCTCACCTGTGAAATGGGGGTCATAGTAATCCCTAGGAGGTAGGATTAAATCAATATGAAAATGCCTTGTTTTGCAGCAGCAGACTCACAGACTCCAGGAAGGGACTACAGGATCCAAAAGGAAGGGGTTGGGGAGGGTGGGGGGAGAGGGAGGGAGGAGGGGATTAAGGAGCATTATGATTAGCACACATAATGTAGGTAGGTCAAGGGGAAGGCAATACAGCACGGAGAAGACAAGTAGTGACTATAGCATCTTACTATGCTCAACAGTGACTGCAATGGGGTGGGGGGGGACTTGATAATATGGGTGAATGTAGTAACCGCAATGTTGCTCATGTGAAACCTTCATAAGATTGTATATCAATGATATCTTAATAAAAAAAGAAAAGAAAAATAAAATGCATTGTTTTGCTCCCCAGCATCTCCACCAGAAAAAAAAAATGCATTGTAAACTGTGAATCTGTGTAATCAATATAATCACTTTTATTTATTGAATTACTATTGACCCAGCCTAGCTCTGAGCATTTTCATGTGTTCTCTAAACTTTACAGTAGCCTCATGGAGTAGCTACAGTTAAAAACAGTCCCATTATACAGAAGGGAAAACTTGGAATTAGAAGGTCTAATTAGCCCAAGTCACACATTTTTTAGTAGGGCAGAGCTGGGATTCAAACCTAGGCCTATTTGACACCAGAGCCTGGCACTGAACCACTCGGCTAGACAGCTGCCAAATACAGAAGTAAGCATGATCATCAGAAAAATCTCACCACATCACACAGCTCAACCAGCCCTCCTATCTGCCCCTTGTCGCCATCTTCCACTCTTAGCTGAGATGTGTTAGGCAACAAATAGGGGCACCATCAATACAGACTCCCTGCACCTTCAGGTAGAACCCTCCACATATGATACCATCAAGGAAAAAAAACTCATGAAAAGACAGGTACATATACAAGTTGCCCACCGCAAACTTATGTTTGCAAATAACCAGAGACCAAGCCAAGTGTCCAACAATACGGTTACAACTCTATGCCACTGAAAACCCACTGAGGCCACATACATGATGCATGGTATTATGTGCACATACACGTATAATACATAGATGCCATTTATTCAGTTTGCTGTACATTGACATATTAGCTGGCTGATTCATATACATTGTCATTTAAACCTTACATAAATCCTGTACAGCTGTATGTCATCCCGTTTTAAGAATGAGGAAATTAAGGAATAGCACTCGTAACAACAGACTATTTTAACCTGGCAGGCTTCCAAGCCTATATCTTCCTCCTCCTCCTCCTCCTCCTCCTTCTTTCTGCAGCCACAAAGAAGCAAGTGATGAGTTTAAAAACAATTCACTTGTTCATTTATTCAACAACCTTTATTGACTATGCACTACATGACAGGCAGAGTGCTAGGTGTGTAAACAGGATAGCTGTAGACTAGTATTGTAAATGAGATAGAGTCTTACCTTGCAGAATGCACAGCCCACTGAAAGGCAGAACCCCATGATTGTAAAAATTATGGGCTTTGGATTCTGATTTTCTCTGTTCAAATTCTTACTGTGTCCTTTTTTCCCCCCATTTTTTAAATATATAATTGATATAACATTGTGCCACTTTCCATCTCTGGGGATGACTTATTCAACCCCTAAGCTTCCATTTCATAATCTATAAAAAGGTAATATTAAAATTACTATCCCTGGGATTCTTATAAGGAATAATATAATGCTGGTAAACTGCTTAGCACAATTTTGCATAGTAAGCATTCAAAAAATATGAGTTGTAATTATCTTGGAAAAGCAGGCATCAATCAAATAGCTTCAATTTATAATGATAACAGGAAGAACACAAGTAAAAAAAAAAGACCACAGAGTTTGACATACATAAGACACTCAGTGAATACATGAAAGACAGTGAGAGAGGAAGGAAGGAAGGAAAGGAGGGAGGGAGGGAGGGAGAAAGAAGGAAATAGAGCACTATATATGTGCATTGATAATGTTTCTTTTTTCTTTTAAAAAATTATTTTGAAGTAATTTCAAACTTATTCCCACTAACCAATTAACATTTTACCACATTTGTTTTCCCCATTCTCTATTTCTCTAATGCTGTCTTCTGAATAGTTAAAAGTTACATAGGTCTGCACTGATACTTTTAAGGTGTGACTGTGTTTCAAGCCTGTAGAGCAACCTGAGAAAATTGCAGGTAAATATTTAATGATAAATGGGAATGACATCCTACTTGATTTTTGGAAGCTTCACTCTAGAGGTAGAGATGGGAGAGGAGGAGGGATCAGGCAGGAGGCAAGAGATCCGGGGGAGGTGAGACTCTCATCCCAGGACCAAAGCCTGGGGCCAGATCCTTAAAAGTTCCTCCAGTAGTGCCCTGCTTAAAAAAGACTTAATGAGCCCCTGACAAACTTGGTGAGAAAGAGCCCTGAGGAAGAGTTGCTCCCCTGGGGGAGTGTTTTCTATGGTTATAATGGGAAGGGAGGAAGGAGAGGAACATGTGTGCAGAATAAGAGGAGACTGGCAGAGAAGAAGGATGTATAGCCAGAGAAAATAGTGATGTGTGTGTGTGTGTGAATGTATGTGTATGTATACATGTGAATATGCTTATGCGTAGTGTATGTGTATCTGTGTGTGTGTGAGAGAGAGTGAGTGAGTGTGTGTGTGTAATCATATGGTATGGGCAGTGCCAGTTAGCTGTGCCTCTGTCAGCTCACCCCCAGGAACTGGTTGCTAGAGGAATGCCCGACCCCTCCACTGTGGTCAGCTGATGCCTCTCTGCTATGGCTCAGAAACTGGCCTTCCAGACACACACACATAGGCTTGGCTCCCCACCAAACTCCAGGGTAGATCTTCCAGAGGAAACCAGCTCATTCCCAAGTGATAACAGAGGGAGAAGGGGAAAGGAAGGAGGGAGGGGAGCAGCCCAGGTTACCAGTTTCAAATTCCCACTGAAGACCCTGCAAGCTCGAGCCTTTGGACAAAAAATCTGGAGCCATGGTAAGACAGGGAGGCTTCTGTGCATGAGCTCCAAAGCAGGGAGCACAGATTCCTACAGTCCCAGCCTCCAAAATCCAATGATGGGACTTTCAAGATGGCGGCATGAGAGGTGAGACGGAGAGTTCCTCCCAAAACAACAAATTTTACAAAAATATAGTTAATTAATACAACTAACCTTAAAACAGCAACAAGAAAGAAGGCTGAACCAGACTGCAAACAGACCTCATGAACAGAGCAGACCTCACGAAACAGGGTAACGCAGGAAAGAATCTGGGGGGACCCGAGCCCTTCCCCAACCCCAGCTCACTGGTGGGAGGAAGAGAAATGGGGCCTGCAAGGTGGTGGAGGGGTGGAAGACTGACACTGCTGAACACCTAGCCCTGGAGATCTGCTCTGTGAGCAGAATCCTACAGTGTGTGGTGCCATGGACGTTGGGGAGCTCGGACAGGCAGACTGCCTGAGAAATTGACATTCCAGCCGTTTGTGGAGGAGGGGATCCACACCCGGCCGCTCGGTGTTAGAGGAAAGGCAGGCAGCCTGAGAGGCTTCCTACCAGTGAGAGGGCTGCTGAAGAAGCGGGGTTTGCACAGAGCTTGCAGTGCGGGAGAAGGGAGAGCTGGACAAGATTGCCTGGGCGCGCTCTGCCCAGCTGGTTGGGAACTTTGGGGAGCTTCAGGTGCTCCATTCCCCTGGCTGCCTACTCAGCTCCGAGGCCTCTCACTGTGACACACAGCCTGCCCAGCCTTCCTACTGGCCTGCAGGCACCTGCTTGCAAACCAGCAGTCACAGTCACTGCACAGGTGTCAGGCCAGCCAGAGGGAGGCCCAGCCTACAACACCTAGAGACACAAAGCACAGAGCTTTACACATGTGTGCTTGGCCCACTGGCTCTGACACTGGAGACAGGCACCACAGATGGGAATCCGGAAACAGATCTTTCTTACCCCCAGGCACCAGCTCCACTCCCCTACAACCACCAACCTCACTCTAGGGGCTGAGCAGCTCCAGAGACTGGAGTTTCTGTGCACTAGTGGGCACCACACAGAAATATGAAATGACAAAAGAACATGGTTCAGACCAAAATCTCACAAACCCCAGAAAGAGGGCCAAATGAAACCAAACTCACCAATCTTAATGAAAGAGAGATCAAAATAAAAATTATAAACACGATTATGGAGGTACAGAAAAATATTCAAGAACTCAGGAATGAATTTGAGTTGGAGATTCAAACATTAAGAAATTCCATATCTGAAATGCAACATACAATGGAGGGATTTAAAAGCAGATTAGATGTAGTAGAAGAGACAATAAGTGGAATAGAAATTAGAGAAGAGGAATACAAAGAAGCTGAGGCACAGAAAGAAAAAAGGATCTCTGAGAATGAAAGAATATTGAGAGAACTGTGTGACCAATCTAAATGCAACAATATTCGCATTATAGAGGTACCAGAAGAAGAAGAGAGAGAAAAGGGAGAGAAAGTGTCATTGAGAAGGTAATTGCTGAAAACTTCCCCAATCCGGGGAAGGAGATAGTCTCTCAGGACAAGGAGGTGCACAGATCTCCCAACAAAAGGGACCCAAGGAAGACAACATCAAGACATATAATAATTAAAATGGCAAAGATCAAGGATAAAGACAGACTTTTAAAAGTAGCTAGAGAGAAAAAACATCACATACAAAGGAAAACCCATCAGGCTATCATCAGACTTCTCAACAAAAACCTTACAGGCCAGAAGGGAGTGGCATGATATATTTAATGCAATGAAACAGAAGGGCCTTGAACGAAGAATACTTTACCCACCAAGGTTATCATTTAAATTTGAAGGAGGGATAAAACAATTTTCAGATAAGCAAAAGCTGAGAGAATTTACATCCCACAAACCACTTCTACAGTGCATTTTGGAGGGACTCCTATAGATGGAAGTACTCCTAAGGCTAAAAAGATGTCACCCAAGGGAAGACAAAGAGTACAGAATATGACTCATAACATAATAAGAATGGAGGAGGAAGAAAAAGGAGGAAAAAAAAAGAACCTTTTGGTTCTGTTTGTAATAGTATACGAAGTAAGTTAAATTAGACTGTTAGATAGTAAGGGAATTGCCCTTGAACTTTGGTAAACACGAATCTAAAGCCTACAATGGCAATAAGTATGTAACTATCAATAATCACCCTAAATGTAAACGGTCTGAATGCACCAATCAAAAGACATAGAGTTACTGAATGGATAAGAAAACAAGACCCATCTATATGCTGCCTACAAGAGACTCACTTCAAACCCAAAGACATACACAGACTGAGAGTAAAGGGATGGAAAAAGATATTTCATGCAACTTACAGGGAGAAAAAAGCAGGAGTTGCAGTACTTGTATCAGACAAAATAGACTTCAAAACAAAGAAAGTCACAAGAGACAAAGAAGGACATTACATAATGATAAAAGGTTGAGTCCAACAAGAGGATATAACTATGGTAAATATCTATGCACCCAACACAGAATTACCTACATATGTGAAACAAATACTAACAGAATTAAAGGGGTAAATACAAAGCAATGTATTCAATTTAGGAGACTTCAACACACCACTCACTCCAAAGAACAGATCAACCAGACAAAATAAGTAGAGAGACAGAGGCACTGAACAACATATTAGAACAGATGGACCTAACGGACATCTACAGAACACTCCATCCAAAAGCAACAGGATAAACATTCTTCTCAAGTGCACATTGAACATTTTCAAGAATAGATCATATACTAGGCTACAAAAAGAGCCTCAGTAAATTAAAAAAGATTGAAATTGTACCAACCAGCTTCTCAGATCACAAAGGTATGAAACTAGAAATACATTACACAAAGAAAACAGAAAAGCCCACAAACAACTGGAGGCTTAATAACATGCTCCTAAATAATCAATGGATCAATGACCAAAGAAAAACAGAGATCAAGCAACATATGGAGAAAAATGACAACAATAATTCAACACCACAAAATCTCTGGGATTCAGTGAACGCCGTGTTAAGAGGGAAATATATTGCAATACAGGCCTACCTCAGGAAAGAAGAACAATCCCAAATGAACAGTATAAACTCACAATTCCTGAAACTAGAAAAGGAAGAACAAATGAGGCCCAAAGTCAGTAGAAGGAGTGACATAATACAGATTAAAGCATAAATAAATAAAATTGAGAAGAATCAAACAATAGAAAGAATCAATGAAAGCAGGAGCTGGTTCTTTGAGAAAATAAACAAAATAGATAAACCCCTAGCCAGACTTATCAAGAAAAAAAGGGAGTCTACACACATAAACAGAAGCAGAAATGAGAAAGGAAAAATCATTATGGACACCACAGAAATACAAAGAATTATGAGAGAATACTATGAAAAATTATATGGTAACAAACTGGATAACCTAGAAGAAATGGACAACTTTCTAGAAAAATACAACATTCCAAGGCTGACCCAGGAAGAAACAGAAAATCTGAATAGACCAATTACCAGCAAAGAAATTGAATTGGTAATCAAAAAACTACCTAAAAACAAAACTCCTGGACCAGATGGTGTCACTGCTGAATTTTATCAAACATTTAGTGAAGACCTAATACCCATCCTCCTTAAAGTTTTTCAAGGAGTAGAAGAAGGAATACTTCCAAACTCATTCCATGAGGCCAGCATCAGTCTAATATCAAAACCAAGGAAAGACACCACAAAAAAAGAAAATTACAGACCAATATCCCTGATGAACATAGATGCAAAAATACTCAACAAAATATTAGCAAACCAAATTCAAAAATACATCAAAAAGATCATCCATCATGATCAAGTGGGATTCATCCCAGGGATGCAAGGATGGTACAACATTCGAAAATCCATCAACATCATCCAACACATCAACAAAAAGAAGGACAAAAACCACATGATCATCTCCATAGAAGCTGAAAAAGCATTCGACAAAATTCAACATTCATTCATGATAAAAATTCTCAACAAAATGGGTATAGAGGGCAAGTACCTCAACATAATAAAGGTCGTATATGACAAACCCACAGCCAACATTATATTTAACAGTGAGAAGCTGAAAGCTTTTCCTTTAAGATCGGGAACAGGAAAAGGATGCCCACTCTCCCCACTTTGATTCAACATAGTTCTGGAGGTTCGAGCCACAGCAGTCAGACAACACAAAGAAATAAAAGGCATCCACATTGGCAAGGAAGAAGTCAAACTGTCCCTGTTTGCAGATGACATGATATTGTACATAAAAAACCCTAAAGAATCCACTCCAAAACTACTAGATCTAATATCTGAATTCAGCAAAGTTGCAGGATACAAAATTAATACACAGAAATCTGTTGCATTCCTGTACACCAACGATGAACTAGCAGCAAGAGAAATCAGGAAAACAATTCCATTCACAATCACATCCAAATGAATAAAATACCTAGGAATAAACCTAACAAAGGAAGTGAAAGACTTATACCCCCAAAACTACATGACACTCTTAAGAGAAATTAAAGAGGACACTAATAAATGAAAATTCATCCCATGCTCTTGGACAGGAAGAATTAATATTGTCAAAATGGCCATCCTGCCTAAAGCAATTTACAGATTCAATGCAATCCCTATCAAAATACCAACAGCATTCTTCACTGAACTAGAGCAAATAGTTCTAAAATTCATATGGAACCACAAAAGACCCCAAAGAGCCAGAGAGATCCTGAGAAGGAAGAATAAAGCGGGGGGAATTACGCTCCCTGACTTCAGTCTCTACTACAAAGCTACTGTAATCAAGACAATTTGGTACTGGCACAAGAACAGACCTATAAATCAGTGGAACAGAATAGAGAGCCCAGATATAAACCCAAGTATATCTGGTCAATTAATATATGATAAAGGAGCCATGGATATACAATGGGGAAATGACAGTCTCTTCAACAGCTGGTGTTGGCAAAACTGGACAGCTACATGTAAGAGAATGAAACTGGATTACTGTCTAACCCCATACACAAAAGTAAACTCCAAATGGATTAAAGACCTGAATGTAAGTCCTGAAACCATAAAACTCTTAGAAAAAAATATAGGCAAAAATCTCTTGGACATAAACATGAGCAACTTCTTCATGAACATATCTCCCTGGGCAAGGGAAACAAAAGCAAAAGTGAACAAGTGGGACTATATCAAACTAAAAATCTTCTGTACAGCAAAGGATACCATCAGTAGAACAAAAGACATCCTCCAGTATGGGAGAATATATTCATAAATGACATACCCGATAAGGAGTTGACATCCATATTATGAAAAGAGCTCACGCACCTCAACAAACAAAAAGCAAATAATCCAATTAAAAAATGGGCAGAGGAACTGATCAGACACTTCTCCAAAGAAGAGATTCAGATGGCCAACAGGCACATGAAAAGATGCTCCACATCGCTAATCATCAGAGAAATGCAGATTAAAACCACAATGAGATATCACCTCACACCAGTGAGGATGGCCAACATCCAAAACACAAACAACAACAAATGTTGGCAAGGATGCGGAGAAAAGGGAACCCTCCTACACTGCTGGTGGGAATGCAAATTAGTTCAACCATTGTGGAAAGCAGTATGGAGGTTCCTCAAAAAACTCAAAATAGAAATACCATTTGACCCAGAATTCCACTCCTAGGAATTTACCCTAAGAATGCAGCAGCCCAGTTTGAAAAGGACAGATGCACCCCTATGTTTATTGCAGCACTATTTACAATAGCCAAGAAATGGAAGCAACCTAAGTGTCCATCAGTAGATGAATGGATAAAGAAGATGTGGTACATATACACAATGGAATATTATTCAGCCATAAGAAAAAAACAAATCCTACCATTTGCAACAACATGGATGGAGCTAGAGGGTATTATGCTCAGTGAAATAAGCCAGGCGGAGAAAGACAAGTATCAAATGATTTCACTCATATGTGGAGTATAAGAACAAAGAAAAAACTGAAGGAACAGAACAGCAGCAGACTCACAGAACCCAAGAATGGACTAACAGTTACCAAAGGGAAAGGGACTGGGGAAGATGGGTGGGAAGGGAGGGATAAGGGGGAAAAAGAGCTATTACAATTAGCACACATAATGTAGCAGGGGTGGGGGTGGGGGTGGGGGGCTATGGGGAAGGCAGTATAACACAGAGAAGACAAGTAGTGATTCTATAACATCCTACTACGCTGATAGACAGTGACTGCAATGGGGTATGTGGTGGGGACTTGATAATAGGGGGAGTCTAGTAACCATAATGTTGCTCATCTAATTGTATATTAATAATAGCAAAAAAAAATGATGGCAGCCATAATGAGAGTTTACATGACTGACCACTTAACATAATAACGTTTTCCATGGATCATCTCATTTAACCTTCAAGACGATCCTAGGAAGATCCTCCTGTGATCCCCATTAGGCAGATGAGGAAACTGAGGCTCAGAGACACAAAGGAGTAAGCTCAGACGATCTGGAACCGGAGCTCACTGTGACACTGTACTGCATCCTGAAGGAGGCTTGGATCTTAGTGGAGGGTGGGGGGCTTCCAAAGTCTAAGACTGTGGTGCCCTGATTGATGAAAATCAAATCAGTTGCTTCCCTTAAGCATCACCTTTTTAATCTTCTCTGCAGCCTCATGAGGCAGACATTATCACCTCCTTCTTGCAGGGGAGGAAACCAAGGCTCAGTGGTGGGAAGGAATTTGTCCAAGGTCATACAGCTAATAAATGGCAGAGTCTAAATATGAACCAGGTTATTTCTGATTCCAAAGCTTTGGCTCCTTCTGTTGGGATGTGCTAGGATCCTAGTTAAAGTCAACTTTAATTCTTCTTAGAGAATCCAAATCATAGGCTTGTGGAATTCAGAGTAAAGGAATATTAGTATCCTAAATCTTGGTGTTCAGGAGGACAACTAGGCACCCATCAAATGTCACCAAGCCAATTCCCCCACCCTACCCCAAGCAAGAAGCCCTTTATAGGATCCCTGAGAGCTCATCCTTTATCTTAAGCTTGGATGCCTCCAGAGACAGGAACCTCACCTCTCCATAAACCAAGCCATTTCAGTTAAGAGGCCACTCCCCATCACTCAAGCCAAGGCAGAGAGAAAACTAACACTTTTTTATCTTGCTGTCTCTGTGCCGGGAACTAGAGGGTGCTTCCTTAAAAATGCCTCTTCGGTGCTCACCACCTGGGCCCCTGACTCCACCGGCGGGTTCCCACACCTCAGGTCTCCCCAGCACCGCGTGCCACCCCACCTCCTCAGTTCTTGTAGCACAGGTTCACATTAATTATCCCAAGTCTTCATCCTTTCCTGTATCCACACCATTCACCATGTAACTCTGCAAGATCCTCCCAGCACTGGAGTTCAGTCATCTGACTTGCTTTGGCCACTAGAATGAGAAAGAAACAATGAGCCAATTCTAAGCCTGGGTCCCTGAATCACCATGTGCATCAGAGCTGCCTGCCAACCAGCAACACTAGCATTGGAGCATAGGTTCCCAGCAGGACCAAGCTCCAGCTGCCCATGGAGGTCACTTGCTTCAGGACACACCCTCATTACTCTCATTCCCTTTCCTGTCTCACTTTATGCTCCCCAGTTGTGTTTCCAGGGAGCACGCCCCAATAAACCATTTTCCCTAAAAAAAAAAAAAAAAAAAACCTCTTCAAATTAAAGCTGGGAGAAAGTCTAATGGTTCTCCCACCACCATCCTATTCATTTCCTTCACAGCCCTCATCACAATTTATACTTCATGATTCTTATATTTACTTGGTTACCCCCTGTCTAGACTGGGAGCCCCCAGAGAGCAGGAACTCTGTCTACCTGGTTTATTGCTGTAAGCCCAGCACCAAGCATAGTGCGTACACAAAGCAGATGCTCAGTAACTATGATAAGTGAATGGACGAGTTCATGAATGAATGCTTCCTGAGGGAGAGTAATAGAAGGTTCCTGAGACATAAGTAGGGGGATGGTCTCCAGACTGAAAGCTGGGAAAGGGGCTGAGCTCAGCACTTCATACCTTCAGGCACGGCCCAATGATCTCCCTTTGTTAGGGCAGGCACTCTATTGCCCACCATTAATGCCCCAGCACAAGACTTGGTAGACAATAAAATCAGTAATGTTGGATAAATGAATGACGAAAATGTAATAAAAATGTAAAATGATAATCTACATTATGGTGATGGTCACACAACTCTATAAATATACTTTTTAATGAATTAGCTTTATGGTATATCAATTATACCTCACTAAAACTGTGTATATTTACATAATTCCAGTTTTATTACAATTAAATAAAAAATTTTAATTTTCAAAACCGAACACTGCACTGTCATACATGACTCATGTCCCCAATATGATGCAGAAGATCTAGAATGATGGTAGTTACTCTTGTCCAGTCACAAAAGAGGTTTACATTTAGCGAGACTTAACAAATTGATAATCTCCTTTATTTACACATTATAAGTTGTATGATTCAGATGGTGCAGAAATACTTGTGAATGAAAACAGATTTTGCCATATCCTTTTCATTCTTAGCAGCTCAGTAACGTATTTCGGGATTTCACCCAGTACTTTCCGATTTTTTGAGCAGGAGAGTTGTTCAGAGTATCTAATCCTCTAAACTGTTGATTTATGTTTCTAAAGGATCCCTCTGCCCACTAAACAGAATATGGACAATGTGAGGAGGTTTGGATTAGAAGCAAGGAAACCATTTAGGAGAGTATTCAGGTTATATATTACATTGACCCTTGAACAACACAAGGGTTAAAGGCACTGGCCCCCTGTGTAGTAGAAAATACACATATAACTTTTGACACCCCCAAAATTTAACTTCTCATAGCCTACTGTTGACCAGAAGCCTTACAGATAATATAAACAGTCAATTAACACATATTTTGTATGTTTTATGTATCTTATACTATATTCTTACAATAAAGTAAGCTAAAGAAAAGGAAATGTTTTTTCCAATTGTTTCAAGTCTCCAAATATTTTTCCAATATATTTACTGAAAAAAGTCTTTGTATAAGTGGCCCCACACAGTTCAAGCTTGATTGTTCAAGGGTTAACTGTACTGTGTAAAAAACAGCCCCACTCAGAGGCTTAAAACAATGACAGTCAAGTACATTACTATCTGTAATTGGGGCAGGGCTCAGTGGAGATGACTCATCTCTATTCCACACAGTATCCAATGGCGTGGCTAGATTGGAGGCTGGAAGATCTGCTTTCAAGATGGCACATCCACATGTCTAGCAAAGTGATGTGGATGCTTGACAGGGAGCCCAGAGTGGGGGTTTCTGTTCTCCATGAGCTGCTGAGCTTCCCCACAGCATGGTGGTTGTGTTGCAAGAACAAGTGTTCCCAGAAAGCAAGGTGAAAGGACACGGTGTTTTTATGGTCTAGGCTGAGAAGTCACATGACATCATTTCTGTTGTACTCTATTGGTCAAGACAGTCACAAAGGTCTTCCCAGATTCAAAAGGATTTGACTCCACCTCTTGATGGAAGAATGAGAAGCTTCTAGGAGAGCAGACAGGAAGGGAGCTATTGTTCCAGCCATCTTTGGAATATACAGTTCTGCACAGAGGCTATTGAAGCTGTCCGTATGGCAGACAGTGGCAGCCTGGACAGGAGAGGTGACTGCAGCGTGGATGGAGAAGGGTAAATATAATTGCAAGGTATTGAGGAGGTAAGATGGCTAAAGCTTGCTCATGGCTTGGGTGAAGGAGATTAGGGAGAGTCAACAGCAGTTAGAAGATGTTTAAAGTGTGTGACAGTCCAAGATAATTTAGGAAGAGAGTGTAGAGAAAGAAGAAAAATGGGCCAAAGGCTGAGCCCAGGGGTAGAATCAAGCAGAACAGGAGAGAGAAAGTATAGACCGTCACCTCAGGAAGCAAGACACTTGCTGCTGGGCATGTATTTTGTTGGGGTAGTGGGGGTCACCGGGCAGGCGATGGGCCAGTGATTAAGAGAGGGTTTTTCTCTTAAATAAAACAGTAATCCTGGGCCTCTAATTCTGGCCCCAGGACAAAAAAATAAACCTTGCGGGATGACGATGATATTTCATGTTAGGTTTTGATGGTGCTCAGACGAGGAGCGAAAGGCTTTCACAGAATGGAGGTGCCGGGGACAAGAGTCTGGGCAATGAGTTTGGCCTTTTTTCTAGAGCTAATGAGGAGCCCGGAAGATGTTAACCTTGGCAGAGACAGATTCAGAGTCATGGTCTAAGAGCTTTTAGTCCTGATCCAGAATTTCATGAGGGAAGAACCAGTGGTCCTAGAGAGCCTCTAGCCCTGTCCCCCCCACCCCCAAGCCCAGTATTGGTCACTCCCAAATGACACTTTCAAGGGGCTCGATTCCACATCCTAGCGCCACATCTGAAAGGTGCCAGCAGAGGACAGCAGAGAGCCAGGGCTTCAGGGTCCTCAGCAAGCTGTCTATCCAGTCCCATCAGAAGAAATAGGGGAGCCTAGAATGGGGTGGGAAGCAGGAATCCTTGAGACTGCCACTTCTGAAGAACTTTCTTCCCTTCCTCATATAAGGATTACATATCCATTTCACAGATGGTGGTAACAATAATAATTACTGTTACCATTATTAAACCAGCCACCATTTACTGAGCCCAACCCATCTCTGTAACCCCACCCCCCAGTCTCAGACCTAGCCAAAGGAAAAAGATGCAGTCTTGGGGTCAGGAAGACTTGGCCTCAAACCCTGCCTCTTCCATTAACACCATGTGACCCCAAACAGGTTGTTTACCCTCTGAGTCTCACTTTCCTATCTGCAAAATGGAGATAATAAAACAAAAGGCTAGAGGGCTCTAAGAGAACTCAATGGCCCTGCATTAGGTACCTGGCACATGGGAGAACCTCCACAGGGGCTCACTTAGTCAAATGTTATTAGTAATGTCATTTAACGGACATTCACTCTATATCAGGACCTAAACTGGGTGCTTGGGGACATGGGGTGGGCATCCCAGAGCAGCAGAACCAGGAAAGCACCCCTGTGTGAAGATGGCTCCCCACCAAGCCTAGGGTCTGTCTACCTGGACTGAGAGCCAGGATTCCAAATTCCTACTGCTTTGCTTTAAATTGTTGTTGCCTGTCATGCACTATATGACCTTGGGCAGGTGACCTTGTTCCCTCTGAGCCTCAGTTGAATCATCTGTAAGACAGGGATAGTTGCAGTATCTAGAGGATAAGACTGATATTTAAATGTGACAGTGCACAGCAAATGCATATAGCAAGCATTCAATATATTTAAAAGCAAAACAGTGTTAGCCGCCCTCAGAGTTACTTCTCCCCTGAGCAGTCCTTACTGCTCTCTCGGGTCACTGGCCAGCCTCCTGGGACTCACCAAAGCAGGCTGGTATTGAGAGGAAGTAAAAACCCAGCATCTGAGGACTGGCTCCATCACTTTCCAGCTTTGCGACCCTAGGCATTCAGCCTCTCTGTTCTTCAGTTACCTATCATAAAATTGGGATCATAATAGTACCAATCCATTAGGGTTTTTGTGGGTTAAATGAAGATAATACCAGAAAGTGCTTAGCGGTGTCTGACAGAGCAAGTGCACAGTACATGTTCAGTTATTACTATTATTATTATTATGACTGTGACTACTGCTACCATGTTATTTTTCACATCCACCCTGGCATCAAATCCTATGGATTCAACGTCCTAAAAGCCTCTCAAAAGCAGTCACATCCTCCGTTTCCCAGGCCTGGCCTGCCTATCATCTCATGCCCCGATTAGGGCTTCTTAAAACACAGATTGCTGGGCCTCATCCCAGATTTTATGATTCAGTGGGGCTGTGGCAAGCCTGAGAATTTGCATTTTTAGCAAGTTCCCAGGTGATAATGATGCTGTGGTCCAAGAATACCATTTGATGAGCTCTGAGATCTCCCCAGCCTCTCTGATTCAGGGGTCTTCCATCTAACCTTTCTCCAGGCTTGCAGCTTCTGAACTGGGATAACTGTGGAGGTGGAGACCATTCAAGGAGTGTCAGAGGCTGCAGGCTAGGGTATGAAATAGGGCGCTGGTTCCAGAGTTTGTCCTTCACCCTGGAATCTGCTAGGGTAATCCTGGAGCCTGAAAATCATACCCTGGTTCCTCTCCCAACTTCCACCCCAATACACACATACAACCCCACCAAAGCTGGAGTTCTCTGCCCCTCCTGATCACTCCAGGAGGAATCCCAGGCTGAGGAGGGAGCCCCCCTGGGCCCAGAGCCCACCCGCCCTCATGCTGCATCCAGAACAACTCATCCTTTTCCTCACAGATGTCTCACTCACCCTCCTCTCTGCTCTGAAATTCCCTCAAAATCATTCACTAGTAATTTTTCCAAATCACTGTAATTACCTCATTACTTTGATATTAATAGACTTCAGTTGGCATCAAGGAGCCAGTTAAAACGTGCCAGCCCTGTGTGTGGGGAGGGATTCCTGGAGGCCATCCTGCAGGAGGGGAGGCCTGGCTGTAGCCCCTGCTCACCTCCCTCCCCACCTGCCCTTATCAGAGAGAATCCTGGAACCACAGACTCCTGAGAAATGGTGGAAGCCAAGCAATCTGCTTAGAGTCACCCAGCAAAATAGAGGCAGCCACCCAAAGGGAACCCAGAGCTCCTAGCCACCTGGGGCAGCCTGTCCCCCTTCCTCCCTTCAGCTACGTCCCAAGGCAGATATGACATGGAGAGTCTCCAAGGCCTTGCCTGGATGAAGAGAGTCAGAGATGACTCCTTGGCTCCCAGTAAATATGGTTCATAAGATCTTCAGGGGATGAATTACTTAATCCTCACAGCCTCCCATTAGGTAACTGCTGTCATTTAACCCACTTACAGATAAGGAAACTGAGTCACAGCCAAAAAGAAGGTTACATAATTGTAACTGGGGGAGCCCTTGGGGAAGACTCCAGGCCCAAACTAGCTAACTAGGATGCCCTGGGGTCCTCCTCTCCCCACTCTGAGGCTTTCTTGCTTCTAGCAGCTCCTGCAACCTGTTGGGGTCCAGGAGTTGCCATTGAGGTCTTGGGATAATGCAAAGAGCAAAGAAGATGGCGGGAGTTGTCATGGAGGGTGCTCAAAAGAAGCCACTTCATTCTGCATAAAGCCGTACTTTTTATACTGCTATAGTGCTAATTCATGGTTACATAAGTATTGAAGACATGCATGCGTGTGGCCTTCATGGCCAGGTGTCTGGCCTTCAAGGCCCTTATCTAGTTCCTTGCTCATGGGTAGAACACGCTGTGTTTTCAAGATTTCTCAAGGCCAGACATATCCAGGGTGAAGCAACGGACAGCTGTCCTTATAGAACAGTAGAGGAAGTGGTGGGGGAGGCCTTCCCTACACAACCTCTTTAGATTCCAGGATAATAATGAAATTTAGCTCAGATGTATTGAGAGCTAACTCTGTACAGGATGCTTTCCTTGCATTATCTTACCTCTCCCTCAGGACTATTTTCTATAATAAAGATTTAATCATCCCCATTTCCGATGAGGAATGAAAGCTTAGGTGACCTGGCAAGGACTCACTCTCAGTAGCAGATCTGGAATTAATTCAGGTGGGCTTGACTCCCAAGCCTATTCTCCTAATCAGGAGACTCTTCTGCAAGTGCCCTCCTTTCTAGGTCTCAGTTTCCCCATCTGAGTAATCACAGGGACCATTGATGAGTGCTCACTGAGTGCCAGGCACCAGTTTGCCACAATCCCTATCTGACCCGTTGCACTTGATCTTATTAATGCATTTGAATCTCTGACCCACTGTGGATAAAATGAAGATTCCTGTGGCCAGGATTCTTACCTGGCCCTGGTTGGCTAGCTCACTACACATGTGTGGGCAATACATTGTTACTGACTCTATATAAAGAGCCCTGCCCAGTGTTCTGGGCAACACGGTGGCCCAGCTGCAAGGCTGCAGGAGAGCAGAGCAGAGGCTGGAGTGGTGGCAGTGCCGAGGACAGAGACTGGGATGGCTGTGTGGGCAGAGAGGCCCAGAGGCAGAGACCAGCTTGCTGCATGCAGACTCGCTCTGAGTGGACGGGATTCTAGTGACTGACCTGCCACCATGGAAATAAAGTTGGGTATAAACCCTTTCACCCCAAGAACATTCTACTGTCATTTCTTTGGTCACATTGAATCCGTAGTGAAATTGCCCAGGGCTGAAACCCATTGGCAAGACACCCATTATAACCACAGAGAAATGCTGCCTTGGTCATACTACTCTCAGGTGAATGTTAAGTAGGTTTCCAAGTTCAAGGCTCTCCAGGAACATTGCCTGGGGAATTTCCTCTACAAATGGGATGGGGGAAGGGACAATCTCAGCAGAAAGGCTGCCAAGGGCAAGGCAGGCCAGGACTGAGAGAGACTGGGCAGCCAGAGGCTAGACTAGCTAGGCTGTTGGGGGAGCGGTATAGAGGATCTTTTGTCAGGCCAGAAACTGCAAGTCTACCCCCATCCGCACCATCTGGCTCCAGCTCCAGCCCAGTGAGGCATGATGGGGAAAATGGGGGAGGGGTGCTGGGGGCTGCCCACCTGCTCTGCCTCCTGGGATAAGCCAACCCAAGACCTCCCAGGCCCATCTGGCCAACACATCTCCAAGCCCTGACCACCCCTGGGGACTTTTTTCCACAGGCTGAAATTGGCCGGGAGTGTGGCCAGCCTGTCAGGGTCACAGGTCACTGTTAATCTGCCAGAACAAGAGAGGGTGGGCAGGTGGGTAGGCAGCCGGTGTGGGCAAAGCCCTGGCAGTTCCTGCCGTCTGCTCGGGTGGCTGTGGAAGGAGATTTTTCTCTTCTGGGAGTCAGGGAGATGGACTAGAAAGAATAGGGACTCTAGGAAAACTGCAGATGCTCACATCTTACTGCGCAGCAATTCTATATCCAGGTGGGAACCCCAGGGAAATCCTCACCCATGTGCTCAAGGTATCATTGCAGCACAGTGTATAAAATACTAGCAATGATCTAAATGCTCATCAGTAGGCGCTGGATAAACATAAGAACTTAGATCATCTTCCTCAATGTTACTCAATTATTGGATCTAAGAAGACCCCCTATGACAACATGACTTGACTATTTGTTCCAGGAAATTCTTGCCCAGAAAGATAAGACTGGAAACCATAAATAACCTATTTGCCTCAGGAAATTCTTGCAAACCAACTTGTTTGGGAAAACAGTTTTCTCACCTTGGCAAATACCTCTCTTATCAGACAACAGTTCACTTACCAATATTTCAAGAGCCTTTTCTCAGGTGTCCAACAACTCTAAACTATTATGTCACACATTTTGCCCCAATCCCAGTCAGTTTTCTGCCTTAAAAGAATCACCTGAAACCACTTGAGCCCAGACACCCCCCCACACACACAATAACTTTATACTCTTCCCTGACCACCCCCTTTGAAGACACTGCTAAGACCCCCTGAGGATACTGTTATCTTTTGCTACAGCAAAATTTCATAAATTCAGCTTTACTTCATCAACAGTTTTTCCTGGTGTTTTTTATGGAAGACTTACAATAGACAGATGAAAACATGGTCTATTTATATAACGAATGGAAAAACGCTACAGCCGGTAAAGAGAATGAACGGATCTTGGAAACATAATGTTCAGTGAAAATATCAAGTTGCAGAAAGATGTGGAAAAAACAGGATGAATTATATAACATTTTTAAAACAAATAATATTGTGTATGATTTTAGGATAGACTCATACAAAAACAAGTACAAACATTAAAACATGTATGGGATTTATGGAAACCCAAAATTTGAGGCATTTATGAAAACTAAACTCTGCCATGGGGAGGTAGGAAGCATAGTGGGAAAGAGGAGTAAACAGAGGGTTTCTATTGATGCTATAACATTTTATCAAGAAAACAAGAAATATTTGAAGTAACATGATTAAAATGGTGTTTATTTGAGAAAATAGGTATCAGGTGAGTTTTTTCTTTTTTAATTTCCTAAAATTGCTTTAAAAAAATATTTACTAGCTACAAGCTTTTTTTTTTTAATTTTTATTGTGGTAAAATACACATAACATATTTACCATTTGAACCATTTTTAAGCATACAGTTCTGTGGCATGCAGTACATTCATGTTGTACAACCATCACCACCATCCATCTCCAGACCTTTTTTATCTTTCCAAACTGAAACTCCATACCCATCAAATAATAATTCCCCATTTCCCCTTCTCCTCCGTTCCTGGCGACCACCGTCCTACTTTCTACCTTTATGAATGTACTCTAGGTACCTCATAAAAATGCTATCAGACAATATTTGTCCTTTTGTGACTGGCATATTTCACTTAGTATAATGTCTTCAAGATTCATCTGTGCTGTAGCATGTGTCAGAATTTCTTTCCTTTTTAAGGCTGATTAACATTCCATTGTATGTATCTACCACATTTTGTTCATTCATTCATCCATTGATGGATTTAGCTTGCTTCCACCTTTTCACAATTCTGAATGATGCCGCTATGAACATGGGTATATAAATAAGTTTGAGTTCCTATTTTTACATTTTTGAATATATATCCAAAAGTGCAATCACTGGATCATGTGGTATGTTTCATTTTTCAAGAAACTGCTGTACCATTTTCCATAACGGCTGCATCATTTTACACAAGGTATAGCAGAACACAAGGGTTTCAGTTCGCTACAATTTTTTTTAATAGCCATTTTAATGGGTGTGTGAAATAGGCTTTTTTTTTAATGCAATTATCTTAATGCAGACAATCTTGTATGCTTTTCTGTATTATAAATAAATAAATAAGCAAAACATCTCCCAAGTTCCAGGAAGGAGGGCAGGTCAGACTAAAGCCCATGATATAGTAGTTATATCTGTGTCGTACTGGAAAAGTCACTTCACTTCTGCAAGCCCTAATTTTGCCACCCAGGAAAAAGGAGGTGGAGTAATCCCATTCCCAGAACTAAGGAAGTAGCAGTTATACAGATGTTTGTACAAAGAAAGGAATTTGACAGAAAGTCAATAGGTCAATCTACAAAAGTTGGGAAGCAGAATCTGGGTGAAAGAAATGGAGGCCCACAACCCCTCTACTGAGGGCCTGGTACTTTCAAACTTTAAAGCCCTCATTTTACAGAAGAGGAAGTGGAGGCTCAAAGGTTCCAGGGACCTGCACATAGTCACATTGGGTAGAGCTGGGATCTGCCCCCAGAGCCAAAACTCTTAGCCCCAACAATTCACTGCCTTGCATGTGACCTTGTCCTGATCCCAAAAGTTCAGTGAATTAGGGCCCTGCAGATCAGAAAGTTTGAGTAACTTGATGATAACAACAGCTAATATTTAATGAGCACAGCCATGTGCCAGGTACCACAGTAAACTCTGAATCCTCACAACCTCACTGAGTAGATAAACTTCCTGCTCACTGATTTGAAAATAGAGTCTCAGATAAGTCAGCAGGGTTACCAAAAGTCACAAGGCTAATCATGATGTCTGGGGCATGTGGCTGCCAAGTTGCAACTGCCCCACCTAAGTGTGGTAGACTCAGGATTTGAACACAGGACGCACCAGGACTCTCTAGGCCAGGGCACATTCTTGGCACCCTCTGCCTCCCAGGGAGTGAAGGGGCTCCTTGGACCATCTTTCCTGCTGTCCCCTCTTGTTCCTCTCCTCCTTCCCAGGCCTGGGCAGAGCCCAGGGATGGGCTTCCCATTCGACTTGGAGGCTGACCTGCCACAGGTCCTTGGGCATTGTGTTGAGAGACCCTAAGGGCCATGGCTTCCAGGCCATCTCTGAGTTTCATCAGTGGTCCCTTCCCAAGATGCTTCTGCCACTGTGTGACATTCATTTTGATCTCTTGGGCCCCCAAGCCTCCTCCCAGGCCCAGCCAGCCCCAAGCCAGGTAGGCCCTTGCTCAGGTACCAGGCACTCGTCTGAGCCCCAAAAGAATCAGTTCTTCCCCTCGCCAACACACACACTCCCAGAGGTGGGCCTGCATCCTCACCTCTGGACTCCCAGAATCAGCTCTTGTCCCCTCCCCGTTATCACCTTCTTCCTAATCAGCTCAGACTCCAAGCCAGACTCCAGGCCAACATAGAAGGGTAGAGAGGCCAGCTTAGGTCTTAGAATCATGCCTCAGGCAACAAACCATTCTTTAAAGGCAAGAGAAAGAGCCCTGAGCTGCAATAGTTATAAATAATAATATTATTATTATAGTTTAACTAATTACAATAACAGCAACAACAGTAATAGGTGACCTTGAGAGTTTATCAGCATGTTAAACACACCTTGTCTCATTTAATCATTTAATCCTCTCAAGAATGGCTGTGAACTAAGACTGATTTATTTTCATTTCAAAGAAATGAAAACCAACTCAGAGAGGTTAGGGAACTTGCCCAAGGTCACACAGCTGCCAGGTGGTGAAGCCTAAAGAGTAAAGAGACTGGTAACCTAGACCTTACCTTACCTGATGCTTCCTAGGGGACTCTGGGAAAGTTAAACCCTTTCAGAGCTTCAAATTGCCGAGATGCAGAGGGAGGGAAAAGACAGAGAGGACAGAACAGTCACAAAGAGGCATGGAGCCATAGGTTTGGTGTGGAGCGGAAACAGTAGCTTGAGGACTGTGAATGGCACCTCATTAAGCCTATGAGGTAGGAATTCTTCTCAGTCCCATTTCACAGATGAGGAGGACTTGGAGGCACAGAGAGGTTGAGGAACTTGTCCGAAGCTACACAGCTGGTGGACAGATTTGCATCCCACTAGCTCTGTCACACTCCAAAGCCTTCACTCTGTGACTGTTACACCAGAAAGCAGTCAGCAAGTTCCTGATCCAGAACAGAGGCCTTGAATGCTGTGTGAGGTTTGGACTTTTTCTCTCTAGATCTGCACTATCCAATACAATAGCCATTCACCACATGTAGGTTTTCATAATTAAATAAAATTAGCAGTTCAGTTCTCCTGTGCATTGGCTGCAATTCCAGTGCTCACCGGCCATGCATGGCTAATGACTACTGTCCGGGACAAACACCGATATAGAACATCTCCATCATCTCAGAGGCTTGTATTGGAGAGTGCCGATCTAGGAAAACATCAGAGGGTAGAGGCAGCAGGCATATGACACAGGCACAGGCAGGGGTTTGTGCTGCAACCATTACTCGGTGTTGGAAGGACAGAGGTGGGTACTCACCAGGTAAAGTGAAGAGACTGAACCCAGATGCCAAGTGGAGGCAGTGAGGGAGAAGTGAGCTGATCCAAAGAGTTCAGCCTTCCATTGCTGAAGGACCTGGAATCCCCTCCTTGCCACCTGCTGTGTGCCTCTGGGCAATGTGTGCATGAAACTTCTCTGAACCTCAGTGTCTTCAACTATACACTGGAAATAGTAAACACACCAGCTCTGCAAAGGTTGTTGTGAGTTTTAAAGAGGTAATGTGGGTACAGCAGAGCTTCTCCTACCATCTGTGGTGAGGGACCGGTTTAGTGTTTCCAAACCACCATGGGCTGATACTTTTGTAGAATACAGTTAAAATGAATTGTTAGAAAAATAATCATGTGCTTGGACATCATAGCAATGTCAAACTGCCATAAAAGCTTCAAAACACTCTTCATTTCTTACATATTTTGTGGTAACCAACAAAATAACACTATTCAGCAACTTTGAGTAACAATGATTATAGATCACTTGGTTTTATGGCTGACACAGACAATGGCAGCCATTGCTTTTATTAATAATAATATTGGATGAAGTAATGAATAATAAATATGGAGGGTGGGGAGAAGGAGTCTTGGACAATACTATATTATAGCTAATACTCGTGATGGGGGAAGGGAGAACTGAGGCCCTGGTAGTCACTCCAGAGTCTAATGGAGTAGGGAGAGGGTTTACATAGGCCACAGGCCTGATTAGAGGCAGATCTGGAGTCAGGACCTGGCTCAACCCAGGTGTGCCTCTGGACATGTTATTTTTACCAGCCTTTCTGCTGCTGAAACTGGTGTTATGGCTCAAAGGTAGAGAAACGAATCCTTTTACAATAGGTTGTCTTGCCAACTAAATGGCTGAGTTAAGGGCAGTTTCCATCTCTCAACTTCTTTACCCTCCTGCCATAGGACCCTTGTACATGCTATTTGTTCCCCTCCTTCCTGGGCATTCTTCCTCCCTTCACCTGGTTAACTGACTACTGTCTAGGAAACCACAGGTAGAGACAATCCCACTGATCACTGAGACTTTTGTTCCCCAGCTGCTTTTGCAGGGAAGTTTTCCAATTGATTAGAATTTCATGGCTTCAGAGTTTTATTGGGTAGACTGTCACAACCAGAGAATTCTATTGATTAGAATTTTATGATACCAGAGAAGTATTGATTAGCATTCCATAGCCCCAGAATTCTATTACTCAGAATTTCATGACTTGAGAATGCTATTGATTTGAATTTCATGGCGTCTTAGTGTTCCAGCCATGCCTGCTTCCCCAGATACCCACACAGATCACTCAGCTCTCCGCTCAAACTGTCACCTCAGGGAAGCCTGCCCTCACCTCCATATTTCAAATAGTCTGCCTGCCACCTGCTCCTGCTTTATTTTTCTCCATGGTGGTGATCACCACTTAACATATCAGATCTGTTACTTACTATCTCCTGTGCTAGAATGCAACAAGCTCTGCCAGGACAGGAATTTTTATCTATCTTATTCACTGCTGTATCCCCAAGGTCTAGAACAGTGCCCAGGACACAGTAGATGCTCGATAAGTATTTGTTGAATGTTTGTAAATGCATCAACTGTAGAATTAATAAACTGTTGTCATTATTATGTAAAGGAACTATATAATCATTTTTATTCTATTCTGTGGGTCAGGAATCCAAGCAGGGCTTGGTTAGGGGGTTCCTTAGAACCTGCCACCTGGGCTGCATTCAGCCTGTGGCCTTACTGGACTAGAAGGTCCAAGGAGGTTTCATGCTCATGTCTGGTGCCTCAGTGACCCTTCATGTGGTCTCTCTCCACGTGGCTCTTTTCCTCACAGCAATGTAGTATCCATGTAATCCTTTTTGAAAGAGTGACCGCCAACTTATCCACCTACCTTCTCCAGCATGCTGCGCTTCCCTCAATGCTTCATCTCACAATGGAGAGGGAGTACCTCTCCTTTCCCTAGCTATGCCTCTCTCCCTAAGAAAGGGGTCTCATCTGAGTTAAGATCTAGGCTCCTAGAAAAAGGAAAATAATTGAAATGAAGGGGAGTGGGGATAAGTCTAAAAGGGGACATCCTATAATCGGGAACCTAATTTTCCAGACCTCAAACGTTACCATCATCTCCCAGAAGCTCCCCATGATGGCCACATTAACTTTGTTCCCCTGTAAAATGTTCTTCAACTTCTATGCACCCTGTCCATAGCATTCTGTACTGTTTGTATTTAGAGATATTTTGGGTGATTGCTTGATATCTGCTGATATGGACCACATCTGCTTTGTAGCGCATGTCTAGAGGGGCAGTAGGTGCCAAGGGTCAGGGGATGCCAGAGGGAGGAGGACCTGCAGGGGACAGCGTTTGGATCCTCAGCCTCCTGGAGCCATCTCCAGGATAAGGGGCAGGGTAGGGGTGGACAATTTTTTTCTATAAATGCGCAGATAATAAAACATAGGCTGCCTTCTGCTGTAGCAATCAGCCACAGACAATATGTAAACAATGAGCATGGTTGTTACTATTAACACACATAATATGGGGGGGCATGGGGAAGGCAGTCTAACACAGAGAAGACAAATAGTGATTCTATAGCATCCTTCTGCGCTGATGGATAGTGACTGTAATGGGGTATGTGGGGGGGACTTTATAATGGGGGGAGTCTGGTAACCATAATTTTGCTCATGTAATTGTACATTAAATGATACCAAAATAAAAAAATTAAATTAAATTGAAAAAAACAATGAGCATGGCTGTGTTCCAGAAAACTTTATTTATGGACACTAAAATTTGAATTTGATATAAATTTCATGCGTCACAAACAACATTCTTAACTTTGGTCTTCTCAACAGTTAAAAGGTGTAAACATTTCATAAACAGTAAAAACAGCAGAGTAGTCAAAGGCTATAACTAGCAAAACCCCCCAAAATAAAGCTCTAAGTTAGAAAGTAAGGGTGACAGATGAAGGTGAAGAAGGGACATTTTCTGTGTAAGTCTTCAATGTTGGGCAAGTCACTTAACCACTCTGAGCCGTCGGCAGTCTTGAGGATTAACTGAGATAATACCTTCAACTCCAGCCAGGTGGGCTCAGTGTGAGCCGCTGGGTTACCATTGTTAATAAAAATCATTATTGTTATTATTATTACCAGGGGGACTTTGGGAGTAGCAAATGGAAGGACATATGCAAATCTCCCAGCACGAAGTCTGGCACTAAAGAGATCTCCATAGAAGCTAACTTCCCTGTCCTCCACCCATCCCTCACCCCACCCTAGGTCACTAGAGAGAGACTTCACCAGCATCCTCCACACCCCCACTCCCCCTGCGCCCCCAAAGCTTTCCTGTTCCCCACAGGCGTTGGCCAAGACTGGAGAAGGTGCCACAGCAGCTGGCCAGGGAGTGGAAAAAGGGCTGGGTGTAGAGGGAGGAGGGTTCTGCCCAGGCCCCCCGCCCATTGTCTAAACCTGCCGCCCGCCAGCCAGCTGATGTCCCGGGTTGCCGACACCAGCTGGCCAGCCCAACACCCACCCAACACCCCCTCCTCTCAGATCCCTCCTGTCACTCAGCCTTCGCCCCCACCGCCTGCAGCCTAGAAAGACTCAGGATGTGACTAGAGGGTCTGAGCTTTTGTTCCCCAAATTGTTGGCTGATTTGCATTCCTTTGGCAATCTGCGTACACTACTCATTTGCAGAGAGCTAGACTACAGCAGAGCCTGCAGGGCCCTTTGGGTTTCTTTTACTTAAGTGGGGTTTTGAAAGGTGACTGGATGTTCCCTTTCAGTCTTCGGCACTTATCCTGGGACCTTGACCAGGTGACTTTGCCACTCCAATTCTCAGTTTCCCCATCTGTAAAATGGGGACAATAACACCTTTCCTATAAAGTGGTTGTGGGGAATAAATAAGAGAGCACATGTGATGTACCTGGCACAAAGTGTGTGCTCGACAGATGATAGCTATTATTACTTAAAACATATTATCATCAGCCTAATATCCTCCAGAGCCAACTTGGGAAAACCTGTGCTAATAAGGTGGCTACTAGGCATATATGACTATATAAATATTAAGTTGGATTTTACTTCCTCAGTTGCACCAGCAACATTTCAAGCGCTCAATAGCCACATGCTCTCGTGGCTGTCACCCTAAGCAGCACAGATACAGAACATTCCCATTATCAAAGAAATTTGTGCTAGACTGCTGAGTAAAACCCTAATTTCCCTGAGCTTTTCTCCCTTTCCCCGAATAGGGCTCTGCCTTCTGCAGTATTTCTCCCCACCCCCATAAAGGTAATGACCTTGGCGAGTGGGTGTTCTTTTGTTCTCTGCACCTGGGCGGGAGGGTGGAGAACAGGTGTGGAGCTGTGCCCTGGAGCACTGGGGGGTTGTGCGCAGTTGTGCCTGTTGTAAAGCAAACAGCTGCACCCAATTCTGTCCTAGCCACCAGCGGGAGCTTCCAGGGGCCGGATGCGGATAGGGAGGGGAGGGACTGCGAGTTTGGGGTGCCCTGCCCCCAGCACCTCTCAGAGGCAGTTTAAGGTCACACAAAGTGTCTGAGCCTGGGATGAGCAGTTTCCAGCACAGCTGACACCTGGAGAAGGTGCACCAGATGGAAGGCCCGGAGTGGAGGGGCCGGGAGGATTAGCAACCTCTCAATGCCAAGGCTCAGCTGCACCAGAGGCTGGAAACAATAATGGGTCACATTCAGACATCTCAAACTGTATGCAACTACTGTGGTCCCACCTTACCACTGGAGTTCAACGACCACAGCAAGAAATGTGTATCGCCACGTGACTGTCTATTGTCACCTCAGAGTTAACATCCCAATCCTGAACTCTTGCTTTTGTCCCCAGGATGTATCTGGGCATCTGGGGCTGCCTCATCCTTCTAGCTGTCCTTAGAATTATTCTTAACCCTTCTTTTTCCCACACCTTGCAAAGGAGCCATCAGCAAATTATACTGGCTCCACCTTCAAAATATATCCTGACTCTGACCCCTCCTCACCATCTCCACTGCCTGTCATCCCCCTGAGCTGAGCCACGATTGTCTGCCTCCGGGACTACTGAGGCGCTGCCTATCTATGCCTCCTCCAGTATGCACTTCACTGTGGAGGCATGGAAATCATGTCATTCTTCTCAAAACTGTCTAGTGATCTTAAATTCACTCAGAACAAAGTCAAGGTCCTTATCTGGGCCAAGTGGGTCCCTTTTATCTGCCCTGCTCCCCTTGCCCAGCCACACAATGAAGTCCTTTCTGTGCCAGGCTTGTTCCTGCCTCAGAGCCTTTGCTCCTCCACCTGGAGACACTGTTTTCTCCTACAGCTTCTGGCATCTCTCTTACCTTCTTCAGGTTTCAAGAATGTAAATACACTCTTCAGAGGAGACTTTGTCACCTTATATAAAACAGCACCTGCACTGCCCGCTGTCTTTGTTTTATTTTCCCACACCTATCGTAGTGTGTATTTATTTACTTATTTACTTGCTCACTGTCAGTCCACTGTCTGCATCCCCTCATAAGAGTGGCAGCTCCATGGACAGGGATCTTGGCTGTCTTGTTCACTGCTATATCACCAGTGCTCAAGGCAGTGCCTGCCACATAGAAGGTGCTCAGGGAAGGAAGGAAGCACAGGCCATTTTCTAGGAACCATGCTAAGCACCTAATATGGCCTAATATGTTCATTTTATCTAATACCTATAGCCGCTAAAGTAGGTACAATTATTTTCTGACTTTGCAGATGGGGAAATGAGGCTCGGAGGCAATGCCTTGTTCCAAATTAGTAACAGACTTAAAGTATGTGTCTAGTACCACTCCCCCACAGAGGCTCAGAGCTGACAGGGAGCTATAGATCGAATTCTGAGTGCCCCAGGGGATTCTGTTGCAGAGGTATGCATCTGGGACTCTCTATTCTAGCAGTGGGCAGCTATCAATAGATAAGTATTTTACACATTGTCAGAAGGGGCCCTAAATCTCTGGATTTCTCTTCTTTTAGTATGGCCTGTGGCCAATTGTTTAAAGAAAAAAAAAAGCAAAGCAGAGCTCTCTAGGGCATACTTTGATGTGCCATCCCTTGCCTTAGGCTTTGACATCCTCTCCAGGATCTCCGAGCTGCAGCCCAGCCCTCCCCGCTCAGGTTACTCTTTCCCTGCAGCCTGAGCCAGTAGAAAGGAGCGTGTGGTGGAGGGTCTAAAGCACTCTGCAGATGGGACAGGTAAAGAAGAGGTGAGGGAGTGGGGTTCTGAGAGAGGCAGGGGATGCATGATACAGGACTTTGTATATCCTGGTGGGCAGTTTGAATTTTATTCTAAGCATACTGAAGAGTCTTGGCAGTGTTGATTATTTTTTGTTTTTAATTTTTTATCAAGGAAAAACATAAAAAGCACAAATCATAAGTGTGAATTTTCTCAAGCAGAACACACTAGTGTGACAGTGAGCACCTAGGTCAAGAACCAGAATATCACCAGCCCCCAGAAGCCCTCCTGGAGTGCCAGCCCAGTCACTAACCCTCCGCCATTCCCAAGGGTCACCACTTCTTGACTTCTTGACTATCATGACTTCTAACAACCTTGTACTTATTCTTGGGATTTTATATATAAATCATATAGGATATACTCTTGTGTCTGGCTTCTTTCACTCAACATTGTGTGAGCTTCAGCTGTTTATTCATTTTCATTGCTATGTTGTATTCCACTGTGTGACTATATCACAGTTTATCACAGACACTTGGGAACGTACTGATTTGGGCTTTTGTAAATAATGCTCTTATAAACAATTGTGTACATGTCTTTTCATGCATACATGTAAGCGTTCCTCTCCAGGGGTGTAAATACTGGGACACAGAATAGACACGTTTAGCTTTTGTAGACATTGTTTTCCTAAGTGATTGTACCACTTCTACTCCCACCACCAGAGTTATGAGAGGTCTTGAGGATTTTAAGCAGAGTGACACAGTCTGTGTCCTGGTCCACCATCTGTGGACTAGATGGCACTTTCTCATGAGACACAATCCTGGGCCCAAAGACCAACCATAAACAAGAAAAGTTCCCTGCCCTTAAAGAACTCACCGCCTATATGGAGGTTTTAGAACTGTACTCCAGTGGGACTTTTGGGGTCTGTGTTCAATACAATGGAACCTGTATTGTCTGGAGGGATTGGGGTACCCAGGGAAATGGAGGTAAGGGAACATGACAACAGGCAAGACTTTAAGGCTTATTTATCTCTAGGCCTAAAGAAGTCCTAGTGACTAGTTTGGCCAAAGGCCTGGAGGACAGACTGTTGTCTGGAGAAAACCAAGTCTTGTGATCTGGTGTAAAAACACTGTTCTGGACTCAACCATTTACCAGCTGTGTGTACAGGGATAAATTATTCAGCCCTTGTGAGCCTCAGTCTTCTCATCTGTTAAAAAAGAAGGGATAGATGAGTACTAAGCTGTTAAGAAATAGCCCATCTAATTTCTATCAAGAAAAAAAAAGTTTCATACAATTGTCATCTATTAGAAATGTTCATTTTATTTTGAATTAAATGTTAGTTTCAGAAGTTTAGTCTTGCATTTCTGGTGCCCACATAGTTTTATCTAACCCTCCCCCTACACACACCTTTGTCATTTTAGAGCTGGTGTCCAGATGTATACACATACATACTCTTGAATGATAATTTTACTATCCAGGAATAAGTTTTGGTTAAGGATATATTTGAAGATTGACTTTTATATACTATCACTCATGCTGTTGACCTTAGCAAAGTTTATTTTCATCATTATTACATATTTTTTGTCATTGAAGTGTATCTTTTGTATTTTTAAATGCATTCATTTTACAGTTGTGACTTTATTATTGACTTTAAATAAAGAAGTAGAAATAAGTGAAAACTCAAGCGAAAGCCCTTTCATCTGTTAATGGGAATATATTAGAATGACTAAGAATATTTGGGTTTGTATTTTTATTTAATGACTTCATGTTTACTTGAGTATGGATAATTTATAGGTAGAGAAGTAACAAATAAAGATGAGGTAAAATTGAAATGATGAGGAATATATTCATGGGGTCTTACAGCCAGATAAAACAAATAGAAATAATCTAATCTAGCCTTTTTATTTTGCAGAGAGACAATAGGCCTAGGGAGGTGGCATGATTTTCTTAAGTCAGCTAGTTGAAGACAGCTTGAAATAGTATCCAGCATATGATAAATCCCAAGAAACTGTTATCACCATAATTACTAAGAAGATACTTTAAATCTGTACTGCTTATTGGTCAACATATTTGGTTCTAGTGTTAAAGAAAGATGTTATTAACATAGTATACATAATGGTTAAAATTTTAAAAATGTAAGTGTTGGTTTCTAGCTGTTCAGGAGGATAAAAATGAAGCAAAAGCTGTTAATTATGGGAAGACTTGGAAAATTATTTTAAGTAAACTGTTGCATATAATTAAAAAAAAAAAAGAAGGGATAATGTGACAGCATTCAACCTAGCAGGACTGTTAGATACACTTTGAGCTTTGGACAAAATATCTGGCACATAAGCATATAGTCAATGTAGCTTTTGTGAAGTATTTCTGTGTGATGAAGAGGAAGGCAGGGTAGGTAGAAGGTGAAGGTAAGTGAGGATAGAGTGTGCACAGACTTTACACAGGGATGAATTTGTGTCAGGCAATGAGGAGCCAATTAGGATTTAAAGGAGGCTGGAAAATGGGCAGGGAAGCTAAATCAGAGATGAGCTGTGGTCAGATCCTGTGGCTGCAGAGGACAGTTAGTGGAAGGAGAACTAGAGGCAGGAAACCAACGAGGAGCAGGCTGCTATACCCAGTGTACATTTCTGCAGGCATGACATATTTCATAATAAAGTTTCTAAAGAGAGGCCAAAAAAATGAAGAGGTGATGACAATCTCACCCTGGACAGTGAAGTATGAGGAGGAAGATGTGGATTTCATGACCTTTACTAGTGAAGCCAATGGGATGACCACTGGGCATGGGAGTTGGTGGGGCAAGCCTCTATATCATTGCTTGCAGGGCGGGAGTTACGTTGCTCTGGGGTGGCATTCACATCTCTTGGGCACGACTGAGTTTTGTGAATTGATTTACCCATCAGGAAACACTACTGGCCATTAGCAATATGCCATATTTTCATCTATAAATTTGGCAATGTTGTAAAATAATTTTAATACCCATGGTTAGGGTGTTATGATATGAGCATGCTCAGCTACTACTGTGGAAATATGATTTGGTAAAACTGAAAACATTGCTATTATTTGATCCAATAATTCCATTTTGAAAAACCTATGGTAAGAATCAGAAAATAGGTTAAGACTGATGTACAGTGATATTCAATAAGGCATGATTTATAATAAAAAAATTAAAAAGAAGCAGCAGACCTAAAAACTATTCATATTGGAGTCTACCAAAAGTAGATTATGTGACTGGCCATTACAGCGATAACTACAAATAATTTTGAATGACATGGAAAAATGCTGATGTATATAATAGTGAAAAAAGACAGGATGCAGAAATGCATTACCAGTATGATCTCAATTATGTAAATATACCTGTGAATAGAAAAAGATTAAGATATACAGTAAAATGGTGAGAGCAATTTGTTTATCAGTGTTAAAGATTAAGAGTGGTTTTCATTTTCTTTCTGATCTTGTATAATACATAACTTCTTTACCATGAGTAAGCTCACATTCCTTTCACAATCATCAATAATAATGAATTTTAATAACATAACTCAACTTGTTCATTGTTCCCTCTGGGACTTCTTGTGCTCTTCGGCCTCCTATAGACAAAGAGCCTTGCTTATTAAAAAAGTCTTAGCCATACCAAATATTTCTGTCGCATGCAGATAGGCTTTCTAAAGTGTCATGGGCAATTTCAGGCTCTTGTTTACACAACAAGGATCATATACCTTTAAATTGCTTCCCCTCACTGTCTCATCTTGCCAGGCCTCCTGTTTACCATGCATTAACAGAAGGGGCATGGTCAGGGCAGATGGCAGGCAGCATGCACTTCTCCCTGCCACCCATCTTTATCCTCCTGGTCACTTGTTAAAGAAAAACAATTGCCTGGTTTAGACAAAAAAGAGGCAGGGCCCTGAGCAATGAGCAATTTCCTTAGGTGTATCAAGTCTGTAGTTCCTTTAAAAGGTTGTGAAAAGAATATCAGAATTTGATTGTCATTTGAGACTGAGCTTCTGACTCAGGAAAACTTTATGGGAAGTCTCTTAACCTCTCTGACCCTCAGTTCCTTTGGCTGGAAAATGATGCTATTGCAAAGCTGAAGTCAAATTCAGTTTATATGGCACCTGACCCTGTCTCTGACTCCTAAATGTTCCTGTCCCTGACCTTCCAGGCCTTATCACCAAAGGATATTTACTGTTGCTTATGGTTCTGAACTGTTCCCAGAGGGCCTCTCTTCCCCACTGTCAATACATATACTCATCCCACCCCAAATTAAGCAAGAATGATAAAGAAATAGGAAAGGTGGTGAGACTGTGGAGGCTGTTATCTCTATATCTGAAACACAAGAGAACTTGGGAAATCTGTGTGTTTGAAGCCTGGTCTGCCCAGGTCTTCAGCAAGAGTTTTATTTTCAGAACAGTAGAATGTGGTGTCTTCAAACAATGGAATAATACCTGACGACAAAAAAGGAAGGTTAATACTGATAGATACAACAACATAGATGAGTCTTAAAATCATCATGCTGGGTGAGAGAAGCCAGACAGGAGTTTATGTGTATGAGTCCATTTACATGCTATTCTAGAACATGTAAACTAATGCACAGTGACAGAAAGAAGATCAGTGGTTCTCTGGGTCCAGGTGCAGATGAAAAGATGGATTGTAAAGAGCAGGAGGAATCTAACAGGGGTGATGGAAATGTTCCGTATCCTGATAGTGCTGGTGATTTCACAGACATTTACAACTGTCACAATTCATCACATTGGGCCCTTTAACTTAGGGTGATTCATTATGCATAAACAGTATACCTCAAAGTTGATTTTAAAAAAAGCAATGATAAGAGCCAGGGGAGGACCGGATAGGGAGTGACTATTAATGAGTATGGAGTTTCTTGTTTGGGTGATGAAAATGTTCTAAAGTTAGGTTCTGGTGATGATTGCACAACTCTGTGACTATACTAAAAACCACTGTATTGTACACTTTAAGTGGGTGAATGTATGGTATATGAATCATATCTCAATAGAGATGTTAAACACAAAACAATCACATAGCTATAGTGATAGAAGTCAGAGTGGTGGTGACCTCTGCGTGGAGTATTGACTGGAAAGGGACACTACAAAGCCCTCTAGGATGGTGGAAAATAAGCTTCTTATTGTTATGAGTGGTGGTTACAAAGTATTAAGCCTGAAACTATTCATAGAGCTGTATGCTTGAGATTTGTGCATTTTGCTACATGTGTACATTATGCTTCAATGGTTCACTTTCAGATTCACTTCTTAAAAGTTTACATAAAATAACTTTCACTTTTTAAAATATATAGTTCTGTGAATTTTGACAAATGCATACAATCAGGTAACCATCATGACAAGATGTAAAATAGTTACATCTCCAGAATTTTCCCCATGGCCTTTTATAGTTACCCTTTACCCCTATCATAAGTATCTGGGAACCACAGATCTGTTTTCTGTTCCTATAATTTTGCCTTTTTTTTAAATTCTTTTTTTAAAATTTAGGTATCATTGATACACAATCTTATGCTCAGGTTTCACGTGAGCAACATTGTGGTTACTACATTCCCCCCTAATATCAAGCCCCCACCTCATACCCCATGCAGTCACTGTCCATCAGCATAGTTAGATGCTATAGAGTCACTACTTGTCTTCTCTGTGCTATACTTCCTTCCCCATGCCCCCCTTTATAATTTTGACTTTTAAAAAACTATACTATAAATGGAATCATAAAATATGTAGCCTTTTGAGTCTGACTTCTTTGAAATTAATCCATATTGTAGCAGGTATTGGAAATTTGTTCCTTGTTATTGCTGACCAGTGTTCATTTGTACAATGAACATACCACAGTTTGTTTATCTATTAATAAATTGAGGGACATTTAGAATATTTCTATTTTTGATAATTGTGAACAAAGATGCTATAAACAAATGTGCAAGTTTTTGTGTAAACCAATTATTTTATTTTATTTTTTAATTAAAGTATCATTGATATACAATCTTATGAAGGTTTCACATAAACAACACTGTGGTTCCAACATTCGCCCATATTATCAAGTCCTCACCCACCCACTGCCTCGCCCCCCACCTCGGCCCCCAGCCTCGCCCCACTGAGGTCACTGTCTATCAGCATACTAAGATGCTGTAGAACCATTACTCATCTTCTCTGTGCTCTACTGCCTTCCCTGTGACCTACGTATATTGTGATTGTGAATTAATAGGGCCCCTTAATTCCCTTCTCCCTTCCCACTTACCCTCCCCAGCCCCTCCCCTTTGATAACCACTAGTCCGTTTTCGGAGTCTGTGGTTCTGCTACTGTTTTGTTCCTTCAGCTTTGTTTTGTTTTTATACTCCACAAATGAGTGAAGTCATTTGGTACTTGTCTTTCTCCATCTGGCTTATTTCACTGAACATAAAATCCTCCAGCTCCATCCATGTTGTTGCAAATGGTATGATTTCTTTTCTTTTTATGGCTGAATAATATTTCATTGTGTATATGTACCACTTCTTCTTTATCCATTCATCTACTGATGGACACTTAGGTTGCTTCCATATCTTGGCTATTGTAAATAGTGCTGCAATAAACAAAGGGGTGCATATGTCTTTTTTAATCTGAGAACTTGTTTTCTTCGAGTAAATTCATAGAAGTGGAATTCCCGGGTCAAATGGTATTTCTATTTTATTTTTTTGAGGAACCTCCATATTGCTTTCCACTATGGCTGAACTAAGTTACATTCCCATCAGCAGTGCTGGAGGGTTCCTCTTTCTCCACATCCTCTCCAGGATTTGTTGTTTCTTGTCTTTTGGATGTTGGCCATCCTAACTGGTGTGAGGTGATATCTCATGGTGGTTTTAATTTGCATTTCCCTGATGATTATGGATGTGGAGCATCTTTTCATGTGCCTGTTGGCCATCTGAATTTCTTCTTTGGAGAAGTGTCTTTTCAGATCCTCCACCCATTTTTCAGTTGGGTTGTTTGTTTTTGGGTGTTAAGGTGTCTGAGTTCTTTATATATTTTGGATGTTAACACCTTATCAGATATCAGATATGTTGTTCATGAATATATTCTCCCGTACTGTAGGATGTCTTTTTGTTCTTATGATGGTGTCCTTTGTCATACAGAAACTTTATAGTTTGATGTAGTCCCACTTGTTCATTTTTTATTTTGTTTCCCTTGCCCAAGGAGATGTGTTCAGGAAAAGTTGTTCATGTTTATTTTCAAGAGATTTTTGCCTGTTTTCCTCTATGAGTATTATGGTCTCATGATTTACATTCAGGTCTTTGATCCATTTCGAGTTTCTTTTGTGTATGGAGTTAGACAATAATCCAGTTTCATTCTCTTATATGTAGCTGTCCAGTTTTCCCAATACCAGTTGTTGAAGAGGCTGTCTTTTCCCCATTGTATATCCATGGCTCCTTTATCATATATTAATTGGCCATATATATGTGGGTTTATATCTGGGCTCTCTATTCTGTTCCATTGATCTATGTGTCTGTTCTTGTGCCAGTACCAAATTGCTTTGATTATTGTGGCTTTGTAGTAGAGCTTGAAGTTAGGGAGTGTAATCCCCTCCATTTTGTTTTTCTTTCTCAGGATTGCTTTGGCTATTCGGGGTCTTTTGTAGTTCCATATGAATTTTAGAGCTATTTGTTCTTCTTCATTGATGAATGCTATTGGTATTTTGATAGGGATTGCATTGAATCTGTAGATTGTTTTAAGCAGGATGGCCATTTTGACCATAGTAATTCTTCCTATCCGTGAGCTTGGGATATATTTCCATTTATTAGTGTCTTTTTTAATTTCTCTCATGAGTGTCTTGTAGTTTTCAGAATATAGGTCTTCCACTTCCTTGGTTAGGTTTATTCCTAGGTATTTTATTCTTTTTGATATAATTATAAATGGACTTGTTTTCCTGATTTTGCTTTCTGTTAATTCGTTGTTAGTATATAGGAATGCAACAGATTTCTGTGTATTAATTTTGTATCCTGCAACTTTGATGAATTCAGTTATTAGTTCTAATAGTTTTTTTGGTGGAGTCTTTAGGGTTTTCTGTGTATAATATCATGTCGTCTGCAAACAGTGGCAGTTTAACTTCTTCCTTATCTATCTGGATGCTCTTTATTTCTTTGTTTTGTCTGATTGCTGTGGCTAGGACCTCCAGTACTATGTTGAATAAAAGTGAGGAGAGTGGGCATTCTTGTCTTGTTCCCAGTCTTAGGGGAAAAGCTTTCAGCTTTTTGCTGTTAAGTTTGATGTTGGCAATGGGTTTGTCATATACAGCCTTTATTATGTTGAGGTACTTATCCTGTATACCCATTTTGTTGAGAGTTTTTATCATGAATGGATGTTGAATTTTGTCAAATGCTTTTTCAGCATCTATGGAGATGGTCATGTGATTTTCATCCTTCTTTTTGTTGATGTAGTGGATGGTGTTGATGGATTTTCGAATATTGTACCATCCTTGCATCCCTGGAATAAATCTGACTGGGTCATGATGGATGATCTTTTTGATGTATTTTTGAATTCGGTTTGTTAACATTTTGTTGAGTATTTTTGCATCTATGTTCATCAGGGATATTGGTCTGTAATTTTTTTTGTGGTGTCTTTGGTTTTGGTATTAGAGTGATGCTGGCCTCATAGAATGAATTTAGAAGTGTTCCTTCTTCTACTTTTTGGAAAACTTGAAGGAGGATGGGTATTAGCTCTTCTTTAAATGTTTGATAAAATTCAGCAGTGAAACCATCTGGTCCACAGGTTTTGTTCTTAGGTAGTTTTTTGATTACCAGTTCAATTTCCTTACTGGTAACTGGTCTGTTCAGATTTTCTGTTTGTTCCTGGGTCAGTCTTGGAAGGCTGTATTTTTCTAGAAGGTTGTCTATTTCTTCTAGATTACCCAATTTATTGGCCTACAATTTTAAATAGTATTCTCTAATAATTCTTTGCATTTCTGTGGTGTCTGTAGTGATTTTTCCTTTTTCATTTCTAATTCTGATAAACATAAATTTTAAAATCTGCCTTGCATTCCCAGGATAATCCTAATTTGAAGGTGATATGTCATTCTTTTCACATATTATTGAATTCAATTTAATATTTTATTAAGGGTTTTTATGTATGTCTTCACAAGAAATACTGATTTCTAGTTTTCTTGTAATATCTTTTGTGTGGTTTTGTCATCAGGGTGATCCTGGCCTCTCAAAATGAACTGGAAATGTTTCTCCCTATTTTCTGGAAGAGATTGTGTAAAATTGGTATTATTTATTCTTAAATATTTGGTAGAAATAGCCAGTGAAGCTTTTTGGGTCAGGGGTTTTATTTGTTGGAATATTTTTTGGGGTGGAGCAAATAATTTTTAATGGGACTTTTTTTTTACATATATACTGAAGAAATCATGCAATGCTGCCAGGATTGGATGCAATCCTAGGTCACAAGTCTTCACACTCCTTTGTACCCAGTCCTGTGATGGCAGAACCTTTCATCTCTCCTTTATTGTTTACTATGACCTCTGCATTAGCTTCTAAATAAAGAAACACGCCATCTTTTCTCCTGTATGACTTTTGTTGTCAAATTACCACTGCTAGATGTACCTTCTTTCTGAGCTCTGGTTTGCCTTTCTTGACTGTGGCCATCACCATGTAAACCATATCAGCAGCAAGAAGTCTATTCAGTCATCCCTTGATTCCCTTCACAGAGATGATATACATATTTTTAGCTCCTGTGTTGTCAGCACAAGTGATCATGGCTCCTACTAGAAGACCCAAGGAAATCTGGAATTTTGCACCATAGGACCCACCACGTCCTTGCTTCAACATCTTGAACACTGGAAAGCTTTGTAGGAATATTTTTAACTACAAATTTAATTTCTTTAGTAAGTATTGGACTATTCAGATTTATCAACTTTTTGAGTGCTTATTAGTAGTTTGTATTTTTTAAGGAATTTGTCAGTCTCAGCTAAGTTGTCAAATTTATGGCATAAATTGATTGTAATAGTTCTTTATTATTCTTTCATTATGTGTAGGTTTTGTAGTAGTGTCCCCTCTTTCATTCTTTTTTCATTGTTAGTCTTGTTAGAGGTTTCAAAAAACTAGAAACTTTGGTTGCATTGATTTTCTCTGTTCTTTTCTCACTTCAATTGAGCTCTGCTTTTATTTTTTATCTTTCCATGAGCTTGCCTTGGTTTTAATTTTCTTTCCTCTTTTCAGTTTTTTAAAGTAAACAATTAAATCATTGCTTGGAGACCTTTCCTCTTTTGTAATATAAGCATTAAATAGTATAAATTTACCTCTAAATACTGCTTTAGGTATATCCCACATGTTTTGGTATGCTGTATTTTCATTTTCATTTGATTCAAAATACTTATTAGTTTTCCTATGACTTCCTTTCTGACACTGGTTATTTATTAGTATGTTGTTTAGTTTCCAAATAATTAGGGATTTTCCAGATATCTTTCTGTTATTGATATCTAGTTTGATTTCATTATATCAAAAAACATAATTTGTATGACTCCGATTTTAAAAAATTTGTTAAGGTTTGGCTTTTGACACAGAATATAGTCCATCTTGGTGAATGTTTTGTGCATTTGAAAAGAATATATATGCTACTTGTTGTATGGAGTGCTCTATAAATATAAATTAGGTCAAGTTGGTTGATAACAACTATTAGTCCCCTCTTGCTACCATAACAAATTATCACAAATATAGTGGTTTAGAACAATACACATTTATTATCTTACAGTTTTGAGGTCAGAGGTCCAAAATGGGTATTACCAGACAAAAATCAAGGTGTTGATGGGACTTTGTTCCCTCTGGGGGCTTGTGGAAAGAATCTGTTTCTTTGCCTTTTCTAGAGTCCACTTGCATTCCTTGGGTTCAGATCTTTAACTAAATCTTCAAAGCCAGAAGTATAACGTCTTCAAATCTCTTTCTCTTTCCATTTCTCTTCTGACCCCTGCTTCCATTGTCACATCTCTTTCTTTGATTCCTTTAAAGGTTCTTGTGTTTATTTTAGGCCTACCTAAGTAATCTAGAATAATCTGCCTATCTCACGGCCTTCAACTCAATCACACCTGCATAGTCCATTTTGCTATGTAAGGCAACATGGTCGCAGGTTCCAGGGATGAGGAGGTCCACATTATATTGCCTGCAGATTAGAATAGTGTTGTTTTTATATAGAAGATTAGAATTGCTGATACTCTACTTGTTCTATTAATTACTGAGCAGAATGCTGAAATCTTTAATATGATTGTGGATTGTGTCAATTTTCCCTCTGTTGTATCATTTTTTTGCATGTATTTTGAAGATCTGTTGTTAGGTTCTTACTCATTTAGGTTTATGTCTTCCTTGGTGAACTGACCCTTTCACATGTACGTAACATTCCTTTTTGTTCCCAGTAATATTCCTTGTTCTTACTTCAATCTTAAAAAGTTTGAAAAAAGCATTTTTTGGTAACAAAGTGGAAACATAAGTAATACCTATGATGAGGCACTTTAAAATGGCCAGTGTGTATACACTACTGTGCTGTGTATTTTTGAGAGGTTGTTACTTGAAAAAAAAAGGCCTTGGGATGGAGTGGATGAGAAGAGACTTTGAAGCCATTTGATAATTGGCTGCTTTCTTTCTGTCATTCTCCATATCCAATCCTCTGGCAAACCCTTTTGGTTCACCTTTGAAATATACCCTGAATCTGACCTTGTCTCACTCTTCCATTGAACATCTGGTCTACCATCTCTCATCTGTAGTAGCCTCCTAACCCTGTAATCTGTTCTTCCCACAGCCAGTAGAGGCATATTTTCAAAATGCAATCATATCAGGCCACTCTCCTGCTCCAAAGCCAGCAAAATCTCCTGTTAGTCTTAGAATAAAATTCACATACCTTTCCTTGGACATAAAAAACACTGCTATATCTGGTTCTGCCTCCACTCCTAGCCTCATTTCCTACCATTCTTCTTCTCATCCACACAGTTCCAGTCACACTAAGCTCCTTGTGCCCTATGCCCCAAAATTTATTTCCTCATCAGGGTCTTTACTCTTGCTGTTCCCTCTGCCTAAAACACAATCCCCCCAGGTATTCCCATGGCCTGGTTCCTATTTCACTATGGTCTTAGCTCATATGTCTTCTCTTCAGAGAGGCCGATCTGCCCATCCCACTGTAAAATAACATCCATACACCTTTCACACCATCTTTCTTGCCTTACTTTTTTTTTAAATTATACTTTGTTTATTTATCTATTTCCATAGACTAAGTAAGTATCAGGAAGGTATGCAAGTAGCAAAATTCTTATTGACCACTGTATCCTAGTGCTTAATAAATATTTGTTCAATTAATCAATTCTCTCCTTTCCTGAAATTCCTTCTATGACCACCCAGGGCATGGGATGGGAGGAGTCAAAAGGGAGACTAGAAAGACTGTTATTTGCACTCCTACAGCCCCTTGTGCCTACCTCCACTTTAATACTCCCCTTATTTAACAGATATTTATGGCTTTGCCAACTCTGTCCCAGCCACTGGGAATATAATGGTGAATGACAATAAGAACATTTTTTTGGAGCTCATGGTCTGTAGAGAAAGATTGATAGTAATTCAAGAATGGGAAAAATAAATGCCAAATGCCAAATGGGTTATGTGTCATGAAGAATAGGTGCATGGTATTATAGTAGTTGACATTAGGAATTCTAACGAATCTGAAGGGTTAGGGAGGGCTTCCCTCAGGAAGTATCAGATGAGTTGATATGTGAAGGATGTGTTAAGAGTAAAGTGGGAGGTAGTGGTGTGGAAGGATGTCCATGGCTACCAGAAGTGAGGCTTAGAGTCCTGGTAAACACTGGGACTTGAGAGGCCTGTCTGGCCTGCAGATGAGTGATGGAGATGCAGCCATAGAAGTAACCCAGGTATGACTAGGCAAGGTGGGGCAAGTGAGTCTTCAGGAAGAAGGGAAAGGCATTTCCCCTTTGCTCCACCTCCAGAGGACATCTAGATTCTAGGACATGTGATTCGAGGCCTGGGAAATTCCTGATCAGCATGGTCTGTGAGTATGAGTTTCTAAACCAGTTTCTTGCTTCAAATGATTTTGACAGTACTTGCTTTGTAAACCACGGAGTTAGGATGTAGTTTCTCACTAAATGTTTGATGAATGAAGTCATGTTGGTGTGAACATGGTGGCAGTACATTCTATAAGCAGCCTCTTTGACCAGGCAACCAATTCATAGTATGCAGTCTTAGGCAGTTAATTGTCCTACCTTCTTCCTTCCTTCCTCCCAGACTTAATTCAGCAAGCATTTCCTAAATGTGTGCACCATAAAAATATCTAAAGTTGCATAGTCATTATACCCCAGATAGCCAAATGCTAAGAGAAGACAAGGCAGTACATAGCAGGATCTGAACAGTAACAGAATTTATCAACAATAATTTTTTTGAGCACTTACTATATGCTAACAGCTTCTGGGCAGGATAGAGGATAGTGGAGTAATGGGTGGGTATAGAGATTTAAAAAAAAGAAAGTGAATATAATAATACCTGTAACATTTAAAAAGTGTACCAGGCACTGTGCTTCTCATGCAATCATCTCCTGAGCTAGGTACTATCATGAGCCACTTGCTGAGGCTCAGAAGAGTGAAATGACTTGTCCAAGGGAATATAGCTGGGAAGTATGGAGCAATGATAAATATCCAGCTTCTTCATCTCTGGTGTGTGGGCTCTTAGATATAGCATAATTTCTACAGTGTACATAGTATGTATATGTTAAGAAAAATTATCCAATTATCCAATTTACTTGGAAGTAAAGAGAATAATTGTATGGAACTCCAATTTGCTTTTCCAGCTTGCAGTATGTCTTAGTAATATTTTTTTATTACCACAAGTATATTTACTTACTTTTAAATGTTGCATATTATTCTTCATCATTTACTTTCAGTAGTTGTCCATGAAAAGCATTTAAACCAATTCTGATTTTTGTTTGTATAAATAATTCTGACATGAACTTCCTTCCTAAGCATCTTTTTGTGCACATGAACGAGTGTTTCTTTGGGATGGAGGCCCACAGGTGGAATTTCCAATCTAGTGCATGAAATATGGCAACTCATTGTTTGGTGTTTTCCTGGTAATCAGAGAAGTTGAATATCTTTTCTTAATGTTTTTAAGCCACTCAGATTTCTGTGTATTGTCTATTTATTCTCTTTGTCCATTTTTCTATCAAATTATCTTGTTTTTCTTAGTGGTTTATAAGAGTTCTGTGTTTATTCTGAGTGCTGATTCTTTGTTGAATGTTGCAAATATTTCATCCCAGTCTCCTAATAGTAAAAGACAAAATTAAAAGAACTTTGTTATGGTGTCTTTATACATAAAGGTGTTTGGAATTTTTAATCTCCTCCTTTAATTTTAATCCGTTTTTAAGTCTTTGGGAGACAGTAGTTCAGAATATCTCAAAGTACTAGGTCTGAAGTCATAAGTTCTTATGTTACAGTCCCATCTCTTTTTGCTAACAGTAACCAGTGGGAAGCCCTTCCGCGTGTGTGGAAAAGGGAAAATAACTCTCATCCTCATTGTGAGGATTAGCTGGATGGACTGTGTAAAAATAGCACGAGTATGATAGAGTCAATAATAATGATGCTAACAGTTCTTAATGTTATGGTGATGACATTTTATACATTTGGAATACGAAGTCCAAAACAGCTTAAGTGACTTATCCACTGACACGCGCAAAAGCGCCCAGGTCTTAACCTGGAGAACCTAGATGAGGCTTTGTCACCTTCCCTAGGATACCTCCCCGGTCCCAGGCCTGGGCCCCTACCCTGGCCACAGCTGGAAGCCCAGGTCCAGGAGAGTGAGCCTTGAGCCTGAAGGGAGCGCGTGACACAGGAAGGGCGGGCCTGAGAAGCAGGATGCGCCTGGATAAGGCGGTAGGTTCACGCGGAAGGGGCGGGGCAGGTTAGGGGGCGGGGTTAGCGCGGGAGGCTGTCTTGGAGCCCTGCTTCCGCGTGCGTTTGTCTGGAGGGTGAGAGCGCGCAGCGGGGGCGTGCCCGGCAGACGGGGCGGGGCCATCCGGGGGCGGGGCAGCGCGCGGCCTAAAGGCTGCGGGGGTAGGTGGAGGCGGAGGCGGCGGCGGCGGTGGTAGCGACAGTGACTTCGTTGGCGGCGGCGCTGAGCCTGGCTAACGTGGCGGCTACAGGTCCCGCGGCGGCGCCTGCGAGGGGCCAGGGTCGTGGGTGGAGGCGGGAGGCGCGCAGCAGCGGCGCTCGGCGATGGTGGGCGTCCCTGGAGCGGCCGCCTTCCAGCGTAAGCGAGGCGGGAAGGCGGGTGGTTGAGAGAGGCGTGTGTAAGCGGCCTGCGGCTGCACAGGCGCAAGCACCTTAGAGGCCCCGGCGCGAGCCTGGGTTTGGGGAAACTGAGGCCCGAGGCCGAGCGGCTGATCCAAGGTCACGCGGCGGGCTGGGCCTTCGGGGATCTGGAGGCCGCCTGAGCGCTTCCTGCGCGCCCGGACGGTTTGGGGCTCACGGTGTGAGCGAAACTGGGTCCCGCAGCTTCGGAGCACAGGCCGGGCCGGCATCCGTCAGACTTGTCTGCGGACAAGGATTATTTTGTGCCCTGGTACTGGGGCCACTAAGTCCGGCTCTTGGGGAAATACTATACACACCCAGTTTCGAGGAGTGTGTGGTGGACGGTGAAGGAGGAGAGGATGGCCCCTTTGCGGGCCTCTTGAGTGCAGGCTCGGAAGTCGGACTGCCTGGCTTCATATCCCGGTTTCCCCATTTACAGACTGTGACCTTGGGTCTCTCCCAGCCTCGTTTCCCCCTTCTGCAAAATGGGGGTGTGAAGAGCATCTCCAGCCCCCGCCCCAGGATTCTTGGGTTTTGTGAGGCCAGTAGAATGCTTGGCACAGATTCGGGCACATACACAAGCATGAAAACTGTCGTTATTGTAATCGTTAATAAACCTCATCCAGGGTGAACCTCGCTTGGGAAAAGCAAGACTGAAATTGGGCTCTGGTTATGTATTTAAGATTTTAATTTTGTCTTTGGTTAGACCTCCTTTATCATCCAGTTGTTTTCTTAACTTACGTTTCTCCATTCCAGCATTTATTCAGTGTTTCTCCTAGAATTGTGAGATCTTTGGTGGGGTCTCTTAATAACAACAATTAAATTTTAATCATTTCTTTTTATAATAGGAATAATAGCCAACATTTTTTGAGCAGCAGGCATTTTGCATTTCTATTCATTTAATATTTATTAAATCATCTATTAAGTAAAAAGTACCATTCTCAGCCCTGAAAATTCAGCAATACAGCTGGATGGACCAAACTCAGGCTTTGAGTTTGGTTGAGGGGAGGAGAGAGACATGGTAAATGGAGATACAGATGCCTGTGTTGCGCATGTTTTTTCACATTTTATATTGGTGACAACGTAAATAAGAGTTAAGTATTTGAGTATGCCCATTTGCAGAGGATGAAACTGAGGAAACAGAAGGAACCCTGTGATCTAGCCTCAGAGTTTATGCTCTAAAACACAGGAAAGAGGTTTTACACAGCCTTTTCTTCTTTGTTTTGACACCCATTAAATTGGACTGGAGAAATGCAAAGTAGATATACCCAGCTAATGCCTGTTCACAGTCAAGACGCAGTTGCTGCTTTTGATAGTTTGATCCATTCCCCTTGGAGCTTAGAACTAAAGAGAGGCGGAGGTGACCCTTCAGGTCTGACGAAGGATTCACCACCTCTGTAAAGTGGAAGGACCCTTTATCTGACCTTAAACTTTTTATGTCCAGGTCTGTTTTTGCAGTTTTAAGTTTAAAATAACGCCTTCAAAGTACATTTTTGGTTCTGTTATGTAACTTTTATTTATTTAAAAATTTTTAGTGTTCCTAAGAGAATTCTCTATTGCATTCCTAAGCAGTGTGCTCAGTGTACTTTTCATTTTAATCTGGAAGCATATAGTAAGTTGCATTAAAATGCTGAGAGGATTTTTTCAGTGAGGTTCCCATGATACAGTTAGATTCAACACTGACCATCTGCTAAGCACCAGGCCCTGTGTTGATGTAGGGTTTACAGAGATGAATAAGAGCCCACTCTTACCTCTAGAAGCTTAACCTTGATTGGCTAATGTTTTTAACTGAATTGCTGGCTGGAGAGAATGTAGTTCAGAGTCCTTGGGGAAAGTAGTCTAGAGCAATGGCCTCAAATGTTTTTAGTGTTTGTTCTATCAGTAAATGGGGTTGAGTACATACATACATTACGTGAATGTTTGCTTTTATTGTCATTAAATTTATTGAAGTATGGTTGACATACAATTGAATGTTTTAAAGGGCAATTATAGTGTTGACTTGTAGTCTGTATTATGTATACTTTATAACATGCAAAAACAGATGTTTTACAAAAGGATGAACTAAAGTAAATATAAGTAGAAGTTCCAGTGTTGTCTCTCCACACCACAGTGTGTGGATAATAACTATGCATCCTGGCTGGACCTTCTTCCCCTCACCCTCTCTGGTCTGTTGAAATTCAGTCTGGAGCTGTGCCTAGGTTGAAGTCTTGGGGTCTCGTCCTTACTAGCTCTGAGACTTTGGGCACATAACCTTTCTGTGCACTTCATCTTCTCATCTGTAAAATGAGATGAGAGTTCCTATCTCATTTGCATTTTGTGTGATGATTGATATTATGTGTTGATAACTGCATATGTTAATGTATGACAAGTACTTACACTGTACTTGACACATTGTTTTGGGTGCTGTTTGTGGCTGAGGATACAAAGATGGCTTAGGATCTCACAGTCTAATAAGGGCCCTGCAAATGCAAATGGATAATTATAAAGTGCTTTAAGTACTCAAAGCAAAGGCTTTTGGGGATGCAGAGTAGTCATAACTATTCTTTGAGGTTCCAGGTAAGGTTCAGGTAAGGAGTTGACATTTGAACTAGGCCTAAGAAGGAGAGGGACTTTTTCCAGGAGGAGTATTGGCTGCGGTTTTAAGGTGGAAACTTGGAGGCTGTTGAGGGCTTGGTGAGTAGTTCTCCAGATCTGAACCTGCAGGGAACCTGATTGAAGCTTGTATACCTTGTTAGTGGAATAATAGTGAGTTCCTGCTGGAATTGTGCCTAGCAGGGGCCGGATGGCAAGGAAGCCCATTCCAGAACTTTCATAGCACCACAGCTCTTTCCTCCCTGGTGGCACTTACCTCATTGTGCCTTTTTAGTTATCTAAGAATATAACCTCCTAAATATAAGCTCCTTGAGGGTTACAATAGTATCTGTGTTCTTGTGATTTTATTTTACACAGCAAGGTAGGTGGAAAGTCCTTTAGAGTTGAGAAATGTGTATAAATCATTAGACCTTCAAAGAATTCTGAACAATTACAAGTGGAATGGTAAATGGCCATAATTACTAGTCAAAAATTTGCTTATAATTATTTTATGGTAGGCCCTGTGCATTAACTATTCACAGGTGTGAGGTAGTCATGTTCAGTGACTCTTTCCTTATCTGGCACTTACCATTAGGATGAAAGAAGAGATGTAAAAGTGCCCAGAAAGACTTCTCTAAGGGTGAATTAGATGCCTTCCATTTGCTCCTCTGGGTCCACCCTCCATCCTTTCCCACCCTGTTCTCTATCTTGGGAAGCTGACTTACTACCTACATGGACTACATCAACAGGCTTCCTCCTCATCTGACCTTACAGAATTTAATTTCCCTGCTCTCTTGCCTCTGGCTGGCTGTATCCCTTGATTGAAGATTGCTGTTCCTCTAAAGGTGGTTCTCTCTATAAGACATGCGCCTTTAGGTTTGGAAAGTTTGAATTTTCTTTGTTGCTTGGGCTTGGAGGTGCTCTCACTAGTCCCAGGGCACTACTGTAACTATCCCTTGTGATTATCTTATGCCCTGCCCACACCTTTCTCAGTAGTCCCCTTATCAGACCCTCCTTGAATTATCCTTTCCCAGAGTGCTATCTTTTGCTGGGACCATGACTATGACTGAAGCTTGTATACCTTGTTAATATTAGGATGACTCCTCAGACTTAACTCAAAGCTTACTTATATTCTGCATATTCTTCAAATAAAGAGGCTTGTTTGAGCCCAGCACATGGCAGATTTAAAAGCAACAAACCAGATGGAGAGGAGTATGCTTACCCCTGATAAGCATACTGACAATGAGGGACAGCTCTCTCATTCTCTCCTGTGGTCCTTAGCTACTATGCCACATTGATGTATTTAGGCATTCCCCCCACCCGAAACTATTGGATAAGAAAAAAATGGAGTAAGATTAAAAGCACATAATCTGTGACCACACAATCAAGACAAGTTAAACTGCAGTTGTAGCCTGTTTAAAAGACAGAGATGTACATTAAGCAAGTGCTTTGTTATAATGGAAAAGCAGATTTTGGAGGCAGACTTGGGTTTGAGGCCCGGTCTACTGGGATGTTATTCAACCTCCGAAACTCAGTTATTTGTTTGTTCAGCCTGTAAATGGGGATAATTCCTGCCAGGTGATAATGACTAATATTGAATGTTTATATTGGGCCAGATATCATGCCAAACATACCTTTTGCCTTTCTTCCATTTTTTTAGGTAGATATATATATCCTCATTTTACAAATTAGGAAATTGACTCAGGTGTTAATAGAGTTAATAAATAACCAAGCCCAGATTAAAAATCTAGATCTTTCTGAGAGCCTAAGCTCTTAACATTAAGGTAACTCTTACTTAAAATGTGTTGGCCATCAGTGAATGGGAAAATTGAACCCTTTGTTCCTATATTCTTCACTGTGAAGTTCCTGTAATTAGAAAGGTCATATAAGTTATCAAAATACGCCATTTATAAGGGAAAGGAAACAGTGCTTATAGATCTCTAAACATTACTGCCCTACAGAACATTTCCCGGTTTTCCCCTTTTTGGGGGAGGATGTTCAGAACCTTTGTTAACCTCATGTTCTATGCACCCCACCTCTACCTCATGGCAGTGTTGAGTGAAGGGAGCTGAAGGCTTTAAGAGTAATACTGATACTGCTACAAAACCCAATTACTTAATCACCAGCAATCTGCATGTTAATTTAGAATTGATATTTCTGAGTGTCCTTGTGTAGAATTGGGATAAGTTTTCCTACTAGGAATAAAGTTATATTTTGATTCAGTTGTTTTGAGGGTGTTGACTTTGGCTATTTTGAGAGTTGGGACTTAGTCAGTTGAATCATATATCATTTGATGTCTTCATCTTTGACTTTTGAATATATTTATTCTGGTTTGGAACCTGTTGGCTTTCCTATATACAGGTAGATTCTAAAAATAAGCAGAAAGATTGATTTTAAGCTTGTTCTTGAGTATTAATCCTGTTGGGTATCCAGATCTAGACTTTATGATTAGTTATTTGAATTTTTTTTTCATGGTGATTTTTTTTTTATTAAGGTATCATTGATATACACTCTTATGAAGGTTTCACATGAAAAACATTGTGGTTACTACATTCACCCATATTATCAAGTCCCCCCCATACCCCACTGAAGTCACCATCAGTTATTTGAATTTAATGAATGCTTTTAGGCAGGAAGGATCATTTAAATGATAGTGTACAATAAATAAATGCAGCAGTAAAATCAAGTTGAGTTAATTAACTAAGTTAATACCTCCTACAGGGTACGAATAAATCACCTGCCAGTTTTATCCTCATTTGTTAGTTTTAGACTATCATTTTGAACCTCATTTTATAGAACTAAGTCTCTCAATTGTAAAGATTTACTTCAAATCCCTGAAAGTTTGAAAGCTAATGAGGGAGAATCTCTGCCCTAGTTATTGTTTCTGCTTTGGTAAGATTACCAAGAAGAGGGGCTTCACTAGCGCTGTACCTGCTGCCCCATGTGCAGTATGAGTTAATGTATGTACATGTGACAGAGCCTGTGTCTGGGTTTTATTATTGCTGGTTAAGTAGCTTTTTGCCTCTGTCTCTGGTTTCCATCTCTGGCCCCTTGAAGGCCTTGAGGCTGTCTGAAATTACAGGGGCTGGGGTGTCATAAGTTAAACTTACAAAATGAGTCCATTGCAGATAGGTCACCTGAATCTGACTTTTAAGTCCAGTTGAATTCCTTAAAAAAAAACTTGCTAGATTTTCTGCTGGGTACTTTTCACGTTTGTCATCTCATGTAATTCTTAGAAAAACCTTGGGAGGGAGTTTAGTATCCGTTTTACAGATGAGAAAATAAAGCCCGGAGAAGTTAAATAAACTGTCCAAGGTCACACAGTTAATTAGTAGCAGATGCACTAGTCAGATTTAGTTTAATCCTAGTTTTGAGTTCATTCATTATACATTGAGATCTGAGTCCAACAAACCCTATTTTTTACTTTGTAATATGGCTTCTTTTTACTATCTAGACTAGAGGTTTTCAGACGTGTTCCAGAGGATCCCAGAACTCCCTGAAGATAGTTGATTTCCCATCATCTTTCTTCAGCAACTTCTTTCCCTGACATCTTTTCTTATTAAAAAATGTCCTAGGAATTAGGATAAAATATAAAGACCACTGTCTTGTTCAGAGGTATCTTGAATTGGCCTTGGAGATGAATTAAAAAAAAAAAGCCAACAGAAACTCTCAGCAGCCTTTATCAATTCATCCCATATGTTTCCCGATTTTAGCAGTGAAGCAGATGATGGCATTGAACATCAAAAGCCCAAGAAATGTCCATACTAATTTTACATGGCCCTGTGAGGAGCTGTCAAATACGGATCATCAAATACAGTGTATGGACTATGCAGGGAACCTCTACTTCGGAATATGGCTCCTTAAGATTTGATTCTACCCCTCTGTTTTGTATTGCTGTAATTAAATGCAGAAATCAAAGTAAAATTCAGAATAACCCAGAGCTAGGTATCCTTCTGTCTGAATTTATAGCTTTGGAGTTGGCTAGACCTTTCAATTAAATTAGCTGATGGCGACGAATATGTAATCTGACCTCTTCAGCAGCTCAAGTGAAATGTTAATACTAGGCAGAACACAGCTCCCTTGACACACTACTTTGACCTTTTCCTCTCACAAATGTTTTCCTTATTCCTTTGTTAATTGAGCCACCTCCATGAAGAGGTCCTGCCTGCTTTTAATTTTTTGAAGCCACGTGAGAACAGACATTCAAACAACGCAGATTTATTCAGTTTTTCTTACATTCCTAGAGCTGCACTAACCATACAGTTTCCTCTTGTTTATGTAGTTTTTAGCTGGTTTATTGTCACCGTACTACTACTCATACTCTTCCCCCTTAATGAAAGCTAAAATACTATGACATTTTTCTCCACCAAAAATGTGTCAGAGTATTTTTGCCCTTAATATTGAGAAAGTGGTTGTCACTTTGTTTCCCATTAGAGAAGTGGAGCCAATCCAACCTTGCAGGGAGAAGTCAGGCAGAAAGCAAGTTCTCTTTATGGCTGAGATTAAAGGTAGAGGTGAATGAAGGGAGGGAAGTTCTGAGTGGTGAGGGAGAAGTTGAGGAAGAGGTGATGACGGTCTTAGTTTCTCTGTAATTCATTCTCTAGCTGCCTAGAGTTGCTTACAGCTCAGCTCCTGTTTTTCTTAGCTCCCCCTTAATTTTCCTTCAGTGCGTTGGTCTGGCTAAGTGGTTTAAACTATACTCATCTCTTATTAAATATATCACATGACACTATAAGCTGTTTCATAAAAATGAAGATGGTGATCAGCATTATAAAAAAACACTTGTATTTTTCTTTTTTTTAAACTTTGTATTTTGACATAATTTCAAACAAAAAGTTGCAAGAGTAGTATTAAAATTACTGTAGACCATTCACTTTGATTTCCCAGATGTCAACATTTTACTGTGTTTTCCATATTCTTTTTCTCTATATATATGCATATTATTTTCCTGAACTATTTTAGAGTAAATATACATGTGATACCTCTTTACCCTAAATAATATATATTTCCAATAAATAACCACAATATACTTATCAAAATGAGGAAATACAGCCTCGATAAAATATTGTTATCTAATATACACACTTTATGCAAGTTTGTTCCAGTAATGTTTTTTAGAGGAAAACATTTTAGAGGCCCTTTGTTCCAATAATGTTCTTTAGAAGAAAACATTTTTTTTTCTAGCCTAGGATCCAAATCAGGATCATGTATTGTATTTAGTTGTCCTGTCTCTAGTTTCCTTCAGTTTGTAAGAGTCCTCAGTCTTTATCTTTCATGACCTTGGCATTTTTGAATGATATAGGCCACTTTATAGAATTACCCTCAGTTTGAATTTGTCTTCCTTAGGAGTAGATTCAGATTATGCATTTTTGCAGGAATATCACAAAGTGATGTTGTGTCCTCCTCTGAATCAGGAGGCATGTGATGTTCATGTGTCCAGGACTGATAATGCTAAGTGAGAGTAAATATTGGTCACTTGTGTAAGGTGTTGCCTGTCAGGTTTCTCTAGTATAGAGTTAATACTTTTTTCCTTCTTAATTAGTAAGAATCTTGTGGGGAGATACTGAGTCCATGTAAATATCTTGCTTTCACCAAACTTAGCTATTAGTTTTACCATCTATTAATGAAGTTTTCTTGAGTCAATTATTACTGATAGTTGTGCTATGATACTCTATCAGTTCTTCACCTATTGGCTGTTGTACTGCAGAGCATTTTTTACCCTTATTTACATATATTAATATGGATTTTTATTCAGTAGGTTATGATCTGTCACTGGCATTATTTATTATGGTGTTGACATCCCAGATTTGTCTAGTGGAAACTCCTTCAAACTAGCTCTTCTGTTTTTTTGACAAGTTTCTAAGATTCTTTTTTTTTTGGGGGGGTGTGTGAAAGGGTTATACCCAACTTTATTTCCACAGTGGCAGGTCAATCACTAAAATCCCGTACACTCAGAGCGAATCTGCATGCAGCCAGCCGGTCTCTGCCTCTGGGCCCCTCTGCCTGCACAGTCGTCTTGCACAGCAGTCCTCTGGCTCTGTCCTCTGCTCTGCTCTCCTGCAACCTTGCAGCCATACCACCGTGTTGCCCAGAGCATTGGGCGGAGCTCTTTATATAGTCAGTAACAACGTATTGCCCACGTGTGTGTAGTGAGCTAGCTGACCAGGGCCAGGTGAGAATCCTGACCACAGAAACTTTCATTTTATCCACAATCATGATGTTGGTTCAAACTCTACCCAGAATTAGGCCAGTGTAGTGCCCTCAGGTGAGGTCAGATTTTTCTTATTTGGACCCTGGGACATAATGGCTTGGTGTCATAGCAGAGAGTGAAAATGGTAATGACACCAGTTGCCTATTGTATCCTTTAAAAAATAAAATCCAGTGAGATACTATCAAATGACTAGCTTTTAGCATTTTAATTTTCTTATGAGCCTTTAAGACTGATTAAAAAATATATCCTGAGGAAACTGAATTTATCTGTTATATAGAATGGTTAAAAATAAGTCAAATAATTAAAGACCTCTACCGAAAATGATTGGGCTTTAGAGAAGTTGCTTTTATAATCTTTCTGATGGAAAACAGGAAATTTTTCCTATTGAGACTACAAGTTCTGGCAATAAAATTTTAAGAGGGCAGAGGCTGCATTTTAGAAGAGGGAACAGTAGTAAGTCAACTTCCTTTCAAAAACACAAGTATTTGCATTCATTTGAATAGATTATGACAAAATTATTTCTAATAATAGATGCTTTTATGTTCTTAGTTTGCTGCATATTAAGTGAGTACTTGGAGATAACAAAATCGGGAGTGTTAGTTTGCTGGTTGTATAATTTACTAATTATACAATAAAGTCTTAGCTGTTTGTAGTTATAATTGAGTTTACCATGCATAATCTATGCTAAAATGAAGACCACTATAAAGGTAATATTGGGCTAAATAGTCTCCTTAAGTTGGTCATCTAAAATTCTAAAATTACTATGTCAACATGTTAGCCTTCAGGCTTCAATTTTGATTTCCTCTTCACTTAAGGGATTCATAATTGTCTTCTCAACTACTTAGCTTTTTTTTACCTGTGAAAAACTTGTTTGTTATTTATAAATAAACTCTGAAATGACATTACAAGTTCAGCAGCTATCCTAAAGCTAAATACAAAAACATGAAAAATGTACTCAGTAAGATTTCTGTATTCTTCGCATCTTAATGTACTGAACAAATTTCTGTAGAAATCTTTAGAAATCTTTGTTTACCATATTACTTCTGGCATGTTTACTATAACCAATAAGTTTTTTTTTTGTCATTCCAAAGTATTTATTAGGCCTCTATGTGCTGTACTTTTTAACTTCATGATTAATTCTCATGTGCCCTCTAAGTCTCTCTCTTTGTTTCCATGGTTATCAATCTTATCAAGCATCTGTGTGTCTGTTTCTTTTTTTTTATTGTGAAATGATTATCACAGTAAGTTTAGTTAACATCCTTCAACATACATAGTTACAAATTATTTTTTCTTGCGATGTGAACTTTTGAGGTTTTTTTCTCTTAACAACTTTTCAATACCCAAGACATTATTGCTCACCATGCAACGAACAAGTTCCAAGACAGTGAACAAGCTCCCACAAGGTGAACCATGCAAGGAACATAGTGAACAAGTTCTCACAAGGTGAACAATGCAAAGGCAGTCATATCAGAGAAACTAATTCAGTTACTATAATCAATCAAGTCAACTATGATTATTCAAGTTTCTAAGATTCTTGAAGCAACTTCCTCACCCACTGGCACAAAAAGATATTCGTCTTATCTTTTCCTACCTGAGCCTTGGACCAGCTGTATCTCCACAATGTTTCTCCTAATTCCTGTTAGTGGAAAAAGTTACTTAGAAATAAGGATCTGGGTGCTGTGTATGCTCATTGCTATGTGATATCATTGCTTCTGAATCCTTTTAAGGGACTGAGCAAGGAAAGGTATGTATCTACATACACATAAATGTATATATACACATACATATGTATATACACCTATTCTGTTTTTATCTATATATAATAAAAACTATGAGTTCATGCTAATATTTCCAATACCAAAAGTTCATTTAGCATTTCTCCTTTCTGTATTTGTAAATCCCTTCTCTTACTAAAGGGTTTATAAGCCTGATCCACATAATCCACAATATATTTACTTGTTTCTCATTCCTAAAATATACAGAAAAGCTCCAGAATTGCTAACCCATGTTACTGTGAAATACCTACCAACTGGAGTTCAGTTGGTAGACTTATTTGTTGACAGGTATTTTTTTGGTCTTCCATCTGAGGGTCAATACACTGTGTTCAAAAGTTACTCTGGAACTTTTTTAGCTCATCAGTCATTTAAAATGCAATTCAACCTAGAGAAAGTTGATGTGTACTCTTGGGAACATATTTATTGTTCCGTAAGTAGGTGAAAAAATACTCATTTTGTATGGTTTCTTTTTTTTTCTTGGTAGAATTTCAGAATAACTTGAAATTCTTATTTTTTAATGAATGTTAGTATTTCTGCAATCTTTAAGGATATCTGATTGATTCTAGCTATGGAGTGTCTTCCTTACCCAAGGTGAAATAGTTTTACATTTTCATATGGACCTAGTAATTTGCAGCTGCTGTCTTGTTGGTTTTGGCAGATAGTGAAAAATTACTTCAATTTTTTTTTTCTTGTTAAAAAGGCACAGTGATTTGCTACTGAGTGATGTGCTTTTGCAATTCAAAGAAGGAATTCTGGTGTGCTCATTTTTCAAATATTTGTAGATGAGAACTGTAGTTTGCCCTTTTTGGGGTTTTAGTATGGGGAAAAGGAAGTAGGTGACGATGAATGAAAGTCAAGTAATGGTAACTACAGGAATGAACACTGTCAAAATAATACTCGTTTCTTGGAAAGGCAAAGCACTGTGCCTCTTGATGTTAGCCACAGACTTTGCCAATACTGATTGTAGAGAATGGTTTCTCTGAAAACATGGCATCTCTGGGAAAACCTCCACAGAGAGGGTTTAACCCAGCAGTTGTTAGGTGGTGTAGCTGAAATGTCTTGCTTTTAAGAAAACCTGAACCTAAGTGAGAGTAAATATTGTGACAAGTATTCCTTTTTTTCCTCCCAGATGTATAAATGGGGTAGTTTCTTTTTCTTAGGTTTTTTGAGATATAATTTACATACAGTTAAGTTTACTCTTTTTAAGGTTACAGCTACATGAGTTTGGACAAATATATGCAGTTGTAATCACCAAACCAATCAAGATATACATGGATGATTTCCATCATCCCCAGAAGTCCCGTACATGCCTGGCAATTACTATACTGATTTTTGTCTCTTAAGGTTTTTTTTTTTGTCTTTAGTTTTGCCTTTTCCATAATTTATATAAATGGAACCATATAGTATGTAACCTTTGTGTCTGGTGTCTTTCACTTTATTGTAATTCTCTTGAGATTCATCCATGTTATATGTATCTGTAGTTCCTTTTTATTGCTGAGTAGCATTACACTGTATAGATGTCATGTTTTTTTTTTTAAATCTGTTAATCAGTTAATGGACATTGGGGTTCTCCCATTTTAGTGATTATGATTATGAATAAAGCTCTGCACATTTATGTACAGGTCTTTTATGGACACATGTTTTTATTATCTTAGGTAAATACCCAGGAGTGGGATTACTGGGTTCTATAGTAATTTCATGTTTAACTTTTTAAGAAACCACCAAAGTTTTTTCAAAAATGGCTGCACCATACCATTTTCCATTTCTACCAGTAACGTATGAGAGTTCCATTTGCTTGTTGGGTGTTTTGTTTTGTTTTGTTTTGTTTTAGATTTAGTTGGTCATTAACAGAAATAACAGCAATCATCATTTATCCATCACAACAGTTTTCACAATTACCTAAATTTTGCAGTAATCCAAGTGAGGTAATAGTATCCTCATCTTATTTTGTATAAGGGGTTTGGTTCAGAAGTTAGGTGATTGGCTCACTGTGGCACGGCTTGTATGCAGGGGTATGGGCTTTTGGGAGCTGGAGCTGTGAGGGGACATTCTGTTTCTCTTTAGTTAGAAGTGCAGTAAGTGAAGACATGGGTATCATCCCATGCTTCCTTTTACTTCCAGCTCACAAGCAGTGCAGTCTTCCACAATTCATACTTGGATTTTGAATTTATTTCATCTGTGAAATAGGAAGAGCCGTACCTTCTCTGTCTACCTGACAAGATAATCACCTGACAAGGTGAGAATCGGATTGTAAAGCATGTTTTGAAAACTACTTGTTATATGAGTGGTTGTGTAATAGTCTTCTTTTTAAGTGGTTTCCATAGTTGTTTATAGGAACAATTTTGCAGAGAAAAAATGGTTTATAGATACAGGAGAGAAACAACTTGAAACAGGAACTGAACAGTAAAATGATCAGTATCACTATAGTATACGCAGAGACACAGTGCCCCCCTTTCTCATACTTTGTTTTATGCAAGTAATACATGAATATATTTTAAAAATTTAAACAACATAGATAAGGTAAAAATCAACTTCCTAGTCTCTTTCTCAGTGAAGCCATTCATTTAACAACCATGCTGAGGTGCTGTCAGTTAGGTGCAGGGACTGTGTGCCAAGTTTCGTGAGACTGCCAAGGTGGGTAAGATTCAGTCCCTGTCTTCAAAGATCTTCCAGCTTATCATTTCCCCCTGTGTCCTAACACTTTGTTGATTGCTCTTGTAATGAAAGCCTTGACAACTGGGTTTTTATTAAGTTTAGACAGTGATCTTTTCCCTCATAATTGATGCTGTTGGAGAGAGTTGTATTGGGAAATAATGAAGGAGAGATTCTGGTTCAGTCATTGGAGGCAGGGAATTTCTCAGGGAGGGAATAGGATGCTAATACATACCTCAGAGCCACTGAGCACCTAGCTGCCTATGGACATCAACTCTTGGCTTGCTGTGAACTTTCTGTAGATCTCTAGATAGTCTGCTCATTTTGTGGCTGTTGAACTCTGAAGAATGATGTGGAAAATGAGAGTTTCTGTAAAAACAAGTTATTACATAGTAATTTGAAATCCTAAAATCACTTCCTGACTCTTGTAAATGACTCCCTTTTTGAGTTATATTTTTGAGTTTTATTTCAGTTCACTTGCCGTTTCAGTCTCTTGGTTCTCTTTACTCTGGCAATTGAGTTAAAGAAATAATTTATTCTAATGATTAAACGAGGAGTCTAATATTTATATTCTTCCAGAAAAACAAACACCTTATTATACAAGAAGGTGGATTATAATGAACTGTCATTACAGTGACTAAATGTCATTGATTTTCTAAGATCTCTTGATTTCACATACTCTTTACTTTTACATACTTTCACAAACATTTATTGAGCCCCTAGTACCAGATGCCAGAGGATATCAAGAGAAAATTCTAAGGCCCTGGAAAAGTTAAGATGTAGTCCAGTAAGGAAGAGAGACATTGATAGTTTTCAATACTAAATGGTAAGCAGTGATAATAGCATGAAGATAAGGATAGGAATCTGGCTTGGTGTGTATGCATGCATGCATGTGTGGATGTTTGTTTTTTTCTATTTATTTTATTTTTATAGTTTATTTTGGTATCATTAATCTACAATTACATGTGCAATATTATGCTGATTAAACTACCCCCTTCATCAGGTCTCCCCCACCAACCCCATTACAAATCACTGTCCATCAGCGTAGAGAGATGCTATAGAGTCACTACTTGTCTTCTCTGAGTTGTACAGCCCTCTCCGTGCCCTCCCAACATTACATCTGCTAATCGTAATGCCCCTTTTTCCCCCTTGTCCCTCCCTTCCCACCCATTTTCCCCAGACCCTTTCCCTTTGGTAACTATTAGTCCGTTCTTGGGTTCTGTGAGTCTGCTGCTGTTTTGTTCCTTCAGTTTTTTTCTTTGTTCTTACACTCCACATATGAGTGAAATCATTTGGTACTTGTCTTTTTCGGATTGGCTTATTTCACTGAGCATAATACTCTCTAGCTCCATCCATGTTGTTGCAAATGGTAGGATTTGTTTTCTTCTTACGGCTGTATAATATTCTATTGCGTATATGTACCACATCTTCTTTATCCATTCATCTACTGATGGACACTTAGGTTGCTTCCATTTCTTGGCAATTGTAAGTAGTGCTGCGATAAACATAGGGGTGCATATGTCTTTTTCAAACTGCACTGCTGCAGTCTTAGGGTAAATTCCTAGTAGTGGGATTCCTGGGTCAAATGGTATTTCTATTTAGAGTTTTTTGAGGAACCTCCATACTGCTTTCCACAATGGTTGAACTAATTTGCATTCCCACCAGCAGTGTAGGAGGATTCCCTTTTCTCCACATCCTCGCCAACATTTGTTGTTGTTTGTGTTTTGGATGTTGGCCATCCTCACTGGTGTGAGGTGATATCTCATTGTGGTTTTAATCTGCATTTCTCTGATGATTAGCGATGTGGAGCATCTTTTCATGTGCCTGTTGGCCATCTGAATTTCTTCTTTGGAGAAGTGTCTATTCATGTCCTCTGCCCATTTCTTAATTGGATTATTTGCTTTTGTTTGTTGAGGTGCATGAGTTCTTTATATATTTTGGATGTCAACCCCTTATCGGATACGTCATTTATGAATATATTCTCCCATACTGTAGGATGTCTTTTTGTTCTACTGATGGTGTCCTTTGCTGTACAGAAGCTTTTCAGCTTGATATAGTCCCACTTGTTCATTTTTGCTTTTGTTTCCCTTGCCCGGGGAGATATGTTCATGAAGAAGTTGCTCATGTTTATGTCCAAGAGATTTTTGCCTATGTTTTTTTCTAAGAGTTTTATGGTTTCATGACTTACATTCATGTCTTTGAGCCATTGAGTTTACTTTTGTGTATGGGGTTAGACATTAATCCAGTTTCATTCTCTTACATGTAGCTGTCCAGTTTTGCCAACAACAGCTGTTGAAGAGGCTGCCATTTCCCCATTGTATATCCATGGCTCCTTTATCTTATATTAATTGACCGTATATGTTTGGGTTAATATCTGGGCTCTCTATTCTTTTCTACTGGTCTCTGGGTCTGTTCTTGTGCCAGTACCAAATTGTCTTGATTACTATGGCTTTGTCTTTGTAGCAGAGCTTGAAATTGGGAAGCGAGATTCCTCCTGCTTTATTCTTCCTTCTCAGCATTGCTTTGGCTGTTCGGGGTCTTTTGTGGTTCCATATGAATATTAGAACTACTTGTTCCAGTTCGTTGAAGAATGGTCTTGGTATTTTGATAGGGAGTGCATTGAATCTGTAGATTGCTTTAGGTAGTATAGCCATTTTGACAATATTTATTCTTCCTAGCCAAGAGCATGGGATGCATTTCCATTTTTTAGTGTTCTCTTTAATTTCTCTTAGGAGTGTCTTGTAGTTTTCAGAGTACAGGTCTTTCACTTCCTTGGTTAGGTTTATTCCTAGGTATTTTATTCTTTTTCATGCAATTGTGAATGGAATTGTTTTTCTGATTTCTCTTTCTGTTAGTTCATCGTTAGTGTATAGGAAAGCAACAGATTTCTGTGTGTTAATTTTGTATCCTGCAACTTCGCTGAATTCAGATATTAGTTCTAGTAGTTTTGGAGTGGAGCCTTAGGGTTTTTTATGTACATGTCATGTCATTTGCAAATAGTGACAGTTTGACTTCTTTACCGATCTGGATGTCTTGTATTTCTTTGTTTTGTCTGATTGCCATGGCTAGAACCTCCAGTAGTATATTGAATAAAAGTGGGGAGAGTGGGCATCCCTGTCTTGTTCCTGATCTTAGGTGAAAAGCTTTCAGCTTCTCATTGTTAAGTATGATGTTGGCTGTGTGTTTGTCATTATATGGCCTTTATTATGTTGAGGTACTTGCTCCCTATACCAATTTTGTTAAGAGTTTTTATCACGAATGGGTGTTGAATTTTGTCGAATGCTTTTTCAACATTTATGGAGATGTTCATGTGGTTTTTGTTCTTCTTTTTGTTGATGTGGTGGATGATGTTGATGGATTTTCGAATGCTGTAGCATCCTTGCATCCCTGGAATAAATCCTGCTTGATCATGATGGATGATCTTCTTAATGTATTTTTGAATTCGGTTTGCTAAATTCTGTTGAGTATTTTTGCATCTATGTTCATCAGGGATATTGGTCTGTAATTTTCTTTTTTTGTGGTGTCTTTGCCTGGTTTTGACATTAGAGTGTGTTGGCCTCGTAGAATGAGTTTGGGAGTATTTCCTCCTCTTCTACTGTTTGGAAAACTTTAAGGAGGATGGGTATTAGGTCTTCACTAAATGTTTGATAAAATTCAGCAGTGAAACCACCTGGTCCAGGCGTTTTGTTCTTAGGTAGTTTTTTATTACCAATTCAATTTCTTTGCTGGTAATGGGTCTATTCAGATTTTCTGTTTCTTCCTGGGTCAGCCTTGGAAGGTTGTATTTTTCTAGAAAGTTGTCCATTTCTTCTAGGGTATCCAGTTTATTACCATATAATTTTTCATAGTATTCTCATAATTCTTTGTATTTCCGTTCTATCTGTAATTATTTTTCCTTTCTCATTTTTGATTCTGTTTATGTGTGTAGATTCTTTTTTTCTTGATAAGTCTGGCTAGGGGTTTATGTATTTTGTTTACCTTCTCAAAGAATCAGCTTCTGCTTTCATTGGTTTTTTCTATTGTTTTATTCTTCTCAATTTTATTTATTTATGCTCTAATCTTTATTATGTCTCTCCTTCTACTCACTTTCGGCCTCATTTGTTCTTTTTTTAGTTGCGTTAATTGTGAGCTTAGACTGTTCATTTGGGATTGTTCTTCTTCCCAGAGGTAGGCCTGCATTGCAATATACTTTCCTTTTAGCACAGCTTTCGCTGCGTCCCACAGATTTTGCGGTGTTGAATTATTTGTCTCCATATATTGCTTGACCTTTGTTTTTATTTGGTCTTGTTCATATATCCGTTGATTATTTAGGAGCATGTTATTAAGCCTCCATGTGTTTGTGGGGTTTTTCGTTTTCTTTGTTAATTTATTTCTAGTTTCATACCTTTATGATCTGAGAAGCTGGTTTGTACAGTTTCAGTCTTTTTGAGTTTACTGAGGTTCTTTTTGTGGCGTAGTATATGATCTATTCTTGAAAATGTTCCATGTGCACTTGAGAAGAATGTGTATCCTGTTGCTTTTGGATGGAGTGTTCTGTAGATGTCTGTTAGGTCCAACTGTTCTCACACGTTGTTGAGTGCCTCTGTCTCTTATTTTCTGTCTGGTTGATCTGTCCTTAGGAGTGAGTGGTGTGTTGAAGTCTCCTAAAATGAGTGCACTGCATTCTATTTCTCCCGTTAATTCTGTTAGTATTTGTTTCACCTATGTAGGTGATCCTGTATTGGGTGCATAGATATTTATAATAGTTATATCCTGTTGTTGGACTGACCCTTTTATCATTATGTAATATACTTCTTTGTTTCATTACTTACTTTGAAGTCTATTTTGTCTGATACCAGTACTGCAACTCCTGCTTTTCTCTCCCTATTAGTTGCATGAAATATCTTTTTCCGTCCCTTCACTTTTAGTCTGTGTATGTCTTTGGGTTTGTAGTGAGTCTCTTGTAGGCAACATATACGCGGGTCTTGTTTTTTATGCATTCAGTGACTCTGTGTCTTTTGATGAGTGCATTCAGTCCATTTACATTTAGGGTGATTATCGATAGGTATGTACTTATTACCATTGCAGGCTTTAGATTCATGGCTACCAAAGATTCAAGGGTAACTTCCTTACTATCTAAGTGTCTAACTTTACTCACTTAGTATGCTATTACAAACACAATCTAAAGGTTCTTGTTATTTTTTTTTAACCTGCTTTTTCTTCCTTCTCCATTCTTTATACATTAGGTATCATGTTCTGTACACTTTGTCTATCCCTTGACTGACCTTGTGGGTAGTTGATTTAATTTGCACTTGCTACTAAACAATTACTTAATTAGCTGTTCTACTTTCTTTACTGTGTTTTTATTACCTCTGGTGACAGCTGTTTAACCTTAGGAACACTTCCATGTATAGCAGTCCCTCCAAAATACACTGTAGAGACAGTTTGTGGAAGGTAAATTCTCAGCTTTTGCTTATCTGGAAATTGTTTAATCCCTCCCTTAAATTTAAATGATAATCTTGCCAGATATAGTATTCTTGGTTCAAGGGCCTTCTCCTTGATTGCATTATATATATCATGCCACTCCCTTCTGGCCTGTAAGGTTTCTGCTGAGATGTCTGATGATAGCCTGATGGGTTTTCCTTTGTATGTGATCTTTTTTCTCTCTCTGGCCACTTTTAATAGTCTGTCCTTATCCTTGATGTTTGCCATTTTAATTATTATATGTCTTTGTGTTGTCTTCCTTGGGTCCCTTGTGTTTGGAGATCTGTGCATCTCCATGTCTTGAGAGACTATCTCCTTCCCCAGGTTGTGGAAGTTTTCAGCAATTACTTCCTCAAAGACACTTTCTGTTCCTTTTTCTCTGTCTTCTTCTTCTGGTACCCCTATAATACGAATATTGTTCTGTTTGACTTGGTCACACAGTTCTCTCAGTATTCTTTCAGACCTAGAGATCATTTTTTCTCTTTGTGCCTCAGCTTCTTTGTATTCTTCTCTAATTTCTATTTCATTTATCGTCTCCTCCACTTTATCTAATCTGCCTTTGAAACCCTCCATAGTGTTCCTCAACAATTGGATCTCCATCCTAAATTTGTTCTTGAGTTCTTGAATATTTTTCTGTACCTCCAGGAACATGTTTATGATTTTTATTTTGAAATCTCAGGAAGATTGATTAGTTCACTGTCACTCGATCCTTTTTCTGGTGTTTGTGAGATTTTGCTTTGAACTTGGTTCCGTTGATGTTTCATATTTGTATGTGGTTTCCTCTAGTTCCCAGGAGCCCTACTTTCTGGAGCTGCTTAGCCCCTGGAGTGATGTCCGGTATCTCAGGGGAGCAGTGCTGGTTCCTTGGGGGAAGTAAGAGCTGTTTCCTGCTTCCCGGTTGCTATCCCTGTCTCCACTGCCAGAACTTGTAGCTTGTGCACACAGGTATATGCCTCTATGCTTTGTGTTTGTAGCTGCTGTAGGTGTGGCTTCCCTCTGGCTGGCCTGATGCCAGGTCAGGGTTTGCTGGTTTGCAAAACCTGGTGCTGGCTGGCCAGGAGGAAGGCACAGCAGGCTGCAAATCACAGTAGGGGTCCTTGAGCTGCATAGCCAGCCAGGGGGATGGCGCACCTGAAGATCCTGAAAGTTCCCAACCTTCTGGGCAGAGTGCATATGGACAGTTTTGTCTACCTATACTTTCTCCTGAGCGAGCATTAAGCTCTGTATAATCCTTGCCCATTTAGCAGTCCTCTCGCTGTTAGGAAGTCTCTTAGACTTTCTGCCTAGAGCAGCCGGATATTATATACCTGTTTTCCACAAGCAGCTGGAATCTCAGTTTCTCCATGTATTTCTCCTGTCTTAGCTTTCCATCCCCACTAATCACCAGAGCACTATGAAATGTAGGTTTGTGCTCCCAGAGTAGATCTCCAGGGCTAGGTGTTCAGCAATCCTAGGACTCCATTCCCTCCATGCTGTTTCTCTTCCTCCCGCCAGTGAGCTTGGTGGGGGAAGGGCTTCGGTCCCACTGGGTTACAGCTTTGGTATGTTACCCTATTCCATGTGTTCTGTTCTTTTCTCCAGGTGTATGCAGTCTGGTGCAGCCTACTTTCCTGTTGCTCTTTCAGGATTAGTTTTATTAATTATATTTTTATATTATGTGTGGTTTTAGGAGGACGTCTCTGTCTCACCTCTCATGCTGCCATCTTTAATCCTTTGTCTTCCGCCGTTTTCATCTCTTAAAACTTTCACCCCCCTAAAGTGTGACTGAAATTAGGAGACTTTATATAGATTTAATTTAGTTTACCATATTTTCTGTGTCTGTTGTTCTGTGTAAAATGATCATTGTTGTAGTGACCCTAGCAGCTCTATATGACTATTAAGTACATTGTGAATTATCTGAAGAAAGCTTTAACCATATCGTGTTTCACATTGTATTTTTTTAAATTAAGGTATCGTTCATACACAATCTTAAGAACATGTGAGATGAACAGCATTGTGGTTTCAGTATTCACCCATACTGTCAAGTCCCCCTCCCCCACCCCATTGCAGTCACTGTCTATCAGCGTAGTTCACATTGTATTTTCAAGCATATTTGTAATACATAATGTAATTTGAAAAATAATCGTTTATATGAGGATTTCACTTAAATGATTTTATTCACAGGCTTTGAACAGTCTGTGAATTAAGTAATATTACCATCTACACTTCACAGTTGAGGAGGAGGCTGCGTGGTTGGTAAATTGACTCACTGAAGACATGTCTCTGTTTAGGTAGTAGAGACAAGACCTGAACCCAAGTACTGCCTTCACAACACTATATAGACTATTTTTTTATTTATTAAGGTATCATTGATATACATTCTTATGAAGGTTTCACAAGAAAAACAATGTGGTTATTATATTTACCCTTATTATTGAGTCCCCCCCATACCTTCTTGCAGTCACTGTCCATCAGTGCTGTGAGAAAGACTTACAGTCCCTGTTTGTGTTCTCTGAGCTACACTGCCTTCCCTGTGACCCCACACATGCCACAGCACTATATAGACTATTAATATTCTATACTACCATGTTCTATTTCTCAGCTATGCTGAATGAGCAACAATTTATTATATAGGATTCTGCTTTTGTACTATAGTTATTGAGAAATATTTTACAAAAGTAATATGACATTCTTTAAAAATTTTTGTAGCAAATATAGTAAAAAGTAATTCTCTTTCAACCTCATTACCCAAAATGTGCATATTTCCAGACTTTTTTGGATATGTCTACACACATCTGCAATACACAAATATATAGTTTTTTCATAAATGGAATTATACTGTATTTTGCAATGTCTTTATAATTTCTGGTTGGATGGGAGTCCACAGAGCTGTTCTGTCAGATCTTTGCTTTAAACAAGACCAAAGACATTTATCTCTTCTGTTGTTCTAGGTACCTTGGAACAGATTTTATTAACGACGGCAACATTCTGTTTTGATTTGTTCAATGTTAGTAGTGAGATGGCTTTACAATGATCACACCTTTCATTTCAGAGAACTTTCCAAATGCTCTGTAAAAAAAGGCAGATGTATGACTGACTGCTTCATGAGGCAGCTAAGGATCATTCAAGTCCTTTTCCCTTCTCAGAAAGTGCAGGGTCATCCATTTTGGAGCACTTGGCTCTTACAGATGCACCTATTTATTACCTGTGGTTGTAGGAGGTGATCTTTTTCCATCTGTCTGATAGTAGAAAAAGAAATTAGTGAACCTGTAACTAGACTGAAGTGTGCTGGAAATGAAAATAGGTCCTTTCTGCTAATTTATATACCGGATAATGCTATGCTATCTTTTGTAACCAAGTTCTCATATCTGTGGCTTACTATATTCCTTGGACATCCCTGATTTCCAGTATTTCACACCATTTTCTCCATAAGCCATCAAGATATTATTCTTTGCAACATTCATATTAACAAATGCCTTTGGCATAAAATCATTTATCACCTCATAAATGTTTCTGTTTATTTGCTCAGAAAAGAATCTGTTTTACCAATATTGGTGAATCTTCCTTAAAGGGGAGACTATTCCTTTGAGCGTTTAAGTAGAGGTTAATTTAAGGTCCTGTGGGAAGGATAAAATATTTTCTCACTGTCTTTCCAGTGGGTTTCAGCCCTGGACAAGTTCACTATGGATTCAGTGTGACTGAAAAAAATGACAGTGGACTGTTCTTGGGGTGAAAGAGTTTATACCCAATTCTATGCCCATGGTGGCAGGTCAGTCACTAGAATCCCATCCACTCAGAGCAAGTCTGCATGCAGCAAGCTGGTCTCTGCCTATGGGCCTTTCCACCCCACAGTGGTCTTAGTCTCTGTCTTCAGCGCTGCCACCACTCTAGTCTCTGCCCTTTTGCAGCTGTGCAGCTGTGCAACAGCCCAGAGCACTGGGCAGAGCTCTTTAAATAGTATCAATAACAATGTGTTGCCCACACATGTGTAGTGAAAAAGCTCACCGGTGCCAGGTGAGAATCCTGGCCATACGAACCTTCACTTTCTCCACACTCAGTTATAAAGTTTCTTAAATATAAAACTAGGAAGATATTCTAATTTTTCACTTGCTGTTTAGCATTGTCCATTCATTAAGCACATTTAATAGTATTGGTACTACCATTCTTAATATAAAACACTGATTGCTGAGGCTTATTAGAGCTTGTTTTAGTAGGATTATCTTCTTATAGAAGCTCTAAATTAAGTAGTTTGGCAAGTGGTTTTTCACAACCAAATATGTAGTCTAGTACTGTCACACTTTTTAACACATCTCTGACAATATGGTAACTTATTTTTGTCGTATTTGTGTCTCGTGGATGAAAGGCATATTTTAGCATTGTCCTATAGTTAAAAATTATGTTAGACTTAATCTGGGCAATAAAATGAAAATGCTGATCTGGGCTTGCCTTAATCTGCAGCTAACATTGTTCTAGCAAACTGCATGGAGTGCATGTGCAGAACCAGGTGTTTTACTTTAACTGCAGCTGTACCATCTGTGGGAGCAGGTGGACAGATTCTGTGTCATCAGGAAAGCACAGCTGGTGAGACTTAGAAGAGCTAATTGATTGCTTTTCTTCCTGCTACAGCCTCTCCAGTCACATATACCTAATCACAGCTTTTACCTGGTCAGGGTGTTGACTGGTCAGGACAACGACGACAGAAGTGAACAAAAAAAAAAAAGCACACTTGGCTGCTTATGTTTTTGTTGGATTGACACTAAGATAAGTTAAAGGGTGTTTTTTTTTAACTTTTGTGTTGATTTTTGTTTTTAGCTACTTGAGGATCTCCAGGATAGTTAAATATAGTTTTGTACACACACACACACACATACATATTATGTTTACATTTTATGACAGGCTCTTTCTGGAGAACTGGAAAATAAGCAAAGAGGGCTTTCATTAGGAAAAATAGAGGAAAATAAAGGTTATACATCCCATACACTGAAGACTAGAAGGGAAATACAGACTCTCGAGTCATAGATTTTTGGAAGTGAGACTAGAGAGCATTTGTGACCCTTATCCCGAATTATCTCATAGGTGAGAAAATACCTCCTCAGTATCAGGGCCTGTGTGGATAAAGTGAAGGTTCCTGTGGCCAGGATTCTCACCTGGTCCTGGTTGGCTAGCTCACTACCAACATGTGGGCAATACGTTGTTATTGACTCCATATAAAGAGCTCTGCCCAGTGCTCTGGATGACAAGTTGGCACAGAGACAAGACTGGAGTGGTGGCAACACCAAGGACAGAGACCAAGATGGCTGTGGGGGCAGAGAGGCCCAGAGGCAGATACCGGCTTGCTGCATGCAGACTTTCTCTGAGTGGACGGGATTCTAGTGATTGACCTGCCACCATGGGAATAAAGTTGGGTATAACCTTTTCACCCCAAGAACGTTCCACTTTCATTTTTTTAGTCTCATTGAATCCATAGTGAACTTGTTGGGTGCTGAAACCCATTGGCAAGACAATTGGTGGTAGTTGGCAGGATTCATTATTGACCAAGGAAAAGAAAAGGCTGCCCTCATGGGAGGAGTGTTTCAGTGGGCTGCACCTATGAATGGGGAAACATTCGAGTGTCCCCCAGTGGACATTGTGGTACTGGGAAGGGGTGGAGGACTGGACTCCATACAAAGAGAGAGGAATTTGTTGCTGACTGAAATGGCGTCACTACGAAGTGCTGTGGAAATAGTAAAGGATGTCATGGTAACCCTAGAGGAAGCAGCCTGAGAAGGAGCAGTGGCCCGAGAAGGAGCGGCATGAGAAGAAGAAGCACGAGAGTGCAGGCTGCCAGGTGCGGTAGAGCAGGTGAAGGATGTAGTGGAGCCCTCAGCCCCACAAATGGAGGAGCAGAGGTTTGATGAACAGGTGGGGGTGGAGGCCCTGCTGGTGCCAGAGGCATCAGCCCCTCCTTGGTTGAAACCCCACCTGGTTGAAAGCTGGTGGAGGGCCCGAAGAACTCGGCAACCGCAGGTTCTTCCAGGAGAGTTGCATCCCTCTCCTCAGGTTGTGGAGCACTCCATGCTCTGTTTCTATCCTCAGGCTCAAGCACAAAAGGAAATACCGTCTGCTTCTCGAAGGAAGAATTCAAAGGGCCCTGTGAAGGTCATGAGGACCCAGAAGTGGGTTGGTTCTGAAAAGGCAGGAGCAGACAGAAAGAAATTGGATGACTGGAGCTGTGGCAACAACTGAGACCAGAGCAGCAGTTCCGGCTGCTGAGGACGAAGCAGAAGGTAGAGATAAAGTAACAAGATCAGCCTGTGTGTCTGCAAGACTTTCTGCTGAAGAGGCTGAAGAAGGTGGGTATTGTAAGGCCCACCCATGGTTCTTTTACAATATTCCAGCTTCCTTGCACAGGGACCATTGCAGAGGATTGAGGGCACATAGATTGAGAGGCAAGAATCCTGGAGAGGTGCAGTGTGGTTAACATGAGGGTTCCGGTGGCCAGGATTCTCACCTGGCCCTGGTCGGCTAGCTCACTACACACGTGTGGGCAATACGTTGTTATTGACTCTATATAAAGAGCTCCGCCCAGTGCTCTGGGCGACATGGTGGCACGGCTGCAGGAGAGCAGAGAGGAGACTGGAATGGTGGCAGCGCTGAGGACAGAGACTGAGGTGGCTGTGGGGGCAGAGTCCCAGAGGTAGATACTGGCTTGCCACATGCAGACTTGTTCTGAGTGGATGGGATTCTAGTGATTGACCTGCCACCATGGGAATAAAGTTGGGTATAACCCTTTCACCCCAAGAATGTTCCACTGTCAAAGCAATATGGAGGTTCCTCAAAAAACTAAAAATACAAATACCATTTGACCCGGGAATCCCACTCCTTGGAATTTACCCAAATAATACAACTTCTCAGATTCAAAAAGACATATGCACCCCTGTGTTTATTGCAGCACTTTTTACAGTAGCCAAGATATGGAAACAACCTAAGTGTCCTTCAGTAGATGAATGGATAAAGATGTGGTACATGTACACAAAGGAATACTATTCAGCCATAAGAAGGAAACACATCCTGCCATTTGCAACAACATGGATGGAGCTGGAGGATATTATGCTCAGGGAAATAAGCCAGGCGGAAAAAGACAAGTGCCAAATGATTTCCCTCATTTGTGGAGTATGACAACAAAGCAAAACTTGAAGGAACAAAATAGCAGCAGACTCAGAGACTCCAAGAAGGAACTAGTGGTTACCAAAGGGGAGGAGTGTGGGAGGGTGGGTGGGGAGTGTGGGAGAAGGGGATTGAGGGGTATTATGTTTAGTACACATGGTGTGGGGAACCATGGAGAAAACAGTGTAGCACAGAGAAGGCAAACAGTGAATCTGTCATATTACTACACTGAAGGACAGTGACTGAATTGGGGTATGAGTGGGGACTTGATAATATGGGTAAACGTAGTAACCACACTTTTTTTTCATGTGAAACCTTCATAAGAGTGTATATCAATAATACCTTAATAAAAAAAATGGGCAAAAAAAAAAGAATGTTCCATTGTCATTTCTTTGGTCTCATTGAATCCATAGTAAACTTGTCTGGGGCTGAAACCCATTGACAAGACAGCCTGGTTCCTTGGGGAATTGGGTTAAAATTCAAAATAACTTTAATTCTGAAAAAGTGGATGAAAACCTGTGATATTTTACTGTAAAATATAGCTAAGTGAGTGGGCCATTTTATTGTAGGATCTACCAGTTATATACATAATTTCAGCTAATCTGAAACTACAAACGAACCTGTATTACATTGTTTCAGAAGTAATAATCATACCATTGGGGCTGCATGAAGGAAGCTAGGTGTTTGCCCTATCATACTTAAGGTTTCGTATTTATGCACCTCAGTTTAAAAGATATATGTGGATAGCATTTAAGAGTGTTCAAAGATGATCTCCAAATATGATTAAGGAAAAGAACCCCAGGTGAAAGGTTCAAGAAGCTGTGCCTGATAAAGAGAAAGCATAGAGAATCGATAAGCCTTTAGGATTGTTTTGTAGAAGTTGGCTAGTTGTGTATTTACTCCCTTTAGAACTAGACAAGAAGTGACAGGAGCATCAAATTTACCTTAGCCATGAAGAAAGTAGATATATATTGCATATTCAGGGGAGTAGCAGCATCAGTGTCACCTGGCAGCTTGTTAAAATACAGAATGTCAGGCTGTGTTGTGTGGTCCAGACCTACTGAATCTGTGTTTTAATAAGATCCAGGTGACTCATATGTACAATAAAATTTCAGATGAGTTAAGCCAGAAACTTTATAATGATTAAGATTTTCCAAGAGCTTTTTAAAAAATGGGATTCTTAACCTGGATGAAAGAAATTTTACATTTTTAAGTATTTACACACTTCTTGGGAAGAATTAAGTAGTACAGTGAGAACATAAAGGGAAATTATATCAGCTTGAGCAAGAACACAACAACTAAATATGAAGCTGATGAGGTTTCAAGCAAGAAAGGCAAAGTAGGAACCATTATGAATACCATGGGTTATAAATACAGCTTTCCTTTTCTGAGCAAGGACACCATGCCAGCTCAAGATAAACTCCAAAACTCTATAACAAATCTATTACATTTGCCTTTAGGAGACTTTGAAGAATTATGGTGTAGCTCTAGGTTAGAGGGGGGTTCCCTGCTCTGAGCAAGTTCACTCTGGATTCAGTGAGACCGAATAATAGCAATGGAACATTGGGTAGGTAAAAGGGTTTATACTAAGCTTTATTCTTGTGGTGGCAGGTTGAGTGCTGGAATCAATGCCTGTCTCTGGCAAAGTCTGTTTCCATCTGTGCCTCTGCTCCAGGCTCTGCCTCTGCCCCAAGCCTTGAGCACTGGGTGAGGATCTTTATATGTAGCAACACAGGCAATAATGGCTTATTGCCAACACGGGTTCTAGCATGTGCCTGCCCCGTAGGCAAAGTATTACATCATTGTGTGTGCACAGTGGGTGAGTAGATTAGGATCAGGTGAGGATCCTGGCCATGGAGCTTCCATTTTTCCTACATATGGATTCTTAATTTTAAAGACTATGAAGAAAGCATAGTGCATAGTTGTTTCTTAATTCTGTCTGTAATGTACAAAGGTAAAGTGAAGTTCTGTAAAGGTTGTTCTGCTGGGAAGCCAGAAATATCTAAGTATTTGACTTACTTCGTGAATATAATTTATTCATTCAACAAATACTTATTGGGTGCCTTCTATGTGCCAGGTACAGTTTTAGTTTCTGAAGATAGAGTAGTGATCAAAATGAAGTCTTTCATGCCCCAGAGCTCACAGTCTGGTGGGGAGACAGCCAGTAACAAATAGACAAATATATACAGTACTAAAATACCAGGTGGAGAGAAAAGTTTTGAAGAAAAATAAACTAAGCAAAGGGATTGGAAAACGGTGGAAGGGGAAGGTATGGAGACCAGCCTTACATTGAGTGGATACTTAGAGAATCTTTTGGTGTCAGAGCTAACTTATTTCCCTGTTTTTTTTTTTTTTATAGTCATCACTTATCTCAGGTAGGTTTTGGAGCAGACTTAACTTTTAAGGCCACTAAGATACATACTTGTATTTTTATTTTTTGATTCAGAGAATTACATGTAACTCAGTGTCTGGCACGTAGTCAGCTTTAATAAAAATTTGTTTCCTAACAAACTTAAAGTAAGATACTCTATTAAGAAAATCACAGTTGTTCTGCCATGAGTCAGGCTGAATTCTTGTTTGGGTAGGAAAGAAGGATGTGGAACCTAGGTAGAGTAGGTAACCGTTAGATAACTTTAAAGTTCTTTGTTGTCTTTTTCATATTACTGTGATGACTTTTGGATCCTTGTAAAGGTTGATGGAATCTAGAACCTTGGAGTTTGAACTGAGAAGTGGTTTCCTTGCTGTTGCTTATGTAACCATCTAGACGGGTATGGCTTTGGAATAACTAAGGGGTTTTCAGACAGGTTCTGGAGTGATTGGTAACATTTTTCTCCCTTTATTGTTACTATTTTGTTGTGGAAATTGCCTAGATAGGCATGCCAAATGCTACTTACTGCAAATGTTCTCATTTTCAAATAAAAGGTTTTTTATTTTGTTGCAAATTTATTTTGAAGTTTATCCAACTATTCAATTACACACTTAAAAAAAACTATTAGTCTTAATAGGAGATAGGCATGAGCTTAGAGGAGGGTTAATTTTATGCTTGCTGTGCTAGAAATGAACTGGTTAAGTTACACCCAGATAATAGTATGCTAAGTTACAATTTTTAAAAATCAGTTTAGTAAGAAAGTCATATGATTGCTGTGCATAAGTCAGAAAATAATGTGGAAAATGGGGGGTTTGTAAACAGCTTTATTGAGATATAATTCACATACCATACTTTTTTTTTTACTTTAAATATTGTTGATATAAAGTCTTACGTTGGTTTCAAATGTACAACAGTGGTTCAACAGTTGTTATAAAATCCTCCCCCCCACCAGTGTGGTTTCTATCTGTCAACAAAGAAAGATGTTACAGAATTATTGGCTATATTTGTCATGCTGTACTACTATCCCCGTGACCAGTTTATATTGTGATTGTGAACTTTTGTGCTCTTTTACCCCCTCACCTTCCCACCCACCCATCACAATGCCTCCCTCATGGTAACCACTAGTGACTTCTCAGTCTATTGAGTCTAATGCTGTTTTGTTCATTCTGTTTTGTTTTGTTATTACATTCCCCAAATAAGTGAAACCATATGGTATTTGTCTTTCTCTGCCTAGCTATCCGTGTCAAGGGGTTGCCGTTGAGGTTTTGGGGTGCTGTGAAGAGCAAAGGAACTGGGAGTTGTCATGGAGGGCAATCAAAAGAAGCCACTTTATTCTGCATAAAGCTGTACTTTTTATACTGCTGTGGTGCTGATTCATGTACATAAGTACTGCAGATGCGCATGTGTGTGGCCTTCATGGCCAGGTGTTGGCCTTCAAGGCCCTTATTTAGCTCCTTACCCATGGGTACAACATGCTGTATTTTCAAAGTTTCATGAACGAGGCCAGACATATTTGGGGTGAAGCAATGAACAGCTGTCCTTATAGAACATTAGGGTATGGTGGAATGGGTGGGCCTTCCCTACACTAGTTTGCTTCACTGAGCATAATACTCTCTAGATCCATCCATGTTGCTGCAAATGGCAGAATTTCTTTTCTTTTTATGACTGAATATTCTGTTGCGTATATGTACCACATCTTTATCCGTTCATCTATTGATGGACATTAGGTTGCTAGTGATAAACGGGTGCACATATCTTTTTGACTCAGGGATTTTGTTTTCTTCAGGTAATTCCTAGAAGTGGAATTACTGGGTTGAACGGTATTTCTATTTTTAGTTTTTTGAGGAACCTCTGTACTGCTTTCCATAGAGGTTGCACCAATTGACATTCCCTCCATCAGTGTAAGAGGGTTCCTATTTTTCTGCATCATCGCCAGCACTTACTTCTTTTCTTTTGGTTAGTGGCCATTCTGTCTGGTGTGAGGCACAGCAAGCATAAAATTAACCCTCCTCCTCTAAGCTCACACCTATTAAGATTGATACTGTGTTTTTTTTAAGTGTGTAATCGAATAGTTGGGTAAGATAAAAAACTTAATTGTGGTTTTGATTTGCATTTCTCTGATGATTAGTGATGTGGAGCATCTTTTCGTGTGCCTGTTGGCCATCTGTATTTCTTCTTTGGAGAAATGTCTGATCATGTTCTCTGCCCATTTTTTAATTGGGTTATTTATTTGTTTTTGTTTTTCTGGTGTGAGGTATATGAATTCTTTATTTATGAATATATTCTTCCATACTGTAGGTTGCCTTTTGTTCTACTCATGGTAACTTTTGCTGTACAGCTTTTTAGTTGGGTGTAGTCCCACTTGTTCATTTTTTATTTTGTTTCCCTTGCCTGGGGAAGATGTGTCCAGGAAAAAAATTGCTCATACTTACATTCAAGAAATTTTTGCCTATGTTTTCTTCTAAGAGTTTTATTGTTTCACCACTTAAATTCAGGTCTTTGATCCATTTCTAGTTTACTTTTGTGTATGGAGTTAGATAATAATCCATTTCATTCTCTTACATGTAGCTGTCTAGTTTTCCCAACGCCAGTTGTTGAAGAGGCTGTCTTTTCCCCATTGTATATTCATGGCTCTTTTATCATATGTTAATTGACCATATATGTGTGCATTTATATCTGGGTTCTCTATTCTGTTCCATTTATCTATGGGTCTGTTCTTGTGCCAATACCAAACTGTTTGATTACTGTGGCTTTGTAGTAGAGCTTAATTCAGGGAGTGTCATCCCCCCAGCTTTGTTTTTTCTCAGGATGGCTTTGGCTGTTTGGGTTTTTTTTGTGGTTCCTTGTGAATTTTAGAATTATTTGTTCTAGTTCATTGAAGAATACTGTTGGTATTTTGATGGGGATTGCATTGAATCTATAAATCGCTTTGGGCAGGATGGCCATTTTAACAGTACTAATTCTTTCTATTCGTGAACATGGGATTTCTATTTATTGGTGTCTCTTTTAATTTCTCTTATGAGTGTCTCATGCCACATACTTTTAAATATACAACTTAATGAATCTGTGTATATGCACAAGGTTGGGCAACCTATCACCACTGTATACCAGAACATTTTCATCAACATTCCCCAGAGAAAACCCATACCCATTAACAATCATTCTGAATCTTCCCCTTCCCCAGCCCCTAATCTACTTTATGTCTCTGGATTTGCCCATTCTGGACAGTCCATAAAAAGTGTCAGAAATATGCTTTGTTTGACTTGTATTGTATTTAAACTCTTTTATGAATTAATAGTTGTAAGTCTGGGTAGAGGAAAATCCCAGGGCAAAATACGTCTAAAAACCGAAGTCAGTCAAAGGGACAAATTAAATTAAAAATCTATTTATTGCTTACAAACTGCAGTCTGGGCCCTTCTTTCCTCCAGCAGAAGCTAAAACCGGCCCTCCCCCTCACCTCTCAGGTACAGATAAGCCCTCCATTGCCCAGGTAATTACCCATTGATAATGGAGATGAACTTCTCTCCACCCCTGAGGAATGATGCAAATACACTAAATCCATACTTCTCTCCACCCTTGAGCGCCTGTTGATATGCAGATGTACTAAAGCCAGGCAAGATATTCTGGAAGTATTTCAATTTTACCCACAATAGTCAATATTTAGAATTCAGGGAAAAATACAATATATGCTTTTCATGACTGCTTTCACTTAACAATGTTTTTGAGGTTCATTATTGTAGCATATATTAGTTTCATTCATTTTTCTTGCTGGATAATGCTCATTGTATGATACACGGTTGTTTATTATTCACAGACTTTGTGTTTGTGAATTTGCTTACTTGATACAATTCATTTGTAATCCTGAAATCAATACATGGTGGTCAATTGTAGACCTGAGAAGAGCAGTGAAAATTTTGATTTGCTCAACACTCATTCTCAGCTGAAATTGAACAAGGTGACACTCAGCTCTCATACTGTAAAGAAGTCCTTTTCATACTCTATTTAGTGTCCCATTTTTCACTTTTTTGTGCTTTTTGTCGGTGAGTTCACTGTTTAAAATGGCCCCAAGTATTGTGTGAAACAATGTCTGGTATCCCTAAGTGTAAGAAGGCTGTAAAGTGCCTTAAGTAAAAAATACGTGTGTTAAATGAGCTTTGTTCAGGCATGGATTATATTGCAATTGGCCCATGAGTTCAATGTTAATGAGTCAACAGTATATAGTAAATAAGGTGTTTTTATTTATTTATTTATTTATTTATTTATTTAATTTTGGTATCATTAATCTACAGTTACATGTGCAACATTATGGTTACTAAACTCCCCACTTCATCAGGTCCCCCCACTTACCCCATTACAGTCACTGTCCATCAAATAAGGTGTTTTTAAACAAAAACACATAAGGCAAAGCTATGTATTGATCCATTGGTGAAAATGTGACTAGGGACTCAAAAGGAACCTAACTATTTCCCCTAGGAGTAGTATAGTATTCACTAGCTCAGTGTTTGCAACAACTTTATGGCACATAACTACTATGAATAATGAGAATATGCTATACCATGTTTTACTTAAAATTTTTGTCAGTTGATGGATTTTTGGCTTGCTTCAACTTTCTGGCTATTATGAATAATGCTGCTCTAAACATTTGTGTAAGGTTTTTATGTGGACATAATGTTTATAATTCTCTTGGGTATGAACCTAGAAGTGGAATTGCTGGGTTATGTGGTATTTCTATGTTTAATGTTTCAAGGAACTGCCAGAGCACTTTGGAAGACTTGGCTTGGCCATTTTACATTCCCACCAGCTGTATGTGAGGGTTCCAGTTTCTACCCATTCTCCCCAATTCTTGTTATTATCTTTTTGTTTATAGCCATCTAGTGGGTGGGAAGTGGTATCACATTGTGGTTTTGATTTGCATTTTCCTACTGGCTTATAATGGTGAGCATCTTTTCATGTGTGTTGCCCATTTGCATAATCTTCTTTGGAGAAATCTCTATTCATTTTTAATGAAACTAAACTATTTGATGAATAAAATTATTTTATAGCAAAAATAAACTTTTAAATTGTCAGAAATGCAAATTCAGAAATATAAAGTAGCTTTTTACAGGAGGATATGATTATTGTGGGTACTCCTGCCTTTTTGTCTTTTTTCCAGTAAGACCAAATAAATATTTCAAATTGATTGTAGTAAAGGAAGTATATGTCTTAAGCCATATTTCCATGTGAGAGGGACTGTTCTCTGAATACCACTTCAAGAGGAATTTATCTCAATCTGCTGCTTTGTAGTAGGAAGGCCTGGAAAGTTCTCCTAGTTCCCCGTATTACTCATATGGCTTGTATTGCAGTATTTAAGGTAAGAGTTGGTCCACAAAGCCACCTATTCAAGTGAATTCAGGTGTGTGTTTGAGTGATGGTCAAAGTAGGTCCCTAAACCTGTAAATTATCTGACTGTGTAATCATTCCCATCAGTTGGCAGTAAGGTGTTTTTTTGTTCAAGTTCTCAGCTATATTATAAGACTTCTGGGACTATGTTGAGCTAGCTCTCTGTATGTATGTTTGGTAAAATTTGCTAAATCCAAGAACCTTCTTAAAAATCGTTTTTTTCCTTGATCTCCTAGATATAATTATTGTGTTATACACCATTTAATTGTATGTATGTTTTATTCTATGCATTTGTTTTTGGTTGTTTATATATTATTGCTCTGAATTTTGGATACTGTGATTTGTTCAAATTTCAAAAACCACAGAATATATTTACCATATTTTTCATAAAAGAGGGCTAGGAATTCTGCATAGGACAGGTTTTCCACATCTTAAGAAAACTTGATACCTGTGAGAGATATATGGCCTGTGCACACAAGTAACTGAGACAGGTTAAGATGAGGACATATGAATGGAATCAAGGAGATGATCAGTAAAGATTGCGTGTGGAAAATGTTATCTGAACCAGGTCTTGAAGGGTAGCTTTCAAAATGATCTAAAGAAGAGCAGATCATGACTGGAATCCAGGCTTTTTTGATTGGTTTGGTTTCTTTGGATGGCTACTTTTCTCTCTGAATCAGAGGATCCCAGATGAGGCCTTTATTATCAGTCTTTGATTCAAATGTAAGTTATATTTCGGCCCTAATTCTTGTTTGTGGAATCAGGGATAGGACTCAAAAATGGCCTCTTAAGTTGCTTTCCACCTTTTTTTGTCAGAGTTGTGTATAACTGTGATCAGCATTCCTTAACATGTCCAGTCTTTCGGGTAAGAATCAAGGCTGTCTGCCCCAGAACCACCTTAACCTGTTCCATCCAATAGCAAGTCCTGGGCTCATGTGGTGGAGGAAGTATTATAGCCTTTTCCTTTCCCCACTGGGAATTGTACTGCCCACAGCTGTTATTTTCAAATTATGACATTTCTCTCACATTCATGTTGTTTTTAATAACCTTCAACTACTCTTTCTATGCGTTTAATTAGTGCAGAGGATTTTCCCATCTCTCCCTGACCTTTACTTTGTTCTTTTTTTTATTTTGCTATCATTAATGTACAATTACATAAACAATATTATGGTTACTAGACTCCCCCTATTATCAACTCCCCACCACATACCCCATTAAAGTCACTGTCCATCGGCATAGTAAGATGCTATAGAATCACTACTTGTCTTCTCTGTGTTATACTGCCTTCCCAGTGTCCCCCTCCCACCGCACCCCTGCCTACATTATACATCCTAATCTTAATGACCCATTTTTCCTTTTATCCCTCCTTTCCCACCCATCCTTCCCAGTCCCTTTCCCTTTGGTAACTGTTAGTCCATTCTTGGGTTCTGTGAGTCTGCTGCTGTTTTGTTCCTTCAGTTTTTTTCTTTGTTCTTATATTCCACATATGACTGAAATAATATAACACTTGTCTTTTTCCGCCTGGATTATTTCACTGAGCATAATACCCTCTAGCTCCATCCATGTTGTTGCAAATGGTAGGATTTGTTTTCTTCTTATGGCTGAATAATATTCCATTGTGTATATGTACCACATCTTCCTTAGCCATTCATCTACTGATGGACACTTAGGTTGCTTCCATTTCTTGGCTATTGTAAATAGTGCTGCGATAAACATAGGGGTGCATATGTCTTTTTCAAACTGGGCTGCTGCATTCTTAGGGTAAATTCCTAGGAGTGGAATTCCTGGGTCAAATGGTACTTCTATTTTGAGTCTTTTGAGGAACCTCCATACTGCTTTCCACAATGGTTGAACGAATTTGCAGTCCCACCAGCAGTGTAGGAGGGTTCCCTTTTCTCCACATCCTCGCCAACATTTGTTGTTGTTTGTGTTTTGGATGTTGGCCATCCTCACTGGTGTGAGGTGATATCTCATTGTGGTTTTAATCTGCATTTCTCTGATGATTAGCGATGTAGAGCATCTTTTCATGTGCCTGTTGGCCATCTGAATTTCTTCTTTGGAGAAGTGTCTATTCATGTCCTCTGCCCATTTCTTAATTGGATTATTTGCTTTCTGTTTGTTAAGGTGCATGAGTTTTTTTTATATTTTGGATGTCAACCCTTTATCAGATACGTTTTTTATGAATATATTCTCCCATACTGTAGGATGTCTTTTTGTTCTACTGATGGTGTCCTTTGCTGTACAGAAGCTTTTCAGCTTGATATAGTCCCACTTATTCATTTTTGCTTTTGTTTCCCTTGCCCGGGGAGATATGTTCATGAAGAAGTTGCTCATGTTTATGTCCAAGAGATTTTTGCCTATATTTTTTTCTAAGATTTTTATGGTTTCATGACTTACATTCAGGTCTTTGATCCATTTTGAGTTTACTTTTGTGTATGGGATTAGACAGTAATCCAGTTTCATTCTCTTACATGTAGCTGTCCAGTTTTGCCAACACCAGCTGTTGAAGAGGCTGTCATTTCCCCATTGTATATCCATGGCTCCTTTATCATATATTAATTGACCATATATGCTTGGGTTTATGTCTGGGCTCTCTAGTCTGTTCCATTGGTCTATGGGTCTGTTCTTGTGCCAGTACCAAATTGTCTTGATTACTGTGGCTTTGTAGTAGAGCTTGAAGTCAGGGAGCATAATTCCCCCCACTTTATTCTTCCTTCTCAGGATTGCATTAGCTATTTGGGTCTTTTGTGGTTCCATATGAATTTTAGAACTATTTGCTCTAGTTCACTGAAGAATGCTGTTGGTATTTTGATAGGGATTGCACTGAATCTGTAGATTGCTTTAGGCAGGATGGCCATTTTGACAATATTAATTCTTCCTATCCATGAGCACGGGATGTGTTTCCATTTATTGGTTTCTTCTTTAATTTCTCTCATGAGTGTCTTGTAGTTTTCAGAGTATAGGTCTTTCACTTCCTTGGTTAGGTTTATTCCTAGGTATTTTATTCTTTTTGATGTAATTGTGAACGGAATTGTTTTCCTGAGTTCTCTTTCTGCTAGTTCATCGTTAGTGTATAGGAATGCAACAGAATTCTGTGTATTAATTTTGTCCCGCAACTTTGCTGAATTCAGATATTAGATCTAGTAGTTTTGGAGTGGATTCCTTAGGATTTTTTATGTACTATATCATGTCATCTGCAAACAGGGACAGTTTGACTTCTTCCTTGCCAATCTGGATGCCTTTTATTTCTTTGTATTGTCGGATTATTGTGGCTAGGACCTCCAGAACTATGTTGAATAGAAGTGGGAGAGTGGGCATCCTTTTCTTGTTCCCCGATGTTAAAGGAAAAGCTTTCAGCTCCTTGCTGTTAAGTATAATGTTGGCTGTGGTTTTGTCATATATGGTGGCCTTTATTATGTTGAGGTACTTGCCCTCTATACCCATTTTGTTGAAAGTTTTTATCATGAATGGATGTTGAATTTTGTCAAATGCTCTTTCAGTATTGTGGAGATGATCATGTGGTTTTTGTCCTTTTTGTTTATGTGGTGGATGATGTTGATGGATTTTCTAATATTGAGCCATCCTTGCATCCCTGAGATGAATCCCACTTGATCATGATGGATGATCCTTCTGATTTGAGTATTTTTGAATTCAGTTTGCTAATATTTTGTTGAGTATTTTTGTATCTATATTCATCAGGGATATTGGTCTGTAGTTTTCTTTTTTTGTGGTGTCTTTGCCTGGTTTTGGTATTAGAGTGATGTTGGTCTCGTAGAATGAGGTTGAGAGTATTCCCTCCTCTTCTACTGTTTGGAAAACTTTAAGGAGGATGGGTATTAGGTCTTCACTAAATGTTTGATAAAATTGAGCAGTGAAACCATCTGGTTAAGGGGTTTTGTTCTTAGGTAGTTTTTTGATTACCAGGTCAATTTCTTTGCTGGTAATTGGTCTATTCAGATTTTCTGTTTCTTCCTGGGTCAGCCTTGGAAGGTTGTATTTTTCTAGAAAGTTGTCCATTTCTTCTAGGTTATCCAGTTTGTTACCATATAATTTTTCATAGTATTCTCTAATAATTCCTTGTATTTCCGTGGTGTCCGTAGCGATTTTTCCTTTCTCATTTTTGATTCTGTTTATGTGTGTATACTCTCTTTTTTTCTTGGTAAGTCTGGCTGGGGGTTTACCTATTTTCTTTATTTTCTCGAAGAACCAGCTCCTGCTTTCATTGATTCTTTCTATTGTTTTATTTTTCTCAATTTTTTTTATTTCTGCTTTAATCTTTATTATGTCCCTCCTTCTACTGACTTGGGCCTCATTTATTTTTCCTTTAATAGTTTCATTAATTGTGAGTTTGGGATTTTTCTTCTTTCCTGAGGTAGGTCTGTATTGCAATATATTTCCCTCTTAGCCCAGCCTTCGCTGCATCCCCCAGATTTTACAGTATTGAATTATTTTTATTTGTCTCCATATATTGCTTGATCTCTGTTCTTGTTTGGTCATATATCCATTGATTATTTAGGAGGATGTTATTAAGCCACCATGTTTTTGTGGGGTTTTTCATTTTCGTTGCGTAATTTATTTCTAGTTTCATACCTTTGTGATCGGAGAAGCTAGTTGGTAGAATTTCAGTCTTTTTGAATTTACTGAGCTTCTTTTTGTGGCTAATATATGATCTATTCTTGAAAATGTTCCATGTGCACTTGAGAAGAATATGTATCATGTTGCTTTTGGATGGAGTGTTCTGTAGATGTCCGTTAGGTCCATCTGTTCTAAGATGTTGTTGGTGCCTCTGTCTCTTTACTTATTTACTGTCCGGTTAATATGTCTTTAGGAGTGAGTGGTGTGTTGAAGTCTCTTAAAATGATTCATTGCATTTTATTTCTCCTTTTTATTTCTGTTAGTATTTGTTTCACATATGTAGGTGATCCTGTATTGGGTGCATAGTTATTTATAATAGTTATATCCTGTTGTTGGACTTACCTTTTATCATTATGTAATGTCCTTCTTTGTCTCATTACTTTCTTTGTTTGGAAGTCTATTGTGTCTGATACAAGTACTGCAACTCCTGCTTTTTTCTCCCTATTGCATGAAATATCTTTTTCCATCCTTTTACTTTCAGTCTGTGTATGACTTTGGGTTTGAAGTGAGTGGCTTGTAGGCAGCATATAGATGTGTCCTGTTTTCTCATCCATTCAGTGACTCTGTGTTTTTTGATTGGTGCATTCAAACCGTTTACATCTAGGGTGATTATCGATAGGTATGTCCTTATTGCCATTGTAGGCTTTAGATTCATGGTTACCAAAGGTTCAAGGGAAATTCCCTTACTATCTAACAGTCTAATTTAACTCACTTCTTATGCTCTTACAAACACAACGAAAAGGGTCTTTTTTTTTTCCTCCGTTTTCTTTTTTCTTCCTCCTCCATTCTGTGTATGTTATGAATCATATTCTGTACTCTTTGTCTATCCCTTGCATGACATCTGTTTAGCCTTAGGAATTCGTCCATGTATAGGAATCCCTCTAAAATGCACTGTAGAGGTGGTTTGTGGGAGGTAAATTCTGTGAGCTTTTGCTTATCTGAGAATTGTTTAATCCTTCCTTTCAATTTAAATGTTCACCTTTCCGGGTAGAGTATTCTTTGTTCAAGTGCCTTCTGCTTCACTGCATTAAATATATCTTGCCACTCCCTTCTGTCCTGTAAGGTTTCCGTTGAGAAATATGATGATAGCCTGATGGGTTTTCCTTTGTATGTGATGTTTTTTCTCTCTCCAGCTGCTTTTAAAAGTCTGTCTTTGTCCTTGATCTTTGCCATTTTTACTATTATATGTCTTGATGTTGTCTTGTTTGGGTGCCTTCTGTTGCGAGATCGGTGCACCTCCATGGTCTCAGAGACTATCTCCTTTCCCAGATTACGGAAGTTTTCAGCAATTACCTCCTCAATGACACTTTGTATTTCTTTTTCTCTCTCTTCCTCTTCTGGTTCCCCTATAATGCGAATGTTGTTCCATTTGGATTGGTCACACAGTTCTCTCAATATTCTTTCATTCTTAGAGATTCTTTTTTCTCTCTGTGCCTCAGCTTCTTTGTATTCCTCGTCTCTGATTTCTATTCCATTTACCCTCTCTTCTACTACATCCAGTCTGCTTTTAAATCCCTCCATTGTATGGTTCATTTCAGATATGGAATTTCTTTTTTTGTTTTGTTTTGTTTTTTTTAAATATGATTTATTTTATTATCATTAATCTACAATTACATGTGCACTATTATGGTTATTTTTTTTCTTTTTTTTTAAATTTATTTTGGTATCATTATTCTACAATTACATGTGCAATATTATGGTTATTAAACTACCCCCTTCATCAGGTCCCCCCCACCAACCCCATTACAGTCACTGTCCATCAGCGTAATGAGATGCTATAGAATCACTACTTGTCTTCACTGAGTTGTACAGCCCTCCCCGTACCCCCCCAACATTACATCTGCTAATCGTAATGCCCCTTTTTCCCTCTTATCCCTCCCTTCCCGCCCATTTTCCCCAGTCCCTTTCCCTTTGGTAACTATTAGTCCGTTCTTGGGTTCTGTGAGTCTGCTGCTGTTTTGTTCCTTCAGTATTTTTTCTTTGTTCTTATACTCCACATATGAGTGAAATCATTTGATACTTGTCTTTTTCGGCTTGGCTTATTTCACTGAGCATAATACCCTCTAGCTCCATCCATGTTGTTGCAAATGGTAGGATTTGTTTTCTTCTTATGGCTGAATAATATTCCATTGTGTATATGTACCACATCTTCTTTATCCATTCATCGACTGATGGACACTTAGGTTGCTTCCATTTCTTGGCTATTGTAAATAGTGCTGCAATAAACACAGGGGTGCATCTGTCTTTTCAAATTGGGCTGCTGCATTCTTAGGGTAAATTCCTAGGAGTGGAATTCCTGGGTCAAATGGTATTTCTATTTTGAGTTTTTTGAGGAACCTCCATACTGCTTTCCACAATGGTTGAACTAATTTACCAGCAGTGTAGGAGGGTTCCCTTTTCTCCACATCCTCGCCAACATTTGTTGTTGTTTGTGTTTTGGATGTTGCTCATCCTCACTGGTGTGAGGTGATGATATCTCATTGTGGTTTTAATCTGCATTTCTCTGATGATTAGCGATGTGGAGCATCTTTTCATGGGCCTGTTGGAGATATGGAATTTCTTAATGATTGAATCTCCATCTTCATTTCTGAGTTCTTGAGTATTTTTCTGTGCCTCCATAAGCATGTTTATGATTTGTATTTTGAACTCTCTCTCAGGAAGATTCGTGAGTTCAGTTTCATTTGGTCTTTTTTCTGGGGTTTGTGAGATTTTGGTCTGAACCAGGTTCTTTTTTTTTTTATAATATAATTTCTTTTATTATCATTAATTTACAATTACATGTGCAATATTACGATTATTAAACTACCCCTTCATCAGGTCCCCCCCACCAACCCCATTACAGTCACTGTCCATCAGCGTAGTGAGATGCTATAGAATCACTACTTGTCTTCTCTGACTTGTACTGCCCTCCCCGTGCCCCCCCAACATTACATCTGCTAATCGTAATGCCCCCTTTTCCCTCTTATCCCTCCCTTCCCGCCCATTTTCCCCAGTCCCTTTCCCTTTGGTAACTATTAGTCCGTTCTTGGTGAACCAGGTTCTTTTGACATTTCATATTTCTGTGTGGTGCCCTCTAGTGCCCAGAAGCTCCAATATCTGGTGTTGCTCAGCCCCTAGAGTGAGGTTGGGCGTCGTTGGGGAGCAGAGCTGGTGCCTGGTGGGAGGAAAGATCTGTTTCCCGATTCCCGTCTGCAGTGCTTTTCTCCAGTATCACAGGTGTAAGCCTTTGTGCTCTGCGTCTCTAGCTGTTGTAGGCGGTGCCTCCCTCTGGCTCTCCTGACATCAGCGTAGTGACATCTGGTTTGCAAGCCGGTGCAGTCAGGCCTGGAGGAAGGCTTGGCAGGCTGTGTGTCACAGTGGGTGGCCTCGGAGCTGAGCAAACAGCCAGAGGTATGAAGCGCCTGAAGCTCCTCAAAGTTCCCAACCTGCTGAGCAGAGCATGCTAAGACAAACTTGTCTATCTCTCCATTCTCCCCAGTCGCAAGCTCTGTGCAAATCCCACCCCTTCAGCCACCCTCCCGCTGCTAGGAAGCCTGTCAGATCGTCTGCCATTCCTTTGTCTCAGAGTGGCCGGAATGTCAGTCTCTCAGGCACTCCGCCTGTCCCAGTTCCCCAGCCTCCAGAGCACCACACAGTGTAGGTTTCTGCTCACAGAGCTAATCTGCAGGGCTAGGTGTTCAGTTGTACCAGGCTTCCATCCCCTCCATGCTCTGGTTCTCTTACTCTCGCTGGTGAGCTGGGTGGGGGAAGGACTTTGGTCCCGCTGGTTCAAGACTTTCGTTCCTTACCCTGTTTTGTGAGGTCTGCTCTGTTTGTGAGGTCTGTGTGCATTCTGATTCAGCCTTCTTTCCTGTTGCTGTTTTAGGGTTAGTTTTATTAATTAACTATATTTTCGTACTATTTGTGGTTTTGGGAGGAGTTCTGTGTCTCACCTCTCACGCCACCATCTTGAATCTAAAGCTCTACTTTGTTCTTTTTTGAGTTAAGAAAAACGAAAACAAAATTAGGCCTAAGACTCCTCTCAGAATCTTTGTGTTAAGAAAAAAGTATAATACTTAAATTAAAAACAAAAACACCTTCATTTGTTAATGAATGTAGAAATTCAGATATGACTTAGGCCACTGCTCCAGGTATAGGGGCAAATGTTAGCAAAGGCTCAGAGGTGGAAAAGCACAAGATATGCTTATAAAATGGAAAATGCTCTCAAGTGTAGGCCATAATGCATCTTACATACTGTTATTATATATCCTCTGCATCTTGTGTCTGGGATTTTGAAAATGCATTTTTGTTGGATTATTGCCCCACTAGAAAAAAATTCTGATCTGTTGTAATTGCACATTTGAAACTGCTTCATTCTGGATTTCTTATACTTGAATCTTCCTGATAATCTCTGTGGTCCCTCTGGGTCTGATCTGTTCCTGTGTTAAATGAAAGCACACTATCACCAAACAGTGTAGGCATAAATGAGAGGCATATGGAAGTTGTGTAGAAGGAACTCGAGGAGTCTTCATATGCCTGGGTGGGCAAGCTAAACTAATAGCTCCCAGCAGTTCTTCTAAATCAGACATTGTGGAGCCAAGAGTCTAGCATTTGGAATTCCACTGCCTGTGCAAAGGGTCTGTCTTTTATCCTCCAAACCACCATTTATTAAATGGCTAATAACGCAGTGGACTTGTTGACAACGAAAGGGGGAGGCTGGCAAAGATCAAGTTTAAAGGAAAAAGGAGAGAAAAATTCAAAGGTAGGAAAGTAAAAACAAAATTGGTTTGATCATATCTTCCTTCACCTAGCCTTTGTTACTTTTTTTAACGATTTATTGTGGAGAATTTTGAACATGAACAAAGTAGGCTGAAGAACCACCCCATGTACCCTGTCCCCATAGTCCCAGTGAGCTGCAGTTACCACACTTAATGAATGGAAGGCCAGACTTCTGGTGAGCCTTGGGTTTGGTGTCCAGGACCTTATGCTTGCTTTATACCATCAAACTCTTTTTATCCTGTTTTAGTACCTAGTGTGTACATATCACTGTGTTTAGGCATTGTGATGAGTAGGACAGTACTTAACATCTAAATAACTTAAGGAAATGAGTGCTGTTCAGGTATAGTTAGGAGGACATACAAGTATAATTAATTCTGTCAAGGGAGCACAATGGAGAGGGGGCTTAGGGAGGCTTTACTGAGAAGATGGCACTTGAGTTGCCTACAGAAGAGTGGGGCAAGGGGGTAATGACTGGATCCTTGATCCAGATAGCAGTGTAAGCAATCCATTAGCGACTTTCACTGTACTATTGAGAATGAGACATTTTTGTTACATCTATAACACAAGATGTATTTTGGATGAGCTTTTCTCGTGCTTTAAGCAATTTAGAAGTATAAGTCATTTTCAGGTATTTTCTGCTAAACTATGTGTCTTCTTGAATGCTTATTGTCATGAAGAATTATACAAAGTGTGTTAGATTTTTTTTGAGAAACACCATTTCAAAGCACGCTAAGCCGAGTTTGATTGTCTGTTTAGCACCTATGAGAGGATGTGGACTTTGTCCGGATCTCTTGTTTCAATTGTATTTATCAGTGAAATAAGCCAGGAGAGTAGTCTGACTTTCGCATTTTAAAAAGCTGACAGGCCAAGGGGAGTGCACCATAAATAGTGTGTTACAGATTAATGAGGTATTGAGCTAACCTGGCACCTTCCTCTGCCTTGTTCTGGGTCTTCTGCTGTTTCTCATGGAAAGACTCCTCTTTGTGCTGCAGACCCATGGTTCTCACTGCCTACAAAGGATATTTGGCTTGTGTCACTGTCTTCTTATGTCGAGCTGTTTCAAACCCACTCAGTCCTGAACAGTGTTTCTTCCTGACTTTATTCTTATGCCTTTATCACTTTTTTTCCTTACATGTACTTTGTTTTGTTCCTTCACTTTTTAAGAAATTGAGGTATACTGGACACACAGTAAACTATATATATATATACACACACATATATACATATATATATATATACTTAAAGTGTATAGTTTGATAAATTTTGACAGGGATATACCTGTGAAACTGTCACCACGATCAAGATAGTAATAAACATACCATCATTCCCAAAAGTTTCCTTGTGCTCCTTTGTAATCCCTCCCTTTCATGTGTCCCTTGCCCAAATTCCAAGTAAACACTCATCTGCTGTTAGTTACTATAGATTAGTTTGTGTTTTCTAGAATTTTACATTTATCATACGTGTATATTTATGTTTTATATAAATGAAGTCATACTGAATATATTCCATTCCTTCTCTCTTCCTTCATTCATTTGGCCTCTTTCATTCAGCATAACTGTTTTAGGATTTTGTATGTATCAGTTGTTCATTCCTCTTATTGTTAGTATTCTATTTTATGGATATGTCACATTCATTTATTCACCTGTTGATTATGCTGACATTGTTTCTAGTTTTTGGCTATTACAAATAAAGCTACCTTTGTAAATACATAGGGGTAGTGTGACTGATCATATGGTAGATGTATAAATATTTAAGAAGTTATCAGACTATTTTTCCAAAATATTTTCAAGTGCTGTTTGCCATCCTTTATCTTCTGTGGTGAAATGTCTGTTTACCCATTCAAACAAATTGGATTGTTCTGAGTTTTAAGAGTTCTTTATATACTCTGGTGTAAGTTCCTTATCAGATACATGGTTTACAGATATTTTCTCCTAGTCTATAACTTTTCTTTTTATTCTCTTACAGTGTTTTAAAATTTTTTTATTTATTTGTTTTTCATTGTAGTTGACATGCCATATTATAATGGTTTCAGGTGTACAACATAGTGATTTGACACTTACATGCATTATGAAATGCTCATCATGATTTAGTATAGTTAGCATCATCATAGAAAGTTGTTACAGTATTCCCTATACTGTACTTTCTGTCCTCATGACTTACTTGTTTTATAACTGGAAGTTTGTACTTAATCCTCTTCACTGACTTTGCCCATCCCACCAATTCTCTTCTCTCTGATAGCCACCAGTTTGTTATTTGTCATTGAGTCTGTTTCTGTTTTCTGTTTGATTCGACATAAAAATGAAATCATGTGATATTTGTTTTTCTGTATATGACTTATTTCAGTTAGCATAATAACCTTTTTTTAATTAAAGTATTACTGATATACACTCTTATGAAGGTTTCACATGAAAAAACAATGTGGTTATTACATTTACCCATATTATCAAGTCCCCACTCATACCCAATTCAGTCACTGTCCATCAGTGTAGTAAGATGACACACATTCACTGTTTGCCTTCTCTGTGCTACACTGTTTTCCCCGTGATTCCCCACACTATGTGTACTAAACACAATACCCCACAATCCCCTTCTCCCACCTTCCCCACCCACCCTCCCGCACCCCTCTCCTTTGGTAACCACCAGTTCCTTCTTGGAGTCTCTGAGTCTGCTACTATTTTGTTCCTTCGGTTTTGCTTCGTTGTCATACTCCACAAATGAGGGAAATCATTTGGCACTTGTCTTTCTCCGCCTGGCTTATTTCACTGAACATAATATCCTCCAGCTCAATCCATGTTGTTGCAAATGGCAGGATTTGTTTCCTTCTTATGGCTGAATAGTATTCCATTGTGTGTATGTACCACGTCTTCTTTATCCATTCATCTACTGATGGACACTTAGGTTGCTTCCATATCTTGGCTATTGTAAAAAGTGCTGCAATAAACATAGGGGTGCATATGTCTTTTTGAATCTGAGGAGTTTTATTCTTTGGGTAAATTCCAAGGAGTGGGATTCCCGGGTCAAATGGTATTTGTATTTTTAGTTTTTTGAGGAACCTCCATATTGCTTTCCACAATGGTTGAACTAGCTCCATAATAACCTTTTAAGTCCATCTATATTGTTGCAAATGGCAAGATTTCATTTCTTTCTTATGGCTAAATAATATTCCATTATATGTGTATGTGGTATATACTACATCTTTATCCATTCTTCTTTTGTTGGACACTGAGGTTGCTCCCATATCTTGGCTGTTGTAAATAATGCTGCAGTAATCTTGGGGTGCATATATCTTTTCAAATCAGTGTTTTTGTTTTCTTTGGTTGAATACCCAGAAGTGGAATTACTGGACTGTATGGTATTTCTATTTTTAACTTTTTGAGGAACTGCTGCTCTGTTTTCCATAGTGGATGTACCAGTTTACATTCCCATAAACAGTGCATGAGGGTTCCTCTTTTTCACATCCTTGCCAACACTTTTTATTTCTTTTTGATACTAGCCATTCTGACGGGTGTGGGGTGAGATCTGATTGTGATTTTGATAGGTAGTTTCCTGATGATTAATGATGTTGATCATATTTTCACATGTCTGTTGTTCATCTCTATGTCTACTTTGGAAAAAGGCTCTTTCAACTCCTCTGCCCATTTTTAAAAATTGGATTGTTTTGTTTTTGGTGTTGAGTTGTATGAATTTTTTATGTATTTTGGATATTAACCCCTTATTGGAGATATCATTTGTAAACATCTCCCATTCCATAGGGGTTGCTTTTCATTTTGTTGATGGTTTTCTTCTCTGTGTGAAAACTTTTATTTTGATGTTCTTCCATTTGTTTATTTTTACTTTTGTTGTCCTTGCCTGAGGTGACAGATCCAAAAAAAATTACTAAAACCTATGTCCAAGAGATTACTGCCTGTGTTTCCTTTTAGAAGTTTTATGGTTTCAGGTCTTATGTTTAGGTCTTTGATCCATTTCAGGTTAATTTTTGTTTATGTTCTAAGAAAGTAATCAGTTTCATTATTTTGTATTTCAGTTTCCCCACCACTATTTATTAAAGAGACTGTCTTTCCTCTGATGTATATTCTTGCCTCCTTTGTCACAGATTAATTGACCATATAAGTGTGGATTTATTTCTGGGCTCTCTATTCTGTTCCATTGATCTGTGTCTGTTTTTTTTTTCTGCCAGCACTGCTGTTTTGATCACTATAGCTTTGTAGTATAGTTAGGAATTGGGGATTGTGATACCTCCACCTTTTTACTTTTTCAGGAATCATTTGGCTATTCAGGGTCATTTGTGGTTCCATAAAAATTTTAGGATTATTCTAGTTCTGTGAAAAATGCTAATGGTATTTTGGTAGGGATTACATTGAATCTGTAGATGGCCTTCGTTAGTATGTACAGATTAACAGTATTCTTCCTATCTGTAATCATGGTGTTTCTTTCCATTTATTTGTGTTGGTTTTAGTTTCTGTATCAGTGTCTTACAGTTTTGTCAGAGTACCAGTCTTTCACCTCATGGGTTAAATTTACTCAGTTATTTTATTCTTTTTGATGCAACTATAAATGGGATTGTTTTCTTAATTTCTCTGTCTGCTAGTTTCTTATTCATGTGTAGAAATGGAACAGATTTGTGTATATTCATTTTGTGTCCTGCAACTTCACTGAGTTCATTTGTTCTAATAGGTGGTCTTAAGGGTTTTCTACATACAGCATCATGTCATCTGCAAATAGTGACAGTTTTACTTGTTCCTTACTAATTTGGATGACTTTTATATTTTTTTCTTGTCTGGTTGCTATGGCTAGTACGTCCAGTACTATGTTGAATAAAAGTGGTAAGAGTGGACATCCTTGTCTTGTTCCTGATCTTAGAGGAAAAGCTTTTAGCCTTGCACCATTGAGTATGTTAACTGTGGATTTGTCATATATGGCCTTTACTACATTGCATTATGTTCCCTTTGTACCTGCTTTGTTGAGAGTTTTTGTCATGAGTGGATGGATGTTGAATTTTGTCAAATGCTTTTTCTGCAGCTATTGAGATAATCATAGGACTGTTACCCTTCATTTTGTTAATGTGGGTCACGCTGACTGATTTGAAGATAAACTATCACCATGTCCTTGGAATAAATCCCTCTTGGTTGTGGTGAACGATACTTTTAATGTATTTTTGAGTTCGGTTTGCTAATTTTTCCAGGATACTTGTTGAAATATCCTACTGACATATTGTGGCCAGTACTCCTGATTACCATTCACATTGTATTCTGTCTGGAGTTGTGCTCTATAATGTGAAAAGTAACCCCTGGAGTTGTACATGTAGGAGGTACTAGCTTAATGCCTTTGGTTCTAGTAAGTCATTAAAGCAATTTGAACATTGATGAAAGCTAGAGTTTTAGGTGTTCTGTGAGACACTGGAAAGAGTAATTTGCTGGCACCAGGAAATCTGGGTCTGGAACCAGTCACCAACTGACACCTAGCCTTTCCCACAGTATCTCGAAGAACTTTGATTAGTTTAATGGCTAATATTTTGAATTTAGGTGGTAGTAGAAGTCAGGGATGAGGTCCAGTGCTGAGGATACTAAAGGTGGCAGAATCATATGGCTGTTGAGATGTCAAGTGTTTAGAAGCAGTTCAGGTAAGGTTAGTCTCTTGATTTTGGTGTGGAATGTGAATGGAAATCCATGTATCTCCTCCATCTCCATTGGCTGGAGATTGGCTGGTCATCATTCTTAGATTATATTGTGGGTACATGGAAGGGTACTTGAAATTGATGGTTCACATAGCTGAGCAAGGAAAGAAGAGAAGCATGGCTTAGTTCCCTTAGGTCTAGGCCTTCTTATGGCAAAAGATGAGTTCTGCTCTTGCCTGTTACTTAAGCGATTGAGGTAGACAGTTTGGCCTGTACATTCTAGCCTGGACTGATACCCTGCTACTTGGATATGTACCTTACATATAATCATTTTTTTTTTCTTGTCTTAGTTCTTTACATTTCCTTTGTGCATTTCTCCCAACTCACATAAAACCCACCTGTCTTCTCCACAAAGCCTTTATTGTTCTTTTTCTAGCTAGAAGAGACTCACTTTTTGTACTCTTTTACTTTATGTCTCAAATTATTATTTGAGATACATTATTATCTGGTACCATATATCATTTATTAGAGTAACATTTATCCCCTGCTATGAAGGCAGGGACTTTGTCTTAATTATTTTTGTATTGTTTAGTGTCATGATTTTCTCAAATTATAATGTATAAAACAATCATCTGAAGGACTTGTTAAAGTTTGTATTCCTGGACCCCCCCTCCTCACCATTCTGACTCATTGTGTCTGATATGGGCCTGGGAACATGCATATCAACAAACTCCTCAGGAGAGTTTAGGTGGGTGGGCCAGGGTCCCATATGGTTTACAGCACCTAGCCTAGTACCTTGCAGTATGATTTATTGAGTAGCTAAATCACTGGCCAGTGAAGCCAATAATCACTCCTATGTCTGCCAGGAAACATATTAAAATCTGTCAAGAACTAGATTTACTTTGTCCTGGCTACCTAGTGTTCTGTATGTTTTTGTGAGTTTTTATGAACTTTTTGCATCCTCAGTTTAAGGTGCCCTTTGACTTTAAAAAAAAATTTCTGATTAGTCCCTCAATTATCCTATGCAAAAAGCAATTATGGTCATGTATGCATTTGAGTTTTGTCTTTCATCATGTATGTCTTTTAAAAATATAGCATTGCTGTCTTACTTTCAGCAGCTATACTTTCAGTCTCTCTAGGAAGTAGCAGAAGAGGTCTTTCTTACTAATTCTTTATTTGCCCCATTAAATGGTTAATTTCTGTTTATACATTGTTGTATTAGATGTCATAGGGGAAAAACAAAGCAAATATATACTTAGGATGCTCTGGTCAATGGGAGCGCTTAAGACAAATACATAAAACAGTTAAGAGAATATTTAAGGCAGTATGTGATTTAGGACCAAATGAATAGTCTGTTTATAGTTAAAATAAATGTTGGAGTTCAGAGGAGGGGAAGATGAACAGGGGTTAGAAAACCTGGGTAGTCTCCAAGGAGAAAATAACTTGAGCTAAAGCTAAAAGTGTTTCAGAATTTGATCAGAGGAACAGGGCATTCTTGGAAGAACATATGAAGATACATTTTACAACTGAAAAAAAAAGGCTCAGAAAGGGAAAGTGAGTGACAGATGAGGTACTAGTTCCTTCACTGCTCTTCTGTTTTGTGCAGCATTGGGAGGTTTCTGTTGTTACCAAGTAGAAGACACGCAGCGTTATGGTGGCGATATGTCAAAGCACTGACAATTCCCCATTTTAATTGTGAAAATTTGAAAGGGCAGAACAAAAAGTTTTTTGTGAAAGTATAAAGAGTTTGACAAAGTTGATCTTTTATTGGTACATATTTAGTTTGATGCATTTTCAATTGTGCTGCTTTAGAAGTATTAAGATAATTTGAAATAATGATTAATTATAATATTTCTGTTTGTGTATTTTACTGAATATTTCTTTATTGTGCTGAGTACCTGCCTGACCTTCTTAGGAGGTGACAATATCCACACTGACAAGAGCAGTTGATCCAGTTGATCACTCTTTACGTCTTTTTTTTAAAATATATATATATATTTTTAATTAAGGTATTATTGATATACACTCTTATGAAGGTTTCACATGAAAAAACAATGTGGTTACTACATTTACCCATATTATCAACTCCCCACCCATACCCCAATGCAGTCACTGTCCATCAGTGTTGTAAGATGCCACAGATTCACTGTTTGCCTTTTCTGTGCTACACTGTTTTCCCCATGATCCCCCACACCATGTGTACTAAACATAATACCCCACAATCCCCTTCCCTCCCCACCCGCCCTCCCACACCCCCACTCTTTACTTCTTGAAACCTTTCATTTGGTTTCTAGGACACCACCACACTATGTTGTTTTTTCGTCTTATCTTACTGGCTGGCTGTGTCCTCTCAGCCAGTTCCTCTTTTTCTTCCTGATCTCTTTAACATTAGTTTATCCAGTGTCCATGTTCAGTATTTGTTCTTACCTATACTCATTCCTCTGGTGAGCTCATGAACATGGTTTTAAATACTATCTATGCTGACAGCTTCCAGATTTATATCAGTCCAGATATCTTCCCTGAAGTCTTGAATGGTTTGTGCAATTGCCTACATGATAACTCCATTTGGATATCTTACAGATGATCTCAAACTGAAAAGTGTCCAAATCTGAGCTTCTCATCTTTCCCCTCAAACCATGTCTTCCTTCATTCTTCCACAGCTCTAGCCTTTAACCAAAAACCTTGGAGCTGGTGTTGACTATTTTCCTTCTTAAAAAAATTGTGTTAAAATACATATAAACATAAAATCTACCACCTTAGCCATTTTTTTTAAGAAGATGCATCTTTATTTTCGCAGATGACATCATACTGTATTTCAATATGCTCTGCCTTTTTTTTTTGCAGGGTGGGGAGATTAGAAAATGTTGCAGGAATGGCGGGGGCAAATTGAAGCCTTCATTTATTCAACAGATCTTTTTGAGCATTTGCTATGTGGAAGACTGGTAATGCCACAGGAAAATGTAGAGCCAAAGTGCGTGGTCTCATGCTGGGGAGTGTAAATGCTGGTGAAGAAGTAGACAGATACATTGTGGAATGTCTTCCTAATACACCAAAGTCAACAAAAATGTAACAAGGGCATAGAAACTTGAGACAGATGTGTAATTTTACTTGGTCTGTTGAGAAGCAGTCACAATAGCTCTTACTGTTCCAGAGCAAACTGCTTTCTCAGAGCAGATTATTCTGGATTAGCCTAGAAGCAGGAATCACCAGGAATACTGGGTATTCACTGATGGCTTTCACCAGTAGGTGAGAAGACAGGAGTCATGCACATTGAGAGTGCATATAACTTGCCATAATGAGAGTTTCCAGTCCATGTGACTGTGTGTGTGTGTGTTTTATTAAATGCCTAAGATACTTAGAAGAGACCAATATTTGGTTCTTTCCAGCGGAATGAAAGGGATGTATCCTTAATTCAATCCTCAGCTCCTGACAGTGATTTTTTTTTTTATTAAGATACCATTGATATACACTCTTATGAAGGTTTCACATGAAAACATTGTGGTTACTACATTTGCCCATATTATCAGGTCATTCCCCCCCACACACCCCCCATTATAGTCACTGTCCTTCAGTGTAGGAAGATGTCACAGAGTCACTACTTGTCTTCTCTGTGCTACACTCTTCCCTTTGACCGCCCCCCCCACCTTAGCCATTTTTAAGTGTACAGTTCAGTGGTTTAAAATACATTCACACTGTTGTGCAGCCATCACCCTCCATCTACATAACTCTTCTCATCTTGTAAACTGACACTTTTTAAACAGTAACTCCTCATTCTCCCCTCTCCTCAGCCCCTGACAACCATATTTTTTATGTTACTTATTACTCTATATAAGTACCTTATATAAATGGAATCATACAGCAATTATCTTTGTGACTGGCCTATTTTACTTTGCATAATGTCTTCCAGTTCATCCATGTTGTAGCATATTGAAGAATTTCCTCCCCTTTTAAGACTGAATAATATTCCATTGTATATACACACTGCATTATGCTTATCTGTTTATCCATTGATGGACACTTGGGTTACTTTCATGTTTTAGCAATTGTGAATAATGCTGCTGTGAATATAGGTATGCAAATATTTCTTGAAGACCCTGCTTTCAATTCTTTTGTGTATGTACTCAGAAGTATAATTAATTGCTGGGTCATATGATAATTCTATCTTTAATTTTTTGAGGAACCTTTATACTGTTGTCCACAGTGGCTGTACAATTTTGTGTTCCCACAACAGCACATGAGGACTTTGTATATCTTCTTTGAAGAAATGTCTGCTTAACTTTTTGCCCATTTTTGAATTGGGTTGTTATGTTGTTGAGTTTTAGGGAGTTCTCCATATGTTCTGGATATTAATCCCTTATCAGGTACATGATTTGCAAGTACTTACTCCCACTCTGTGGATAGTGTCTTTGGATGTACAAAATTTACAATTTTCACGAAGTCCCATTTGCCTACTTTTCCTTTTGTTACCTAGCCTTTAACCAAATGTTGGTGTTATCTTTGACTTTTCTTTTTTCAGTACCCATAATATCTAATCAGACAGGAGATCCTGTTTGCTTTGCTTTGAGAATATATACAAAATCTGCATAGCATCTTAACTTCACTTCTCCCATTCTGTTCCAAACCACCAACACTTCCGACCTGGCGAACTGGAGTTTTATGCTAGTTTTCCATACTTCCATTTTCCACCACTGTCTGTTTTGAACATAGCACACCAGAGTGATCGAATTTAGTCAGGTCTCATAAATTCTCTGCCTAGAACCCTGTTAATGACTGCTGTTTTACTCAGAATAAAACCAGAGTTTTTCAGTGACCTTCAAGTTCTCTGTGATCTACTCCCACCTCCTTCATCTCTCTGAACTCATATCCTACTACTTTCTCAGATCCTTCATAGATCTTAACAGTTCTTGAATTCTCTAGTTCCCGTCTTGAGTCAGGACCTTTACTTAGACGACTCTTTGTCCACCTGTCCTTATGGTTCATTTCTTCATTTCCCTTCCCAAGGGGCTAACCAGGCTACCCAGTTTAAAATTGCATCTTGCCTTTCTCATCCTTCTTTATCAGCTTATCACCTTCTAGCAGACTGTTTTAAGTTACTTATTTGGTTTGTTGTCTGTTTCTCCTTGCTAGAATGTACTTTCCAAAGAGAACAGGGATAAGGGAACAGGGATTTTTGTATTGTTTATTCATGTATCTTTATTGCCTAGAACATTGTCAGGCACATGGTAGATGACTAGTGAATATTTGTTGAATAAATGAATGAATAAATGAATATAATAGGAAGCAAGGTAGACACATGATCCCTGCTTTTATGAAGTTTGTGGTTTGCTTTCTCCAAATGAAGTTATCCATATTTTCCATATTTTTTTGTTTGGTTTAAGTATGTGTCCTTATAAATCTTTGTGAAATAATAGGGAATTAAACTTTGGGAAACATTTCTTAAAAAAAGAATGCTATCTTGAATTCTGCTGTAAATCACATGAAAACTATAAAACATTAAGATAGAAAAGCCATGTGCAGAAAAGGTGGAAACATGACCAATTTTTGAAAAATACTAGTGCGTCACTTTGGATCTTAATTCATTGTTGTGGAACACTTAATTACAAATGCTCTATTTCCTTCAATAAAAAAGCAAATTCTTTGGCGTATAGATGAGATTCACAAACCAAATGGTTTTAATTCTCATTAGGTTATTTCTTTGTTTTTGCAACTACCGTTAAAAAAAAAATCTTAAATTTTATTTAAACCCGAAAATCTGTGGTAGAATCAAATATGGGAAGACTTTTGAACAAATACCCAGTGTTGAAGCAAATGTAAATAGTAGATATCATATGGATGCCAACTGAGGAAATATGATTAGATTTAGTCAATAAATAAATCTGTTAACATAATCTGCCATGTGCCAATTTAAATAATGAAAGCATTACTGTAGGAGGATGTTTTGTTAAATGTCCTACAAGGCCTATGTCTTCTGTGCAAGCCTGCCATGTGGTAGACACTTAATAATAATTGGGAAATGATAAGACTGAACTTTCTGCCTCTTAAATTGTTTATCTGAAGGAAGAGATTGTTACTTGTACATAAAATTTTAATGGGACTGGTAATATACCTAGTCTATTAGTGACATAACTTTTCTTTCCTTTTTACTGAATATTTGCAATGATTTTGTAATAGAAAAAACATTTCTGTAATAAATTTTATGTTTAAAAAAAGAGGACAAGTAATGAAGGTTATAAATAACCTGGCCTTGGTGGCCATACCTTAAAAAACTAAAAAAAATCCCTTCAGTTTATGTGAATTTTGAGTTTGTTTGTATTTTCTTTGCAATTAAAAGTTTTACCACTTGTGATAACAAAACTAAGTTTACACTGCCACTGTTTAGCTTCGTTTCAGAGCCAATATTTGTTAAAAGTAGGAAGTATCAGGATTTTATATTAAGAGAATTTTCAGAGAATGTAAAAAAGTAAAACTTTCTATGAAAATGCAGAGGAATAATTAGAATAGATGAAGAATTTGTAGGGTTTTCCAGCAGGGTGTATGAATTATATATTCACCTGTAAGTTCTATAGTTATTTTATAAAAGCAGAAAACCATTATTAAGCTTAATATTTTCTGTCTCCAACAGATGTTGACTGTGTGCTTGAAATACCAAATGGTTTAATTTTTCTTACATATTTCTTTCCTATTGTGTCACTAGACAGGAAATAAAAAGGCTGCTTGGCAGAAAGCTAACTTAGGTGTATATAAAAATCTGTATAGGCACTTCCACTTTTTGAATGAAGGAATTCTGATAAAACTAGTTGTAAATCTCTCTCTGAAGTGAATACTGTCTCACTAAATTTGTTACAAAACCAGGAACACTTTCCTGAAGACTAGAAAGAAGAAATAATCCTGGTATACAAAGTGGGAAATTTATAAGGAAACTAGTATCTCTGGATTATTCTGGCTATTGTATAATGCAAAGCTTCTTGTGAATTTTAATCTTAACCTCTATGTTTGCTTCTGCCTTGGTTTCTTAATGACTTGCGTGGTCTTTGAACTTTAGCTTTCTCTAAGTAATAGACAGGCTTTAGCAATAGGTATATTTGTCTTAGTAAAACTCATATTTTAAGCTTTTAAATCTCAAATTTTCTATATATACCAAAATAAATTTTGTTCGGACATAAGAATGAACTAAAAAAAATGAAACCATGAGAGTGCTAGAAGAACATAAGTGTCAGTTTTTATAATATTTCTATAAATAACATCAAAATCATACAAACTACTGATAAGAGCATAATGTTCTCAAAATAATCATGAAAAATTACCTTTCTAAAAAATTTGGTTAGAGGAGATTCAATATGGTGGTGTGAGAGGTGAGACAGAGAACTCCTCCCAAAACCACATATAGTACAAAAATATTGTTAATACAACTAACCCTGGAACAGCAACAGGAGGGAAGGCTGCACCAGACTGCAGACAGACCTCATGAACAGAGCAGACCTCACGAAACAGGGTAACGTACCAAAGCCTTGATCTGGCGGACCCAAGCCCTTCTCCACCTCACCTCACCGGAAGGAGGATGAGAAATGGAGCGGGGAGGGGTTGGAAGCCTGGGACTGCTGAACACCTAGCCCTGGAGCTCTGCTTTGGAGCACAAACCTACATTGTGTGGTGCTCTGGAGGTTGGTGGGGTTGGGGAGCTGGGACAGGTGGAGTGCTTGAGAGACAGATTCCAGCCATTTGTGAAGGAAGGGGATCCACATCAGGCTAGTCTAGGACAAAGGAAAGGCGGGTGGTCTGAGAGGCTTCCTAGCAGCGAGAGGACTGCTGAAGGGATGGGGATTGTATGGAGCTTGCTGCGCGGGAGAAGGGATAAGTGGACAGGTTGTCTGAGCGTGCTCTACCCAGCTGGCTGGGAACTTTGAGGAGCTTCAGGTGCTCCATGCCCCTGGCTGGATACTCAGCTCCAAGGCCCCCCACTATGATACCCAGCCTGCTGCGCCTTCCTCCTGGCCTGCAGGCACAGGCTTGCAAACCCCGCAGTTACTGCACTGGTGTCAGGCTGGCTTGGAGGGAGACCCTGCCTACAACAGCTAGAGACACAAAGCACAGAGACTTACACCTGTGTGCTCGGCCCACTGGCTCTGATACTGGAGACAGGCACTGCAGCCGGGAATCAGGAACAGGTCTTTCCTTCCCTCTACTCCACTCCCCTACAACCTACAACCTCACTCTATGGCTGAGCAACTCCAGAGACTAGAGCTTCTGGGCACTAGAGGGCACCACATAGAAATATGAAACGTCAAAAGGAGCCTGGTTCAGACCAACATCTCACAAACCCCAGAAAAAGGGCCAAATGAAACAACTCACCAATCTTCCTGAGAGTTCAAAATAAAAATCATAAACATGCTCATGGAGGTACAGAAAAATATTCAAGAAGTGAGGAACAAATTTAAGATGGAGATTCAATCATTAAGAAATTCCACATCTGAAATGAAACATACAATGGAGGGATTTAAAAGCAGATTGGATGTAGTAGAAGAGATGATAAATGGAATTAAATGGAATAGAAATCAGAGAAGAGGAATACAAAGAAGCTGGGGCACAGAGAGAAAAAAGAATCTCTAAGAATGATAGAATATTGAGAGAACTGTGACCAATCTAAACGGAACAATATTCGCATTATAGGGGTACCTGAAGAAGAAGAGAGAGAAAAAGGAATACAAAGTGTCATTGAGGAGGTAATTGCTGAAAACTTCCCCAGTCTGGGAAAGGAGATAGTCTCTGAGACCATGGAGGTGCACAGATCTCCCAACACAAGGGACCAAAGGAAGACAACGTCAAGACATATAATAATTAAAATGGCAAAGATCAAGGATAAAGACAGATTCAAAGGAAAACCCATCAGGCTGTCATCATATTTCTCAAAAGAAACCTTACAGGCCAGAAGGGAGTGGCATGATATATTTAATGCAGTGAAGCAGAAGGGCCTCAAACCAAGAATACTCTACTCGGCAAGGTTATCATTTAGATTTGACGGAGGGATTAAAGAATTTTAAGATAAGCAAAAGCTGAGAGAATTTACCTCCCCAAAACTGCCTCTACAAGTGCATTTTGGAGGGACTGCTATAGATGGAAGTATTCCTAAGACTAAATAGATGTCACCAGGGGAAATAAAACCACAGCAAAGTAGAACAATTAATGACTAAGCAGATGCAAAATCAAATCAACTACCACCAAAGTCAATCAAGGGATAGACAAAGAGTACATAATATGATACCTAACATATAAAGAATGGAGGAGGAAGAAAAAGGAGGAAAAACAAAAGAGAACACTTAGATTGTGTTTGTAATAGCATATTAAGTGAGTTAAGTTAGACTCTTAGATAGTAAGGAAGTTAACCTTGAACCTTTGGTAACCATGAATCTAAAGCCTGCAATGCAAATAAGTACATATGTATTGATAATTACCCTAAATGTAAGTGGTCTGAATGCACCCATCAAAAGACATAGAGTCAATGAATGGATAAAAAAAACAAGACCTGTCTATATGCTGCCTACAAGAGACTCACTTCAAACCCAAAGACATACACAGACTGAAAGGAAAGGGATGGAAAAAGACATTTCATGCAACTAATAGGGAGAAAAAAGCAGGAGTTGCAGTACTTGTATCAGACAAAATAGACTTCAAAACAAAGAAAGTAACAAGAGACAAAGAAGGACATTACATAATGATAAAAGGGTCAATCCAACAAGAAGATATAACCATTATAAATATCTATGCGCCGAACACAGGAGCACCTACATATGTGAAACAAATACTAACAGAATTAAAGGGGGATATAGAATGCAACACATTCATTCTAGGGGACTTCAACACACCACTCACTCCAAAGGACAGATCAACCAGACAGAAAATAAGGAGACAGAGGCACTCAACAACATATTAGAACAGATGGACCTAACAGACATCTACAGAACACTCCATCCAAAAGCAACAGGATACACATTCTTCTCAAGTGCACATGGAACATTTTCAAGAATAGATCACATACTAGGCGACAAACAGAACCTCAGTAAAATAAAAAAGATTGAAATTGTACCAACCAGCTTCTCAGATCACAAAAGTATGAAACTAGAAATAAATTATGCAAAGAAAATGAAAAACCCCACAAACACATGGAGGTTTAATAACATGCTCCTAAATAATCAGTGGATCAATGAACAAATAAAAACAGATCAAGCAATATATGGAGACAAATGACAACAATAATTCAACACCACAAAATGTGATAGGCAGCGAAGGCCGTGCTAAGAGGAAAGTATATTGCAATACAGGCCTACCTCAGGAAAGAAGAACAATCCCAAATGAACAGACTAAACTCACAAATAATGAATCTAGAAAAGAAAGAACAAACGAGGCCCAAAGTCAGTAGAAGGAGGGACATAATAAAGATTAGAGCAGAAATAAATAAAATCGAGAAGAATAGAACAATAGAATCAATGAAAGCAAGAGCTGGTTCTTCGAGAAAAAAAACAAAATAGATAAACCCCTAGGCAGACTCACTAAGAAAAAAACAGAGTCTACTCACACAAACAGAATCAGATATGAGAAAGGAAAAATCATGACGGACACCACAGAAATACAAGGAATTATGAAAGAATGCTATGAAAAATTATATGGTAACAAACTGGATAACCTAGAAGAAATGGACAACTTTCTAGAAAAATACAACCTTCCAAGGCTGACCCAGAAAGAAACAGAAAATCTGAATAGACCAATTACCAGCAAAGAAATTGAATGGTAACCAAAAAACTACCTAAGAACAAAACCCTTGTATGAGATGGCTTCACCGCTGAATTATATCATACATTTAGTGAAGACCTAATACCCATCCTCCTTAAAGTTTTCCAAAAAGTAGAAGAGGAGGGAATACTCCCAAATCCATTCTACAAGGCCAACATCACTCTAATACCAAAACCAGGCAAAGACACCACAAAAAAAGAAAATTACAGACCAATATCCCTGATGAACATAGATGCAAAATACTCAACAAAATATTAGCAAACCGAATTCAAAAATACATCAAAAAAATCATCCATCATGATCAAGTGGGATTCATCCCGGGGATGCAAGGATGGTACAACATTCGAAAAGCCATCAACATCATCCACTACATCAGTAAGAAGAAGGATAAAAACCACATGATGATCTCCATAGAGGCTGAAAAAGCATTCAACAAAATTCAACATCCATTCATGATAAAAACTCTCAACAAAATGGGTATAGAGGGCAAGTACCTCAACATAATAAAGGACGTATATGACAAACCCACAGCAACATTATACTTAACAGCGAGAAGCTGAAAGCTTTTCCTGTAAGATTGGGAACAAGACAAGGGTGTCCCCTCTCCCCATTTTTATTCAACATAGTTCTGGAGGTCCTAGCCATAGCAATCAGAGAACACAAAAAAATAAAAGACATGCAGATTGGCAAGGAAGAACTCAAACTGTCCTTGTTTGCAGATGACATGATAGTGTACATAAAAAACCTTAAAGAATCCACTCCAAATCTACTAGATCTAGTATTTGAATTCAACAAAGTTGCAGGATACAAAATTAATACTCAGAAATCTGTTGCATTCCTATACACTAACAATGACCTAGCAGAGAGAGAAATCAGGAAAACAATTCCATTCACAGTTGCATCAAGAAGAATAAAATACCTAGGAATAAACCTAACCAAGGAAGTGAAAGACCTATACTCTGAAAACTACAATACACTCTTGAGAGAAATTAAAGAAGATACCAATAAATGGAAACACATCCCGTGTTCAAGGATAGGAAGAATTAATATTGTCAAAATGGCCATCCTGTCTAAAGCAATGTACAGATTCAATGCAATCCTAATCAAAGTACCAACAGCATTCTTCAACGAATTAGAGCAAATAGTTCTAAAATTCATATGGAACCACAAAAGACCCCAAATAGCCAAAGCAATCGTGAAAAGGAAAAATAAAGTGCAGGAAATTAAGCTTTTTGACGTCAAGCTCTACTTCAAAGCCACAGTAATCAAGACAGTTTGGTGCTGGCACAAGAACAGACCCATAGACCACTGGAACAGACTAGAGAGCCCTGATATAAATCCAACCATATATGGTCAATTAATATATGATAAAGGAGCCATGGATATACAATGGGGAAGTGACAGCAGCCTCTTCAACAGCTGGTGTTGGCATAACTGGACAGTTACATGTAAGAGAATGAAACTGGATTAATGTCTAACCCCATACACAAAAGTAAACTCAATGGATCAAAGACATGAATGTAAGTCATGAAACCATAAAACTCTTAGAAAAAAACATAGGCAAAAATTTCTTGGTCATAAACATGAGCAACTTCTTCATGAACATATCTTCCTGGGCAAGGAAAACAAAAGCAAAAATGAAGTGGGACTATATCAAACTAAAAAGCTTTTGTACAGCAAAGGACACCATCAATAGAACAAAAAGACATCCTACAGTATGGGAGAATGTATTCATCAATGACATATCCACTAAGGGGTTGATATCCAAATTATATAAAGAGCTCACACACCTCAACAAACAAAAAGCAAATAATCCAATTAAAAAATGGGCAGAGGACATCAACAGACACTTCTCTAAAGAAGAAATTCAGATGGCCAACAGGCACATAAAAGATGCTCCATATTGCTAATCATCAGAGAAATGCAAATTAAAACCACAGTGAGATATCACCTCACACCAGTGAGGATGGCCAACATCCAAAACACAAACAACAACAAATGTTGGCAAGGATGCGGAGAAAAGGGAACCCTCCTACACTGCTGGTGGGAATGTAAACTAGTTCAACCATTGTGGAAAGCAGTATGGAGGTTCCTCAAAAAAGTCAAAATAGAAATACCATTTGACCCAGGAATTCCACTCTTGGAATTTCCCTAAGAATGCAGCAGCCCAGTTTGAAAAAGACATATGCACCCCTATGTTTATCGCAGCACTATTTACAATAGCCAAGAAATGGAAGCAACCTAAGTGTCCATCAGTTGATGAATGGATAAAGAAGTGGTACACGCAATGGAATATTATTCAGCCTTAAGAAGGAAACAAATCCTAGTATTTGCAACAACATCAATGGAGCTAGAGGGTATTAATTATGCTCAGTGAAATAAGCCAGGCGGAGAAAGAGAAGTACCAAATGATTTCACTCATCTGTGAAGTATAAGAACGAAGAAAAAAACTGAAGGAACAAAACAACAGCAGACTCACAGAAGCCAAGAATGGACTAACAGTTACCAAAGGGAAAGGAATTGGGGAGGATGGGTGGGAAGGGAGGCATAAGGGGGAACAAGGCACAGTATGATTAGCACACATAGGGTGCTGGTGGGGGGTACATGGGTAAGGCAGTATAACACTAAGAAGACAAGTAGTGATTTTATAGCATCTTACTATGCTGATGGACAATGACTGTAATGGGATATGTTGTGGGGACTTGATAATCAAGGGAGTCTAGTAACCATAATGTTGCTCCGGTATTTGTATATTAATGATACAAAAAAAAAAAACTTGGTTAGAATTGAACTTTCTGAATGGTAGAAGGAGCTTGGCAAATCCTCTCTGGAAAAAGCAGATAAAACTGGGCAAAATTGTTAACCATTTTAAACTTATACAGGATTGCTCCCAACGGTGTTACTCAATAACCAAAAATTGGAAATTCAAATATCTATCAGCTGGTGAGTTATTTCAGCATGGTATATCCATCCATAGAATACTACTCAGCAGTAAAAAGCAATGAATACTGATAAATACTACAACTGGGTGAACTTTGGAAACAACATACTAAGTTAAAGAAATCAGACACAAAAGACAACATACTATATGATTCCATTTACCTGAAATGTCCAGGAATGGCTGATTTATAGGGATAGTGGGTGCATTAGTGGTTGCCTGGGACTGCAGGTATAAATGAGATATCCTGTAAAGGGACAAAAGGGAACTTTTGGGGAGATGGAATGTTCTCAAATGCGATTGTGGTAATGAGAATTTAGTATAAGTTTACTAAAAATCATTGAATTGTACATTTTAGACAGGTGAATTTTATGGTGTGTGTAATACATTATACCTTAATAAAACTCTTATTTTAAAATGTCTTTTTTTTTTCCCCACCCCAAATGAGTGGCCATTTCTGCAGATGGCATTTACTTAGATGGCTCCTGTTTTCAGCTTTTTTAGTTCAGGTGTTTTGAGATCTTGGAGCCAGCAGGACAGTGGCTTTGTTAGTTAGGGTTCATGTTATGATCTTAGGCATATCAAAGACACCAGCCTTGGTTTTAAATTTATAAAATTGGGTTGAATAAATTCTTAAAACCTTAGAAGAACTTGGACATCCACTTTTGTTATTGCCATCAAGCCTGAAAGATAATATAAGCTGTAGATCCTAATAACTTGACCAAAGTAATGCTCTGTGTTGTTCTTGGAATAGCTATGTGCTCCTAGGATGAATGATAGATAACCTTACTTGGGACAAGGCAGGGGTATCCAAATTGGTCACAGTGTTTGGGAAAACCAGCCCAGGGCTAGTAATTTTTGATAGTTATTAGCAAAGTAGCCTTGAAACTATTAAAAGTTTTTGCCATTTCTAAAATCAGTAGCTCTCCCATAAAAATTCTTGAAGAGAACATAGTTTTATTTGAATACATCATATTTAATAGTACTTTAATTCAGCTTTTCAGACCCTATCCTCCCCCTTTCCTATTTTAATTAAATGAAAGTGTTGGATTCAGTTCTAGTGTTCTGGTTTGATCTTATTTATGTTTTAAACCAATAGGGTATTTCATTTATCTAACAGAAAAGCAACTGAATATGTTGATCAAGACATACTTGCTGCCTTCAGAGAATAGTAATGGCGATTCAGGTCCACAAGTAACAGAAAATCTTCAGTATCAAAAATCTTTAAGTACCAATGTGGTATTTTGTACTATAATGCTACATGCATAGCACTAGGAGGGGCTATTATCAACTCTGCTTACTTCAGGAATCATCTCTCCCAAAGGGACAACCCTTGAGATAAGTCTTAGAGAATAAGTTTTCAGGTGTGTAGAGAAGAGCTTATTTGACAGCAGTGTTCATTGTGAAGGAAATTGATTGGTAGTCTGATTTAAGTAATACCAACCCTCATGTCTTAGATATAGGTTGTGTTTTTGTTTATTCCAGTAAATGAAAATTCCTGCTTCATTTATTTTGTATGCTTCTGATTTATCAACTTTTGAAAATCTATCACAATTAAATTGAATTTTTAATTTTAAAAGGTGATCCACTGCTCCTGCAGTCTGACTGTGTCCCCTAAGAGCTGATGACTCAAACATTGAGAGAATTGTTTTTTCCGTTTTATTTTCACGATTACTTAAGAATTTGATTTGTTTTCTAATTTTAAGTTGACACAAAATTCTTTCAAGCTATTAAGTGTATAAAAAACAGTTTATGAAGTGGTTAATAACGAATAAAGCAGGAATCTATATGTTATGTAAATTGGAAAGTTAGAATGTATTGTTTCTGGATAGTCCAAACTTCTGTTTTATTTTTAGATTATTTAACTTAATGATTTTGTTACTAGGTGACATGGAGGATCAGTTTAAATAAGACCAAGAAAAGAAAACAAAGAAGTTTAAACAAGAAAGAAACAAAGCTGTAGGGGACATCACGTAACACCTAGTCCTGTCCTCTGATTTGACAGATGAGGAAGTTAATGATTTAGATAGTTCATTTAGCAACTTAATTTGCAACAGTTACTCCAGGCTCTTTCTGTTGAATTACAAGAGAAAATCAGTGTCTTAAAATGTTTGCTGTAAATGACCTAAAAAGGAAGGCACTCCCTTTTCAAATTAGCTGTATATTTCAGACTTTAAACATTCGTTGTCAAGCTCTATGGAACCAAAGTTGAGTGAAGACAGCCTTTGTTCTTGGGGGAGTTTGCAAGATTGTCTGACATAAAGAAGCTAAGACAGTTTGGCCTGTGGTGTCCACCTACTACCCCAACAAAGCTCTGTGTGGTCTGTCTCCTTGTCACTCCACTGTATCTTTCTATACAGGTTTAATGCTGTCTAGTCATGGTGATTTCCTTACAGTATTTCACTCTAGCCATGCCTCTTCCCATATATTCTGCTCCTTCTGCCTGAAATAACTTGAAATGCTCTTTATCTCCTTTTTTTCTTAACCTTGTTTACGTCTCACCTTTTAATTTTCACTTCATCAGAGAATATCCATGTATAAACACACCCTTCGCCAACCTTCCCTCGACTCTAATGTAATTTCCTTGTTTTTTTTCCCTTTACAGCACTTACTGTTTATTATACATTTATTTGTATGATAATTAGATAACTTTCTCTCCAACAGATTGCAAGCTCTCTGTGTATTTTTGTTATTATATTTCCAATACTTAGCATGCCTGGCTCACGGTAGGTGTTTGAGTCTTTCTAAAACTCCTCTGTTGCTATACATCATATTTGAATATAGTTTTTTGTAAGGGCCAGATAGTAAACATTTTTTTTGGCTTTCTGGGCTGTATTATCTCTGTCCCTATTCTGCTATTGTCATGGAAAGCAGATAAATAATAGATAATAGGTAAAGGGATGGGCATGATACTGTTCCAGTAAAACTTTATTTACCAAAATAGCAGGCAATAGTTCACTGATCCCTGTTGCAAATAATCATCTCCTAGTGCTGTAAATAATCATTTTGTTGGACTTGAAAACTATCATTTAAGCAGTCTTTCAGACTCTCCTAAGGTTTTTGTTTTTAGATGATTTAAATTTTGTATGGTAGATGTTAAGATGGTTTTTTAAAAGGCTGATCTTAAAATACCTTTTCATTTAAAATACCATCTAAAGATTTTTATAATTTTCTTATTATTTAATAATATATATTTACTTTATCTGATTTAACTAGTATGCTTGTCCTTTATTAAGTTTACATTTCTAAGTAAAACATGATTCTTCATATGAATTTAAAAATAAAAAGGTTTTTGTTTTTGGGTAAAGTGTAGATTAAAATTTTTTAACTTGTTAAGTAAAAAATGAATCAGTCTTTCAACAACCTGATGCTTGAAAAGAAAAATAAAATTGTTTTTAAATGACAAATTATGGAACATTCCAAGTATGCAAGAAAAGACTTTCTATAGTGAAAAGCAAACTGACTGTATCAACATTTATTTTTCTTTTTTGACATCATTGTTTGAAAGTCGAGAGCCATCTTTATTTGCTAGATGAGAGATTTGATCTGATGAATCCAACTCAGAGATTTGGCTCTCAAGCGTATTTATAGGATTGTTTTTATGCTTCCTATTTGTATTTAATTATATATATTTAAGTTTCTTATATTTTGTCTCTTAGCATTGGTTCATTATAGGTATAAAATGAACATTATGTGACTAAAAATAACTTAAAATAATAATATTTAGAACCATTGTGGCAATAGTTAAGTTACCTTTAGAGTAAGACACCAAAGGGGAGACTGTTATGAGCAATCTTCCTTAGAACTCCATGGACTGCTGGACATACTCACTTAATACCCACAAGGGAGTTTTCAAACTTGAATGAGTACTATTTTCTTTTTGATAGAAGCTTATTCAGTATTATAGAAAACTTAGAAAAAGTTGCAAGAATCATAAAGGAAACCTCTAGTTCACCATTGTTTACATTTTGCCCCATTTGCTTTATCACTGTGGGTGTGTGTTATATATATAAGTTTTTCCAAACCACTCTGAGAGTAAGTGGAAATACACCCTTCTTGCCCCTAAATTTATTTCCTACAAACCAGTGCCTTCTCTTAAAAAATTAAGAAATTTAATGTTGGTACAATACTCTTATCTAATTCACAGCTATATTCAAATTTCACCAGTTTACCAGTAATGCCTTTTGTAGCTCCTGTACTCCAGTCCAATCCAGTCTAGCCCAGGCTCATACACTACATTTAATTGACATGTCTCTTCAGTCTTTATTATTCTGAAACAGTTCCTCAACCCTGCTTGCCTGCCTGCCTGCCTTTTTTACATCCTTCCTCTCTCCCTCCCTTCTTCCTTTATTCTGTTTTTTCATCTTTTCAGTTTTTTTTTACTTTGACAGTTTTGAAGACTATAGAATGTACAGAATATCCCTCAGTAGTCTGATGTTTCCTTATGGATTTTGGCCAGAATGCTATAGAAGTGATACTGTGTTCTTAAATGCTTCTTTTAGGGAGGCATATGATATATGTTTGTCCCCAAATTCATGATTGGTGATGTTAAATGTTAACTTTTGTTCATTTTGTTAAAACTGATCTGCCAGTTTACTACAAAGTTACTAATTCCCTCTTTGTAATCAATAAGTAACTTAAAGGCTGTATTTTGAGACAATGTAGATATCCTGTTTTTCATCAGCTTTCTATTCACGAACTACCAGTGGTGATTTTCTGCTTCTGTCATTCTTTCTCTATTTACAGATTGGCATCCTTTCTTCCTTACTGGTGGGTTCATTTTTAATTAAGTTTTTGTTTTATGTATTACATTTCAATCTATTACTGTCATTTATTTTGATGGTTGAATTATCCCACAGTTGACCATGGCAGCCTCTTCTAACTGGTTGTAGTGTCATTCTTACATGTCCCCATCATTTCTGAGTAGTCTTTTCCTTTCTTATACAAGATAGTGCATGTTTACCTTGTATTTTCCCTGCCCCACCCTGAAATCCTGGATAGCATATAAACTCACCAGTAAACATATCTGTAAGAGTCACTTCTTCAAGAAGCCCTGGGTTTAGTAGAAGATATGGTTTAGAAATCAAGATCTGTACGTAAGATATATTCATTGCTACAAGGTGTCATTGCTTCTAGACCCACTCAGCAAATAGGAAATGTACATATGAATGTGTTTGTGTATATATTTCTGTCTGTATTTTTAATATAAATATGATATAATACAAAAATTAAAACCATGAGTTCATATTGATACCTCCAATTCAAATCTAAGACCCAGGGGTATATTCTGGTTTTGCTAGGAGAATATTAAAAAGAACAAACTCTAAAAATTATGTTATAAAGCAACCAACTTACAAGTTGTGTTCACTATTCCTGATACATTGCACGATTGGTTTCTCATCCTTTATTTTTGAAAGTTGATGGTATATAAACTCATGATGTGGTCAGTGGTGAAGTCAATGAACTTGTTGGGCCACACTGAACCTCTTGTCAGACTTAAATTCCTTGTCTGAGTTACTTTAAAAAATTGTCCCTATCCATCTACCAATTTCACCTATAATTTGGCACACTGTTTAAAGAAATGAGTCTCTTTCAAAAAATTTTTTATTATGTGATCAGACAGACCTAAAAATGTACCCTTGTGTACTTAGACACCCAGCTACAGTAATCACCTTGATTAATCACATCAATTTCCTTGAAGGAAATCCTAGACAGCATATAAACTTCTCATTAAACATTTCTGTATGTATCTTTTAAAAGATAAGGGCTCTTCTGAAAAATACAATCACAAATCTATTATTATACCTTAAAAAGTTTAAAATAATTCCTTTAAACAATTAAATATCTAGTGAGTCTTTTAACAATTTTCCCAATTATTTAGTTATCTCATAGGTTATTTTTTACTGTTGGTTTGTTCAAATTAGAATCCACATAAGGTCTGCACATTGCATTTGCTTAAGTCTTTTATTTTAATATATAGGTTCTCCTCTAACTCCCTTTCTGTCACCCCACCCCACTTTTTTCCTACAGACCTAGGTTGCTTGCACTGTAGATTTTTTCACATTCTGGACTTTGCTAATTGCATTCTTTTGCTGTCATTCACGTGTTCCTATATCCCCTCAATGTTCTATAAACTACTTGTTAGATCTAAAGGCCTGATCAGATTCAGATTACTTTTTTTTAACAACTCTTCAGTTGTGGTAGTATACTTCCATTAGGAGGCATATTAATTAATGTCCATATATCTCTCATCTCATATTAGTGGCAGCTGATCATTACATAGATTAATTTTTTTCATTAGGGACTTGTGAAATGATATTGCAAATATATAATTTTTCATTTTAGTTGGATTGTTTCAATAGAGGTCAATTTTCACCAGCTATTTATTTACCTAGAGGTACAGTGCACAAAGGAAGGCAGGTAAAATGCTTGATTGACTAGTTTCAAAATATGGAATTGGTTCTCTAGTATCCTTCAAAAGGTCATCAGTTTTTTATATGTACCATTATGAACTCATGAATTTAAATGTTTTGCTCTGTTTTAATCTATTGCAATTTCAATTTTTCATTGATGCTTAAATTAACCCTAAATTTTAGGGGGAGCCTCTTCAGATTGGCTCCTAAGTCCCTTGGACTTGGCCACAGCTCCAGAAGTCTCTGGTAGCTTAACTGCTTTCTGGTATGGCAAGTTTCATACATTTCCTGCCCTATACCTGGAGTCAGCTATTTTACTAAAGAACCCTGCTTCCTTTTAGTGGGAAATGATATTTAGGATCCATAATCTGGGTGCTGGAAGTGAAAAAAAAAAACATCTTTTTTTCCTCTTTAAATAACAAGTATTCTCTCATGCAGTTCCTATGGGTCAGAATTCTGAGGTAGTTTAGCTAGATGGTAGTGGGTAGGTATGCGAGCAAATTGATGCTGGTACTGGTAAGAGATTTCAGTTCCTCACCATGTAGACTTCTTAGGGCTGTTTGAGTGTCTTCATGACATGGTGGCTGGCTTCTCCCAGAGCCAGTAATCCAGGATAGCCAGTAGCATCTTTTGATTCATTTTCCTACCAGACAATAGAGTATTGTGCTCTGGCTGTGGATCTAGACTACCTGGTGCTCACACTTAACTAGCTGTTGGGTTAAGTAACCAAGTTACTTAACTCTTTGTAAAGTGCCTTTGTAACTCCACACCTACCTTGGAGTCCCTGTAAAATAGCATCTTTGTGAGGGTTCAGAGAATTGGAGCAGTCTGACACTTTGTGAGCACTCAGCATGCTGTGGTTGCTGTTATTACCACCACCACTGGGAAGAACTGAAGACCTGAAACCTAGTCAATAAGTTGCCCTTGACAGATTTGGTGTCTCTTCCTATTTGCCAAAAATTGCCATGACAAAATTGTTTACAGATTCCAGATATCCCAAGTGTAATAGAAGATTAAGGGTTAGAGAATTGTAGCCACACCTGTTTGATTATGTGTATGGAGGATTTTTCATTCCTAATCTACATTCATGGAGATTTCAGTGTAGGATGTGTCCATGTAATGTGACTCAGGAAGCAGCCATGCCTTCCCTCCACCCAACCTTTTAAAAACTGTTTATTTTAAAATGTAAATTCATAGGAAGTTGCAAGAAAATGTATAGGGAGGTCCAGTGAATCCTTCACCCAGTTTACCCCCAATAGTAATATCTTACATAACTGAAGTACAGTATTAGAAAATGATCAATTTTCATTTAGCAGAAATTGACTGAGCAGCTATTATGTGCTAGGTATTAGGGGCGTATAAGTGGTTAAACTCTGACCTTCAGCAGTTTAGTCCTCTCTGTATTCTTATATTTCTAAAAATGTTTTTATTTTGGCTGTTAATTGTTAAAACTTGAATTAGCAGTTCCTTTGGTGCTAAACATTGTTATTTCTCACATTCCTATTTGCCTTGTTTTAAAACAATTTTTGCATTGTGTCCCCATCTTTCATTGCTAATCTTTACAGCATCAGAACCATGTTGCCTGCATTGTCTTATTTTAATCACGTGCCAGTTTTGCAGTGCTACCAAGTCTGGATCTGAGAGGCAGCTTGTGTGAATCATTTACATATATTTCTGTTTATATTCCCCAAATTAACTTGCAACTTTACATTTTTCATCCAATTACATGTTCAAAGCAGATTTTTAATAATTCATTTTAAGAAGGAATTTGTCATATGTAGCATTTAAAAACTGGCTCAAAGAGCAGAAGGTATTAAACAATAGCAGAAACCAGACAATATGTAGGACTAAATAGTAATTGTTAAACTTCCCAAAAATATGAGTCTGTGTATCTATGTATGTCTCTACATGTTATTCCACGAGGGACTCACACAGATAGGTTTTGCACAATATCCTTGCTGTTATTGTCAGCCATAAACAAATTACACGTATTTAACAAGTTAATGTCAGATTGGCCAGGAGCCACTGGGAGGTGTGTACTTAGTGACATCAGCTGGCAAAGAGCCCTGGTAACGGAGGGTTGGAAGGGTAGTGGAGGGAGAGGGAGCAGGAGGAAGGAGAAAAAGAGAGAGAGAGACTGACTGACTGTATCTGGGGATTCTGGCAAGGTGAAGAGCTGGTCTGTTTGGCAGGACCTTCCCATCTGGGATCCATCTGTGTTTCCCTGGAATGGGACAGGCAGCTCTAGTCAGTGAGAAATCGCAGATGTGAGAGAGCTGACACATGTCCAGCTAATGAAAGAAGGAGGAAGGCTGGTCTCAGATTGGGCTGTGAAGATTAGGAGGAGAAAAGGAGCTTTTTTATATCTATTTCAAATAAATTCTGTGTATTAAGAATCTGGATTGTCATAATCTGGGCACTTCGGGGTAAGTATATTTTAATTTTAGCTTTTGGGTCTAAAGTGGGCAATTTTCTGCCTTTCAAAGCTTTTTACTTATTTCAGATTATGATGATATGAATGCTTTTTGATATGAGTTCAGCCTTTAGCTACTCTGTTGTTTTGGTGCTTCATTTTGTTCGTGTTTCTGTAACATTTTTCAGTTACTACCTTTATATTTGAATGCCCTGCTTTTTTTAATGAAAACTTTAATCAGATGTAACATGAATTCTGGCTAGGAAAGTAGTCCCACAGATATTTCTATAAGGTATTCCACATTGAGTCTTTCTGTAATGTTGGGAAATTTTTTTTCTCTGTCAGTGTGCATAATACAAAGAGACTGTTAGAAAAATGGCTCATAAAATATTCTTTCTTACTGTCAGATTTTTTTCAGTGTATTCAGGTGAACTATAAATAAAGGATTACAGTAAAACTAACAGTATCTTTTAATTTTAATGTATTTAGGTCCTTTTTCCTTCATTACATTTTACCCCCATGCTGTTCACTTCCATTGGCTTCCTATGTACAAAATAAGCAAGTAACATCAACAATTCTGATTAAATTGTGAGTTTGGAGTAGTTTTATGATGCAGTAAATTAACATGTGCATAGCTACTGTGTTCTATGGTTCTTGTTTGTGATGCATAATTTAGATCTTGTTATTTCTATACTTTGTATTCATGTTTTCCAGGCCTCCAAATCCAGACAACTATGGAAAGAGCATGGGTTTGAGTTACACATACTATACAGCCATTTTTTCGCTAGTTCTCTAATCTGAAGCAAGGTACTTATTCTCTTTGAGTCTCTGTTTTGTGTACTTCCTGTCTCATGTCATTATTTGGGAAACTGGCACATAGAAGGCTTACAAGTTAGTTTCAGAAGTTTCAGAATGTTCATTATTCTTCTGTGATTGCTTCTTAAACCCTTTGCATTTTTAACTTCAAACTCTTGGGCTAAGAATGGGTCTTGTCTATAACTCTAGTTTTCAGGGCATGTTCCTCTCACTGTAGCTACCTCCCAACTACCTATATTTATTACAGATGTTACATGCTATCTTGTTAAGTTTTGTTAAGATTATAAATTATTTGGAAAGCATTCTAAGTATTGTCATGCAAATGAACCTATTATATTATTTTGAACAGAACTTTGAAAAAGTTAACAAACAGGAATGAGGTAGTAAATTACACTGCTTTGTGATACCACTGTTTAAATTGTATTTTTTTCCATGAAAAATTGTACTAGTTCTCAAATAACTTAAAAATATGCTTTTATTCCTTAAAGTTCTTCAACCTTCAGTTATGTCAGTTGAGTAATAACTACTGAGTTTCTTCCTTCAGTTTTGTAGTTAGTTTCTTGAGGTGAAGCATGGAGACTTTTTAAATGAACTTTTGAATAGGTATTCTCTTAGACCAAATTGATAGATGATTAAGAGTTTTTGAGTTTTTGTTTTGAAAGGTGTAATGTTCAGCATCTTTGGGGGACTTGTCTGAACATTTGAGAGGATATATATATATATATAGTGTTTATATTGAATTTACATGATACTCCTTCGGTGAGCAAGCACTTTCATTGCCCCCCTAGGAGGCATGCTCCTAGGTTAAGTAGGGAGAAAAGGACTTAATGCTGATGTGTGTAGCGTAGACTGGGTCTACTGTGAAGGGCCTAAAAAGGATTTGCATATTGCTGCTGTATGTCCATAGTAGGAATTCTTTTGGTGCTAGGGTTTCAAGAAGCATAAAAAATGATAAATAATATGCATTTTAAGATGTAAAGATCCACTAACTGCACATAAAGGTGACTGATTAGAAGTCAGTTCAGGAGAGTCTCGTTACTGAGGTAATAACCAAGATACCTTTGAGTTCAATACTGGAGAAAATCATAGTACTTTCTGAAGACTATGAAAGCATATTCTGAGAAGCTTTACTGGTATGAAAAGGAAAAACCTAAATTGGCTTCCGGGAATGACCCAACCAAGGAATTTTTTCATAGTAAAGGGCCACCATGTTGGACTGAAGGTATTTAATGTAATAACGTCAATAAACTGGAGATAAGGATAATGATCTTTAAATTGCATCTTTGGAACATCAAGAAAGTTTTTTTTGAGTTTGAAATGAACATTTATATTTTATACACAACTGGAAGCATTCAAGTGGATCTGAAAGTAGCTAGGTCAGCTCAGTGAAGGTTATTTTAAGCATTCAAGTGGATCTGAAAGTTGGTTATTTTAAGGCTACTCAGTGCTAGAAATGCTCATAAGTTCCCAGTGATTGATAGCCTATGGAAAGTGTTAGGATTGTAAAGTATCTTAAGGATAATATAGTCAAACACATTATTTTGTAGATAAGGAAAGCTGAGGAAAGGATAGTGGAGTGGTATAAAGTCTGCTAGGTCCAGAGTTTAATACCCTAGATGGCGGCTGAGCTTGGACTGAAGTTATCTTCTTAGTTTTCAGGACATTAATTTTACAAACATTTTCTGATTTCCTGTGTGTGATAATATGGTAAGGGATAAAGTTTCATAGAAGAGATAAAATGTACACAAATGCACAAAATAGGTTAGGTCCTGGAAATTACTGCTAATACAGGCAATCCGAAAACCATCATGGAAGAAAAGAAAGTAGCATTTGATCAGAACTTAGAAGGACAGGAAGAATTTGGCTCCTAGTGTTTGAAAGAAGCATGGTGGATGGAAAGGTTTACTTTTCATTAGACCTCAGTGCCTTAAATCAGACTTGGTCAAATGTGTACAGTGTTAATGTCTATTATGTTTTCAATTATGCCTAGCTGTTGCTATTTTTCCAAATCCAAGAGTGATTACTTCTGAGATTCTTACCTATCTTTATATATACAAATACCCTTACTCCTTTTTTAAACTTGTGATTTATACCAGAAGGTCTAATTTAAAAGGTTTTTACTATGATGGACTGTGTGGGTTGTTTAGATTTCCCTCCAAGTTCAAGTCAAATATAGGAACTAGTGGTAGCTGTGTCTTGCAGAAAAACAGCCCACTATACCTGGTTTCTATATTCTCACTGGTTGATGGGCTTTCCAAACAGTGTTTAAGTTTTAAGACCAATGTGGTGTCACATTTATGCTGGGAAACTTAAAATGCATATGGATTTACTTTTCTAAAGCATGCCAAGAACTGCAGAAGCAACTCTTTGTGCTTTGTTTAAAGCAGCAGCTTGTTAAGAGATGCCTGGTGAGGTGGGGTGCAGTTCTGAATAGACTGCATATGCACATAGATCTGTAATTGCTTTTCAGAGCTGGAGATCTGAAGTAAATAGAATATGTATTTTGATTTGGTTATGGTAGTTGGGTGAAGGAAAGGCAGTGAAAAGGTTGTGTGTAGGTTTTGGTATAAAGGCTGTGTAAACTATGAGCTAATTAGCCTTCACCTCTGAGCCCCACTTTTCTCACCCGTAAAATGGGAGTAAAAGTGGCTGTTACTGTAGGTTCTAAAAAATGTTAGAAAGTAATAAGCATGATACTTGCTGCATTAATACTTAGTGAGATTTATCTTTCCATGTGATTTTTCTTAGCCTCCCCCGAACAGTAATCACAATAACTAAAATACTTAGTAAGAATATGTTTTTTGCAGATTTTCAGTAAGTCTCTCTTCAGACCAATCCTGCTTTCTTAAACTCATTCTTAGTCATGGAGAAGGGTGCGTGTAGAGAATGCAGCAGCCCTAAAAACTCAAACCTGTTGCTGTGTGGCAAGCTGTTAATGTTTAGGGAACCTTGCATTACTTACCCGGCTGGAAGAGCTGGGGGATGGGCCGTTTCGAGGGTGACAGATGTGCCCTCTGCTGCCGGCGGGCGCGTGCCGGCTCTGTCCCTCTGCTCCCAGCACCAGGTGCAGCCATTGTTCTGCCTGGTCTCTCTTCATCCGGCTTCGTCTGTTACTCTGCTCTTTCTAGCTCATTGTTTCTGTAGGAAATTAGCATTAAAAACCCATCTGAAACCCCCATGTCCCTCAACTGCAGGTGACTGTTATTGGCCCCAGCTGCCACCCTTGCGCTTGATTACTTCCATATGGGTCTGTGCAAAGAAGTAGTAGCCATTTATTGATTTCCACCACAACCCCCACCTCTATTACTCAACCTATAATACCCTGAAATCTATTAGACCCCCCAATAGGCTGTATAGCTCAGTTGGCACTACAACTGTGATGAACGTTTTACAAGCAAAACTAATTACACCCTCTTTCTCCCCCTTTACCACCTCCTACCTAAATGTAAAAAAACCCAGAAAGTTCTAAGTGGAATAGTAAATCTTCCAAATGTCTGGAGACGAATCTGTTTCTGAGTAGTGGAGCTTGTAGACTTTGGATGGGCTTTTATGGAAAATTTTAGTCACTGCTTTAAATATTTCATACCACACCCATAACATTCAAGCAAACCATGCATGGCGCAGTAGGACCCTAGGGTGGGGGTGGGGAGACACACATTTTGGTCGTTTGCTTTTTGGTTTATTAAATTTAATCAGGGTGGGCAGTATGTTAGGAAACTAGGGAGCCTAGTTTAAAATGGCAACACTTTCTAATTGCATGAAAACTACGTGCAATTCGAATTAATTAAATTCTTTAATTTTTGCATCATTTCGTTGTTTGCCTTCTGTGTTTGCACAAATGGTTGTTCAGTTTATTAGGATAAATAGCACAGCGAGGAGGTTGGTGTCCTAAACTTTCTTCCTCCATCAGTAAACAAACTAAGTGTTTTGTTTTGGTTATTGGTCTAAATCAAGATTGTAATCTCAAACAGGTTGCCAGGTTTAAAATCCTAAATTGAAATTGTTACTGGCTCCTGATGATGATCTTGACAAAGTCTCTATCCATATCAGTAATCAGTGAAGGGAATCTGGTCCTGGTAGCCTTTGTTAGTAAATAGCCTGGAAAAGTCAAGGGGAGGTAACTAAGATCAGTTTTCTGAGTATTTAGCTATGCAGCCAAGTCTTAGAGTAAAATCTTGAGTTTTACATTTCAGATTAAGTTACTTACTGATGGTTCACACTTACCATTATAAATAGTTATGGAATTTACGGCCATTCTTCTGGGGAAATGTCTTTTTGCCTTTCTTTCATTTATTCTTTTCTTCTTTATCTTTCTCTTCTGGAATTTGAAGTTTAAAAAGGTCCTAGAATTTGAAGAGCCCCTGGCAGTGAACATTTTGCCTGACAGCTCCTATGAAGGCAAGCTTCCAGCTAAAGCAGTGTCATTGCATTTAGAACAAGTTTGGATTTGTAGGTTTTGAAGAGTCTTCTGAGAGCTTTCTCATTTGCTCCCTCATTTAAGTAGTGGAGAAATGGAAGGATAGAGAGATCAGAAAAGGGGTTGTGATGTGAAGATCAGAGTTGTGATTTGAAACTAAGTCTTCTGACTCCAAGTAAAGTATATTTTCATTTGAAGTTTGGAGTAGTGAACGTTGGTACTGATTGTAAGCACAAAATTGCTGTAGATCTTATCTTGAGGTGTAAGCATGTGTTCTAAGTGCTTTTTCTTTTCAGTGCTCATGAAGAATGGGGTTTTCCTTTAGTGGCCTGTCTAAAGAGAAATACAGAGATTAATTTTCTGTTCATCCTTTGTAACGAGGTAAGTTGTACTATACCATTCCTGGGGCTAATGCCATGAAGGTGATAGTAGCTTTTTTTTGTTCTTGAATGTGAACCACGTTTTCGAAAGCAAAGCATACTTGTGTTGCCCCAAGTAGAAAAGCATGACAAATAGCCACATGTGCTTTGATTGCCCAAACAGCACTTACAGCAGAGATTCTTCAACAGGGCTGGGACTAGGGTGAGGCAAATGAGGTACCTATGCAAAAAATTTGAGGCACTCACTCCCAGGGTAAGCCCTGCATTTAAATTCTAGACCTCATGTGCCTCACTCCATCCCAGCCCTGCTCTTCAGTAACGTCTAGAGGAGGAGGATAGCAGACTTGGTGTGATTGATCTAGAAATGTTATTTTCTGGCTTTATGTTGGAAAGTGAATAAAATGAAAGTGTTTCTTTCTTTTTCCAGTCAAGGGAATACTTTTCATCTTTTTTAAGTGTTTCTGGAGGAAGGGCAGGAGAAACAATGATTTGGCTTTTGGGAAATTTGTTTTCTGGAGTCAATTTCAAACACTCTAGGACAAATATTTTGGTATGTTTCTCTAAGGTACAACTTTATTTTCTCACATTTTACATATGCAAATCAATACATACACTTATCTGGACAAATGAAAATAGGTGAGTTTGAAGATAGATATTATGGGGATATTCCATACTCCCTATTGTCTGCTTTTGAGGGTGATTTGCTTAATACCCTTTAATTGCATTCTGCAATCTCATCTTCTGGTGGCTTTACCCACATCTATACAAATATATGTACAAAATAAACCTATATATTTACCACCCAAATATATATCTTTAAATCATATTTCACTTTTGAGATCCAGAATCATCTCTCACTGCCTAATGAATATTTCCATGTATATAAAATTTGTTGGTTGTGTTGTTCAAATATACTGTTAATACCCATCAATCTATATCACAACAATCTTACCAGTTTTTAAGAAAGATGTGTTAAAACTTTCCCTGTGATTATGTGTTTTCCATTTCTCTTTACAGTTGTGTCAAAATTTAGTTTTTGAACCTGTGTTGTTGGATACATACTTTGTTCAGGATTATTACATTTTCCTAATGAATCATTCCTTTATCATTTAGATAATGACCTTTTTTGGTCTCCAGTAGTGATTTTTGAGTTCAAAAGCCTGTTTTCTCCAATATTAATATTGCTAAGCCATTTGCCTTTTTTTCTTAATCTATAAAATTATTTATTTTGAACTTTAGTTTGGAAACATCCCTTTTGACTGTGCCAGTGTTTGACAAAGTTAGCCATTTGCCTTTCCTTATCATTTTTCTTAACCTTTCAGTATCATTATGGTTTAGATATGAGTTATGAATATCAACTACTTGGATTTTTTTGTTTAAATTCAATCTAAAAATATTCTTTCACTTGGTAACTTTGGTCTGTTCTGTGGAATGGGTAACTACTGTATTTGGACTTGCTGGTATCATTTTAAGTTTTTTATTTTCCTTTTAGTTTCTTCCCCTTTTCCTTCAAGATTGAAAATGTTTTATGTATTTCTTTTTGTTTGATATTACATTTCCATCATTTTGATAATAATTCTTAAAATTTCTATATGTGTACTAAGTCTAAAACATTGATTCATACCTTTTTTTTAACAAATCTTGAAACACTTCAAATTCAGCAACTTCTCAGTATATTACTACTGTCCAGGATTTTGTTCCCACTTTGTGTTTTATACTCACCCCTAGTCAAAAGAATATTTTTTTTACAGCCAATATTAACTTAGGTTTACTTTGATAAATATATTTATCAAATTATTTGCTCATATTTCCTCTTTCTTGTAATTTTTCCCTCTAGGCTGATTTTCCTTCCTGCCAAAGTACATCTGTTAATAGTTCTTAGAGAAACAGTCTGGGAGTGGCAAATTCTTTTTCTTGGTCCAAAAATATCTTTTATTTCACCTTTACTTGAATGATGATAGCTGAGGTTAGAGGGTAACGACTGACAGTTACTTTCCATCATCACTTGGAATAGTGATTTCTGTTCTGGAGATGTGAATTCTGCTTCCAGTCAAGTTGGATTTTTATTCCTTTGTCATTTACATATTTTTCTTTCTGATTGTTTTCAAGATTTTCTTTTTTGGCTTTGTTGTTCTGCAGTTATACAATGTTGAGGTAAATTTTTTTGTGTGTGGATTTATTTGTGGTGCTAAGGACTTTGTGTACTCTTTTAATCTGAGGCTTCAGGTCTTCAGTTCCAGAAAAATCTTGTCTATGATCTCTTTTAATAGTGTCTCCTTTGCCCACACTCCATTTGCTCTCATCCCTTTCTAGAATTATTACTAGATATATATTGGACCATTTTATGCTATTTCTCATTCCTACCTTTTCTTTTGTATTTTTTACCTTACGTCTTTTTATTGTAGCCTAGGTGATTCCCTCAGCTCTGTCTTGTAATAATTCTTCATTTTTTTAACTCTCGTCTGATAAACTCTTAAAAATGTCCATTGGTATTTCCTTTCTATTTTAAAAAGACCTGGGTTTTATTTTCATTATTTTATTTTATCTTCTTAGACACTTTTTCAAAGTTAGATTAATTGAGGTACAATTTATATACAGGAAAATTCACCTTTTCAGGTGTGGTTCTACGAATTCTGACAAACATGTACAGTCACATAGCCACCACCAAAGTCAAAGTATAGAACATGTTCATCACCTCCAAAAAGTTTCCTTGTGCCTTTTTGTAGTCAGTCCCCCTCCCCAACATCCATCCTGGCCCCTGGCAAACACTTCTCTTTTCTCTGTTCCTAGTTTGCCTTTTCCAGAATGTCATATAAATGGAATCATACGGTATATAGCCTCATGTCTAGCTTCTTTCACTTACCGTAATATATTTGACATTCATCCATGTTGTTGCATGTATCAATTGTTTTTTAAAATATAGTTGATCTGTAATATTATATTGGTTTCAGATGTACAGCATAGTGATTCAGCAATCATATACATTACTAAATGTTTACCACAATAAGTGTAGTTACATCTGTCAACATACAAATAAATTACGATATTATTGATAATTACAGTATTCCCTATGCTGTACTTTTATCCCCATGACTAATTTATTTTCTAATTGGAAGTTTGTACTTTTTATTCCCTTCACCAATTTCACAATGTTTGTTTTTATTGCTGAGTGGTAGTCCATTACCTAATAAAGTGATGAGCCTTTTCAGTTTATCCTGGCCCTAGGAGACCCCTGAGTTTTGCTTTTCCATATACATTTTAGAATAAGGTCTGTAGATCAGATAGTAGTATGGTATTAATAATAATTATTTTGGTAACTGTAAGCAAATACCTTACCTCTTAGCAATTACATACTGACATATTTTTATTTACCCTCTGGTTTGGTAGGTAAGTAGAGTGAGTGGATGGGTAGGTAGACAATGATACAGAGAAATAGGTCAGTTAGTGAATTTGGGTGAATTGTATCAAGGGGATTCTTACATACTATTCTTGCAAGTTTGAGAATTTTTTTTTAAGAATGGTTTTTAAGTTGGTATAAAAGAAAGTACTGAGCTATAATAGACACCATTAATAAAAAAAAGAGGGTATGATAGTGAAAGGTGATCTAGGCTGTCTGAGAAAGTAAACTGAGTTGTTGTCTGCATGACAATAAGTAAGTGGCCCAGTAGATATCAGATGGAAGAATAGTCCAGACAGAGAAAAGCAGTGCAAAGGTCCTATGGTGGGAATGAGCATGATAATCTTCAATGAATAGAAAAATGTCCAGTGTAGTTATAATGTACTGAATGAAGAAAAGAGAGTAGAGGTAGTTAGATAGGAGACAGTTCCTGTAAGAGCCCTATAAGCCAAGCTGAGGAATTTGGATTTTATTCTAAGAGTGATGGGTAACCTCTGAAGGGTTCTCAGTGAGGTTGTAATGTGATCTGACTTATACTTTATAAAGATCACTCTTCCTGTGGCATAGGGAAAGAATTGTATGGTGGCATGGTGAAAGCAATACCAGAAAGTAAAAATGGTAAGTTTGGATTAGGTTCGTGGCAGGGGAAGTTGGGAGAGGTGATTTGGTATGTTTTGAGGTAGATTGAATGTTAAGAGAGGGAAAAGTGCTTTCAAGTAATTGTCACATCTGTTCTCCTTATTCATCATTCATTTAAATGTCTCTTAAGTGTCCACTGTGTGCTATGCACTGTTCTAGGCCTTGAATTTACATTGGTGAATAAAGCAAAGACCTTGCCCTCATGGAGATTAAGGGTTCAGGAAGACCCAGGTTAAGCTGAGAAAGGTATATAAAGGGTAGTTAAGGAGGATCCCTATTGAAAAGATGACTTTGAGAATGCTCAGAGATGATGGATACAAAAGATTCAGTACTTTATGTGGCACATTATGCCACTCACCTTTCAAGTACATATTCTGATGAAGATTGAGGCTTATAGTGCCTTATAGTTCTGGGGTACGATCTTGACTCTGCTTAGTTAAATGATAATTGCATTTATTTTTTTGTGCATGGGCTGGAAATCACCAAACAGGAGGCTAAGAATTTGTAGTAAGATTTAAAGAACTGTTAAGTCTTGGTGAGGCATGGAAAGGTGCATGTGAATTACTCATTTATAGTAGGGAACTAACAAAATTTTAATATTATTTATGTTTCTATGTATTTTTATTAATGTTATTTAATAACAAAAACACACTCTTATCTAAAAACAGTTTGCAAGGTCTTTTTGCTTTAACATTCCTCTTTATCCAAATGGGTTTTTAGGGGCTAGCATACAATAAAAGCCAGATAAAAAGGCAATCTTTAAAACCAGAAGAGGATCAAGAGCCAAGGAATTTGGAAAGGGATTCTAAGTGGAATGAAGCTGCTTCTACTCAGCCCTGCTCTGACCTTGTAGCTAAAACAGAAAAGAAAATCCTTGGGTTTTTACTTTGTTTTCATCATTTGGTTAGAGATACATACCCAGGAGAGTCTTCTATCTTAGCATAATGAATCAATGAAGGTGTGCCACAGATACTCAGGTCAGCTCTTCATGTATGAATAAAAGCCTGGAGAAGATGGAGAGAAGAATTCCTATAAAGTATGAGGTCGAACATAGAGGATAGTAAGATTGGAGAGTTAGTCAATGTATAGGTTATTCTGTGCTATTCAGGAGTATAAGATTTTATCCTGTAGAAAATGGGATCGAGACTCTAACAGTTTTATTTTGTTTTAAAATCAGGGAATTGTGACTTGGAGTTTTTGTTGATGGAGGCTTCTGGGCAAAAAGTGAATTTCATGGGGGCAATCTTAAGAGTCAAGGAGACCATTTTGAGGTGTTACTGTAGTCTAGGCAAGAGATGTTGAAGGTCTGGATTTCATCTGTTGGTGCAGTAGAGAGAGCCAGAGGGTTTGCACTTGGAGGGTGGAGGGAGGTGGTTCAAAGTAATGATTGGTTTTAAAATAACAAATGGAAATGAAAAGACTGAGCTGATCAGTTGTTGTTTTTAATGTGATTTAGAAATGGTTTTTGTGCTTTCAAAGGGAGATTTAAAAAGGGTGCATAAGATTGGGTACTGTATATTTTATTAGACATTTTGGCGGTGGCAAATTTCTAAAATATTTCTAGCAACTTTATTGTCAATTTAATCTTCGGGATGAAAAAGTAAATTCTGGGATTCTTTTTGATTAAATTAGCAGACCATATGGTGTTTACACAGACTGACTGCTATGTGAGGTGGCTGTGTTATTTTTCTCTTTCAGGATATGATGCTTTACCTGATGCCAATGTTCTGAAACAGTTATTTTCTAGTGAACAGTATGTGAAGCAGTTATTCTAGTTATTGTATTTTTTTCTTGATGCTTCAGTTGATGTCACCATTTGTGTATCATTTAACCCTACTTCTGTTAATTCAACATTAAAAAAAATTAAATATTCACTACCAGTTTATATACTGTTTTCCATCCTCTTCACGTCATAACACACAGATAAATTGATAAATTCTGATTGGCCACCCAAGGCTGAGGAAATCCGTATCCCAGTATATTCATAATTTTTCGTACTTTTTCATTGTTTCTTGGCACACAGCTTGGGAAGTTCAGCCTTAACAGAAAAGGTATAGAAACCTTTCTGTTTTGCTTTTTAGTTAGTTAACTAGAATTAGGAAAGAGTTATAGCCTACATGCTAGGTGGGTGCTATGGTTATAGAAATGAAGAGCTCAAGGAACTCACATGCACTCATGTAGACAGGCACAAAAATTATAGGTGGTACAGTATGACATGCTATCGTACAGGTGTTTGTAATGGCTATGAGAGTGCAGACGGGAGAATTTAATTCTGTCAGGGTGCAGTTGAGGAGTATGGGAGGGCTATTGAAGAGGGGAGGTTTGAGTTGGAGCCTAAAGTAATAGTTTCCGAAGTGCCTGAGACAGTGAAGGCAGGGCAATTTAGAGAGAGGGCACATCCTGTTTTATATGCTTTATGCCTGTTTAATTTCTATCAGAGATCTCCTCTTAGTATGCAAGTAGATATTGGAACTTAGGAGTTTGCTCTGATGGCAGTCATGGTTATCTGCCCTGCCAAAGTGCCCATCTACCTTCCATTTATGTTGTTTGGATTCAGTCCCCACTATAATATAGCCTTATATTTGCATTGTGCTTTTAATTTTGAAAGCTTTTTATCCTCTTAACAGCCCTCCAGGGATAGGAAATAAAAACCATGTGGTAGTGTTTTTATTTTTATGGAGGAGAAACCTGAGACGTCGTCATCATATCAGCATTTTTTCCTGGGGTTGGCCATTAAGAGGCAAGAATATAGAATCTTGAAGAGAAATTTCTATGATGACTGTCAGTTCCCAGGTAAGGTTGTCTTCCTTTGCAGGGAGAACCTCTCTCAGTCCTCCAGGCACAGCCATAGTGCTGGCTGATGAGGCAGTAACCAGGAGGGAAGCCAGCTAGGCAGACAGCATGGTTGCTGATCACAGAGCTAACAGCCTGACATCTGCAAGCTGCAGCTGTAGCCTTTTGCTACAGCATATTCATATTTGTGCTCACACTTGAAGAATCACAGGGTTTGAAGGAAGGAATGTAAATTAAACTATTCCAAATATATAGTGTGCTTCATCAGTAGGACTTATATTCTATATTGGGTGAGGTTGTCCATGAGATCCCATAGTTGGTACTTTTCCCAATTCATTAATTGCCATGTTTGTTCCATCTTCCCTATACCAATTTTAGTTTAATGTCAAAATAAGAGTGAGCTATCTTAACCACATGAATGGAGTAGGTGCTAATTGCATCACTGGAATGTTTGCCAAAGAGATTTTATTTTCTAGTTGATTTTGATCTGTCTGTACCCTTCAGCCTCTCTTGGAAGGTACAAAATACAGAATACCTGGGTATGTTTTAGGGTGTCATTGTTAAAATAGTCATTTCAATGAGCAGTGATGGCTGTTGACCCTTTATATTTGTGCCAATATGTACTTTTCATCCATTTTTCTAAAGGTACTTGGATTTTTTTTAAATGGTGAAGGAAAGAACTTGGATTGGTAATTTTGAGGAGCTATATACTAGGAAGAAGAGGATGATCTTGGTGTGGAGCCAACATTTTCAAAATCTTGATTAGTTTTTTTCTTATTCCTTAAGCCCATTCATTTGACAGAGTGGGTCTGCTCTGTCAGAAGCCTCTCTGATGGTCACTTGACATAAATGGAATCCTATGTAATAGCTTCTACTAACTTTCCAAGGCCCATTTGTCCTATAGTCTCTACATTCACCTTCACAAATCTGTGAAAAAAGACAGGAACTGTAGAAGAATATGAAGTCTGTGCTAAGATCAACGTTCATTTCTTTTTTCTTATTAAATTCTTTGTCAAAATGTACAAACCTCACTGAGTTCTATAATAATTCCCTCTTTCGGTATCATTCAGTTTAGATGTCTTTTGCTGTAGGTATGGGCTCTGGAGTCTGACAGAGCTGTCAACATCTTCTTAGCTGTATGACTTGGGCATGATTTAATTTCCCTGATCCTTAGTTTCTGGTTGAGTAAAGTAAGTGATGGTAATGGTACCTTCCATTGTCTTGGTGATGTTGTATAAATAAAATATTTTAGAGTGCTTAGCACCATTGTTTGCATGTAATACATAAATGTCATTTTATCATTTACAAATGAATAAGTAGAAATGGGGAGTGGTGGTAGCTGTTATTACTGTAGTTGCTTTGTAACTTACCCTCTCAGTAGGAAAGTCTTGGCCAACTCCAATCTTGGGTAAATTGGAAACCTGCTTCATTAGGAGTATGGATTGAGAAAACGTATATAACGTTCATGGGCTTCTGAAGAAAGGCTTTTAAATCTTTTTCCTTCCATTATCAGTTGGTCACTTACGAGTCATCATTAGAATAAATGGCTGAACAGTACAAATAAATCAGAATATCACAAGTTAATAGAAGAACAATACAAACAATTGGAGAAACAACATATAGCCAGAGTAAATGGCCCTTCCCCCAACCCCATTTTTTTTCCTTTAGAGCTGACTAATTCGGTGTTTTATACCTAATTAAAATTTTCCCACATCCCTGAAATTTTTGTAAGTTCTCTAAGGCAATTCATGTGCTTGAATTTGCTTACATTGAGCATTAGTTTCCTGGGGAGTATTAGTTTTTTAAAAACAGAATCCAGGAAAATGGTAAAGAGTTGAGAAATCAAGGCTATAAACAAACAGAGAATGGGGCCTAAGTTAAATATGGGAATGAGGTAAACAATTCCTATTTATTTGTAAAGTGAACCATAATCTGGGGAATTTTATTAAATGAATTTCTGCTTGCACCCATTTGCTGCTTCTTTCCCTTTGAGCTTTTAGCACTTTCTCCATATTGCAAGGTTGTGGAGTTGCTATACTCTTAGTGCCCCATGAGGCTGGCACAGCAACCCTCTGCTTGCAGTGCCTTGTGCTGTCATCTAAAGGGACCCAACGTATGGCATTGCAACGTATTTCCAGATGTCATTCTCACTGTTTGGATGACTTGGAGCTTAAGAAGGGTATTTGCTCTTGAATAGGAGAAAAATTGTTACTTTGGCACAAGGCCCTGGCACCATTCCCATATCCTGTTATTGACTGGAAGTGAATGCTGGTCAGTCAGGATGCAAGAGTGCTGGTCTAATTTTCAAGCTCACCCTTCAAGATGAAATACTGCAGGAAGTCTGAAGGATGGCATGTATAGGCTGTACAGAAGATTTGAAAAAAGACCCTTTCATAGCTGTTGTACAGAGATCTGATTTATAGAGATAGCCTGAGTGAATTTCACATGCCAAGAAGATACTGTAACATCTACACACAGAAAGTACCCTTAGAAAGGGGCAATAGAAGAGCTGGTGGGATCCTTTTGTGTTGATTTTTAGAAAAATATATAATTAACAAAATAAAATGCATACATATTGTGCTCAATCCAGTGAATCTTTATAGTTTTATAACCATACTTAAGCAAAATTTAGAATACTTAAATTTACCCGAAAATTCCTGCTTACCTTTTGCATCAAATACTTATTTCTTTCCCTGTATTTCCATTTCATGGAAATGTAATCACACTGTGTTTATTCTTTTGTGTCTGGCTTTTGTGTTTTTGAGTTTCATGTATGTGCTTGTGTGAATCAGTGGATCATTTCTTTTTAATATGGTCGTATTCCATTGTATGGACATAACTCAGTTTATTCACCTGTTGATGAACATTGGGGTTGTTTGCAGTTTTTGGCCATTGTGAATAAGGCTGCTGCTATAAACATTCCTGTGTTTTTTTGTGAACATATGTTGTAATTTCTTGTGGGGTGGATTTATTCAGTCACTGGGTAGATGTATGTTTAACTTTATAGACAACTGATAGCAGTTCTTCAAAAATCCAAGGTGGTTGTACCATTCTGAATTCAAATTCGTACCAGCGATGTAAGTTCTGTATATGCCATATCCTCAACATTTAGTCAGTCTTTTTTATTTTAGCTGTTTCAGTGTGTGATGGAAGCTTATTGTGATTTAATTTCCATTTACTTGATTATTAATGATGTCGACCACTTGTATGCATTGGACATTTTTATATCTTCCTTTATGAAGATATATTAATCTGTTCCATCTGAGTAATTTCTGTTCAAATCTCATTTGCAAAAATTAAGTTGTGTTTTTTATTGTTCATTTGTCAGAGTTCTGTATACATTCTAGATGAGTCCTTTGTTAGATATATGAGCTATGGTTTCTAATCTATAGCCTATCTGTCCATTTTATTAATAATGTCTTTTGATCAGCAGAAAACCTTAATTTTCACAAAATCTGATTTATCAATTTAAAAAAATATTGTGTTTGTGCTTTTTTGGTGACCTGTTCAAGAATTCTTTGCTTACCATAACAACATGAAGATATTCTCCTATTCTTTTTCTAGAAACTTTGGTTGTGGGTGTTAGTCTACAGTACATCTTGAATTAGTTTTTGTGGATGGAGTAACATAGGATTAAGATTAATTTTTTCCACTTGGCTATCCAGTTCCAGCAATATTTGTTGAAAGACTTTTCTTTCCCCATTAAGTTGATTTGGCACCTTTACTAAAAATCACATGCCATTTAGTAGTTGTCCTCTAACCGTGTTCTTTTTTGGGATTGCTTTGACTATTCTATATCCTTAACATTATTACAAATAACTTCTTGGTGTCTATCCCTGTTTTTTTTTTTTTCCTAATGCACGGATATTCTTGAATTTTTAAAACCTTTACAAAATTGGGACTATACATACTGTGTATTTTAAATGAAAAGTTGCAGAGTAATATTACCACGCAGTGTAATTTTTCTTTTGTGTTTAAAATAAAGTATATATATATGTAAAGGCATGAAACAAATTACTTTTAAGATAGAAGAATGCTTTGAGTTTTCCCCCATTAGAAAAAGCAAAGCCAACTTTACCTTGTTTTTATTTGGATTTAAATCAGAGTTGAAGTTCTGGTCCTAGTTTCCCATCCTGATTGTTTTTTAACCTAATAATTTTATTATTAGTGTATACAGAATAAGAAATACCTGAAAGTTTACTTAGACATATTTTTAAAAATTAAATAAGAATCAAGTGTTTTATGTTCTGTCCATTGGACTTGGCACCAAGAATACAGAAGTGATCAAGACAGACATGGCCCTAACTTTCAAGGGGCTTACCACTTGAGACGCAAAAGTTGGCCTTTTCTGAAACAAAATGAACCAGTTAAGCATTTGGGGCCTTGTGATGTGAACAGAAATTTTTTGATGTTCTTCATTATAGAGTAGATGATAGAAGAATAAAAATATCACCCAAGAAGATGACATTTCTTACCATTTGGGTAGGACTCATCTGGAGTGTACAGGTAACACCACAATTTTTTTTTTTTAATGAAGATATGTCCAGAAGCCACGATATACAGTGTGAACATTGGAATGAGTAGATATGTATGTCTATGGTTTTCTTTGTCAGTTATGTAGTTTCTAAGTATTATTTGCCTTTTAAAAATTTCTTTGCAAAGAATTGTTTTAGACCTATGATCAGCATTGTAACTTGGGTTCTTTGTCTTTTTTGTTTTTGTTTTTGTTATGTTTTAAACCAGAGGAACCAGAGGTGTTAGCCTATGTTTTAAAACTCACATTTGATAGTGGTACAAACAGCTGTCACACTGAATAATTGTCAAGTCATTATGAGGGTTTCTGTTGCTCACTAATCTGTAGGTATAAATCTGGGTTTTAATTTTAACCACATGTGATTGGTAAAAATTAGTTCTTCGGAGAGTTTACGCAGTGTAGGCCATCTGTTCCCTGTTCTCAAACACAGAATGAAATGTTAGCCTTAAAATTTGCAAACCAGTGAACTAAGACGTATGTTAAGAAGATAGGCTGAGTGCGGTGTCTAGGTGAGACATTTGTAACTTGGGATCTATATACACATACATGGGTTTGGTTGCAGAAGCATTAGTGTATTTGGGTATACTTTTCATTTGGTGGAGAAGAGTCTTCATTTTTAGCTGGTTCTCATCAGTGCCATGAACAAAACAGGAACTTAGATGATAATAATATGACTTTATTGTTTTTATAAGATTAAGTTAAATCTTCCCTTTCTTATGTGTCCCTACTCAGTCTATTTGAGGTCTCCTTTAGCTTTTATCACTCAGCTACACCATGAACTCCTTTGAGGGTAGAATTGCAGCTTCATCTTCGTATTCTGAGTACTTAGTACAATGCTAAGGTCGTGTTAGCCTTTCAGTGATGATGGATAAAATGAATCATCAAGGCAGCTTCTTGCTTTAGGAATGACAGCACCACCTTTTATTAAAACCTACTGCTTTTTTCCACATTTCTTTCCAATTTTGTGTATGAATGTGTATACTTTTTACATGTTTTCATGAATGTATTATTTCCTGCTCTTTCCCTTTACATTATGTTAAAGCTTTTAAAAAGTTTTTATCATTTCCTTGGGGAAGCCGACCCAGAATCTGCTTTGTTTTCATCACATACCATTATTTACATTAGATTATTTTTAATCTAATGTACCAATTAGATTCGTATCAAATTAGTACCATCTACCAATCCTTTATTCAAGAACATTATTGTACTAATTTGAGAAATCAGTTGTTTCAGTTCAGTCATTAGAGTAAAGTTGTTCTAGCCACATGGTAAAGGGCATTTTTTCAGGGCCATAGCCCAAGTCCCATATCATTGTCTGGGTCTCATTTTCTTTGTCTGGACAGACTAACTATATGGCTTTCTAACTAAAAGTTCTTCAACTAATTATAAACTTCATTTGCACAGATCAAATTATTTTTATGAATCAGTAATTAAAATACAATGTTTGATGAGATTTCAGGGTGTTTCTTTCTGGGTTAAGTGTATGTTTATATGGAAAGTCTTAGTATTTTATATTAAGTAAATCATATTTAGTAAATATTTTTTAATCACTTTGTTTCTAAAAAGGATAAAGTTACCTACAATTTTGAGAATGTATTATTTGTTGAATTTAAATAGTAGAGAGATGTTGGTTGGGTATATTTAAGTCCTAAGTCAACCTTGTGTGGATTTAGGTGGTGACCAAGTCTCCACCAGCAGTGCATTTAGAAACCATTTCACTAGATGTAATCTTTCTGCAGGGAGTTCTACTGTACTATGCATTCATCTTCAGCACTTTCATTCCCAGAGGACAGCTTCTCGGAATGCTGGAAGCACTTTTCTGTACCCCTTCTTGTACCAACTATACCATGCATTTAATTATGCACTTGCTCTCTGTTTCCCCTCTTAATTGCATAATCTCATCTTTGTCATTAGGTTTTAAGTGACATTTTTGCATTAGGTGATTTCTCCCTTAGCCTTTTACGTAAACTCTAGCCAGCTTCTTCAGCTCACTTCTTGGTAGGAGTATAGTAATAGTGGGTGATCATGGTGCTATGTTTTGTAAAACATTTTGTGGTTTAGACTGGGATCATCTTCTTTTCCTGATGACAAAGCAGGTTGGAGAGAAAGGTATTCATAGTTGCCTATTTTACGTAGATAGTGTACCACTGTTCTAGTTCTGCTTATTTATTTAAGCATTTATTGTATACCAAAAAATGATGTCCTTTAAACTCACAATGAGGTTGTGACAGGTTAACTGACATACCTTTGGTCATAAAACCAAGTTACTGGGAAATGTCGGTCTAAATTAAGAGCATGGTTTTACCCATCTATACTGCTCAGGTGGAGAAGGAATGGGGTCTAGGGCTTATGACTTTAAATTTTGCTTTCTCTGTAATAATTCCTATTTCAAATAAAATGTCCCATTGTTCCCTGACCCTAACCACTTGTCAAAATTTTGGTTTCAAAAATGAGGTCACTGGAACTAGATCATACTGCTTGTTTATGAAGAAAGACTTAACATGTTAGGAATGCTTGGCAGCCCAGTGGGTGTCTTATACAGTTCTTCTCTAGAACAGAAAATTTAGTGAGACAGCAAATGAAAATGTTTTATAAACAATGTTCCAAAAAGATTCAAGAAAATTGGTATTTATCTGTTACCCCACCAGGTCCTCAATTCCATTTTCATGTTCCTTTCCATACTGTGACTATAGGTATCTATTTTTTATAAATAATTATAATCATACCACATATGTAATTTCTGTAGGAGGCTTCTCCCCCACATAGTTTTATATTGTATGCATTTCCCCAAGCTTTGAATAGCCCTTCATAATTATAATTGTTAATGCCTTCACAGTTCACATTGACAAGCAGTCCTACCATTTAATTAACCATTGTGGTATAAATTGCTTTTTCCCTTGAGTTATTTTCTTAAGGACAAATTCTCAGGAGTGAGGGCATACAGTCAAATGGTATGAATGTTTTTCTGGCAGGTAAATAATTTTTAACCCCACTAATTGAATGTTGGTACTTTGAAGTACATTTATTTCTGTGTTTTTTCTCCTAGTACATTAGAAATTAGATACTGTAACTAATAGAAGCTAATAAGCATATACATGATCTAGAAAGCCTGGAGTTTGAACTGGGGATATGTTATTATTTTCTCCCCAAATTCACCACCCCATTTTATTATGCTTTGGCAGAGTGACAGCACACTGGTTGAGGAAATGTAGAGAAATTGATTTTAAAACCTTGGCCATGGTTAAATTGAAAGTTCAGTTTAGGAGAAAAGTTTAACAATAGAAGAAAAGCATGGTTACTCTTCATGGTTGGCTATTGAAATACAGATTTAATCCTTTTGTCCTTTGCATACCAGTCTATTTGATCATTCTCCCAATCCCCTAAAAATGTAGCTAATTAATGGGAATTGCACTTTACAGTGTGCAAAAGGACTGCCAGTATATGCTCATGTAATTCTCTCAACATTGTGATTAATTAGTATCGTTATCCCTTATTTTAGAAATGAATAAACTCAGGTTCCTACTCATGTTGGTTTTTTACCCAAAGTAATGAACCTACTTAACCAATCTTTCAAACAAAGTTTTAAGTAAAGGCTGGATTCCTGAAAGCCACTCATATTCTATAGCAGATTCCTGTGTTGGTTATGAATTCAAAATAGATAAAACCTTAAGATCCTTTATAGTAGAGCTTCTAAATAATCAAAAGTACTTTGGTTAAAGCATGAAGAGCCAAGGGGATTCATAATGGGAAGTAAAGATAGAAGAGCAGCTCTAAATCAGAAAAAAGTCCTGTGATTCCATGGAGATTCTTATTTTGACTCTAAATTTTTATTTTCCTTTGAAGGTTCATGGTTAGGGCACAGGAATCCTAGATTGTCCTAGTTTGGAAGCTTCATTTGTGTGCCAGCTTTCTTAAAAGTATATAGAAGAGCCTCCTAGAATTGCCTCTATCTAAATGTAAACTTCACTACTTAACACTCTTTGCCTTTGTTGATTGAAATTTGTTTTAATTACCTTTCCTTAAGTAGACCTGTATGGAAACATCTTGGATGTTTCCATGACCAATAGTTTAATCATTTTACATGTATTTCATTTTAACTTGTTATGTCTGGGCTGTTTTGGCATTTAAAGCCATTAATCTTAACTCACAGTTTCTGTCCCAAGGCAAATGAGAGGCACATGCTCACATCTGGGCCATTTGTTCCAAATGTTGTTTCATTGACATAGTTTAAATTGCATTAGAAATTTTTGATAGTAATGAAGTCAGGAATTTAGAGTGAGTCATTGGGTCTTCCCATTGATAAGGGACGATTAAAACTTCAACTCAGTGTAGACATACAGACTCAGTTTATTTTTTGATGATTTTTTTTAAATTTAAAATATGCATTCATCTGTGTTTTAGCTTTGTTCAAGTGTTAATTAAAATAATAAACTTATGGAAGAAAAATGAGCATTCTGAATATTTTCTGTAATTAGAAAGTTGGTGCAAATATATATATGTTTAGCTTTTTTTGTTTTTTTTATCAAAAAGGTAGCATTGCCATTCAGCTCATGATATTTCTTGCTCCTTTATTTCTGGCCTGTTTTGAAAGACTTAAACTGCATTATCTTTTCTTTTTACTCCTTGGTTTATTATAAAAAACAAAAGTTTATTTAAGAGTAATAAGCCTAATCAAACAGGAGGTCCCATGATGCAGGAATAGTTCAACAGTAAGGAGCTGAAAGGAGAAGAAAACATAACCATTTCTATAAGTAAATCTCTTTCCTTCATAAAAAAGCTTTTGATTACACTGAAGACCATTTTATAATAAAAACAAGCAAAAAGCAAGTTTATGGTGGAAACTTCAAGGGTGTAAATGTAAAACGTGTGAGTTAAACAAGAGCTGAAACTTCAAGATGGTGAAAAACAACAGAGGACAATTTGGGGCTGTGGGTAATGCTCAGTTGAATGGATCTAATGTAGAGCTCCACGGTTGGAAGTCAAATGTGAGAAGCCCAGCTAGGCACAAAGAGCACAAGGAGGCTGAGGGGATACCTCCCCTAGTCGCTATCTGTTGTGGGGATATTTATCTGATACCCCTTTCCCCAGATGCATTGTAATAAAGCATCTCATTTACATATACACCTTACAGTCTTCAAAGATTCAAGCCCATAAAATGACCAGTTAAGTGAATTCTCTTTGTTTTGAGCTAACATTCTGAACAGGGAAGAATAAACCCAAACTTTCCTTTTAATTGCTCAGCCGGAACAGTGTGATGTCATTATTGTCCAGATTTCCCTCGCAACAAAAAAGATGAATTTGTTTGGCATGGTGTCTGTGCTAGGTCCTATTTTTATTTCATTTAATTGTCAACAGCAACCCTGGCAGCTGGACAGTATTGACTGAATGTTATAAACAAGGAAATGAGACTTTGAGGATGAGCTATTCGCACTACCAAGGAGCTAGAAAAGTGGCAGAACCTCTCAGATTGAATCCTGATCTGTCTGAATTCAGAGGCCATGTTTTTTTAATCACTATATCATATTCCTACATCAGAGCTGTTCAAGTGAAATATGCAAGCCACAAATAGGGGCCATATATATAAAATTTTCTAGGAGCTTTATTAAGAAAAGAAACAGGTGTAATTACTTCAATAATATATTTTAGTAACTTTTTTAGTACAAAATCTTTGAAACTTGGTATTTTTTTTTAATAGCACATCACAGTCAGGACTGGCTACAGTTCAGGTGTTCATTAGATGCATTTGTCTTAATGGCTACCATATTGAGCAATGCAGCTCTATATTGTGAAATCCTATGCAAAAAATCTACACTTAGAACACATGTGAATTTGTGCTAAGTTGTATAATGTTACAGGAAGAATCTTTGCCTTACATGCAGGTACACTAGAAGCTTTCTCTGAATAACCAGAATTCAGTATGTATTTGTTGACATGACTCAGGAACACATCTGCTCATAAACTAAAAAATGTCTATAATTCCATTGTCCTGCCCACAAACAGCGTCCAGAAAGTAGTTAAAATATCAAACCATCAGCTAGTTTGTTGTTATTGTTTTAAAGTCCATGTTTCTCCAGAAAGAGGGTTTAATAAGTAAACTGTTAGAAACCAGATTGAGTTAAACATACAGAGCTTCATTTTTTTCTTGGCTTCTCTGTGGCTGTGGGCAGCAGGAGTCTAATATGAGGTTGGGTAGGTTTGCACAACCACTTGTCTTTTGATTAGTCACAATAAGAATTTTCTTCAAATAGTTGACAGTGGCAAGTCTCCAGAACATACAACTATTACCAATTAGTGACCATTGCCAAGAACTGCTTAATCGTTCAGCATTGGTATGCACTGTCTGCAGTAAGGCAAACCCTTGAGTACCCAAAGTTCCCTAACAGAAGCTGGATGTCAGACAGAGAGGTTGTCCAGTCGTTCCTATCTTGGAAGAGACCTTGATCTTTGGTCCCTAATACTCCTGAGTCTGCAGTTCTGTTTTTTTGGTTATCTACCCCGGAGAGGAAACTGATGGACTGGTTGGCCATTCTTCAGACTGGGGAAACCTGTGAATCAGTTTTTCAGATACTAAGTGACATGGAACCAAGCAGAGCCTTAGCACTGGCAAACTCTTTTTAAAGTTTGAAGAAAAAATATGTACAGAAGAGAAAAATATACATCCAAGTTAACTAAACATGGTAATGTAATTAAGAAAAAAAATTTTTAAGTCACAATTAACTTTGTGGTTACCTTATCAAGTTTTGGGGGGGCACATATGCCTTTGTGTTGAACAAATATTTTTACTTAATAGAATATAATTAAAATAGCAAAAGTTAACAGCTTTTTAAAATTTAGTATTTTCAATCAAAGTAACAGCTGTGTGTATGTGGGGTAGGTTGGATCTAGATAAATAAAACATCTTTAGATGGGAAGGCCTATGAAGGGAGTTATATGAACAAAAGATTTGATGTCTTCATTAGTCTGTGATATTCCCCAGCAATTTAAAAACATAGATACTGTATTTATAGTTAACATGGTTAGTTGCTTCATGATTTATAGAACATTATACTGTCTTCATAATTATGTGTGAGGTGCATTAAAAGTACATATATTTTTGGGTGATTTTTTTAAAAAGTGGTACCGATGGATTCATATAGTTCTATCTTCATACGTTGTCTCCCTAGTATCAAGTAAAGTTGTATGAATTAAGATTAATGCGACAGTCTGTGGCCTAGAATTAGAATAAGCATAACTTGCTTATACTTGTGCTATTTATTACATCATGCTTCAGCAGAACTAGACAGCATAAATACCTTTAATGTCTTTTTCCTGTTCTTCAACTAACAGTTGTTACAAACCACTATGCTTGCTTGTAGTACATTATGCATGATGACAGATGATGAAAACAGGACCAACAAATTGGAGCAAAAGTGATGGGGAAGATTTAAATGTATGTAAAGAAGGGGGAAGGAGTTCTAGAAAATGGAGATGGTATGACCACAGAATGACCATGATATATAGGAGACCCTCTTGATTAGGATATAAAACTGTTCATGAGAGTGGATGTGGGCAAATATCAGAGTTTAGTACTCCCCAAAGGGTCTCCAGAATCCCTGAGGGTTGTTCCCAGACCACATTTTGGGAGCTGCTAGGTAGATCACTGCATATAAAACCAAGGTAGAGTGTGTATTTTATTGTAAGAGTAATGGGAAACCATTAATGGAGTTTAAATAGATTTGTGACAAGATCTATTTATTTAAATTTTTTAAGTCAGCATTTCAGCTGCTATATGGAGAATGTATTGGAAGGTGACAAAAGTGGAAGCAGAGAGAATAGTTAGGAGGCAGTTGCAGTGGATTAGTTGAGAATGACAGGGGCTTGAGCTGAAGTAGAACAGTGGATGTGGAATAAGTGATATACAGTGATACATTTTAGAGTTGACCTGTCAGGATTTACCAATGTGTGGTTATAAAAGGTTCTGTGTTCCAGAGAAATTTTAACAGATGCATCAGTAAGTGGAACCAAAGAGAACTAGGTTTGAATCTTAGGAAAGCCATTAACTAGCACTTTGAGAAATTTCTCCCTGTCTCCAGAAAAACACTAAAAGAATTTTATTTGACCAAGAAGCCTGGAGTTGTTAGCTTATTCTGTGACAGTCTCAATTCTCTGATTTACCTGACTTTGGCTACGTGTGTAATGAAATGCTGTTACCAATGTTAAGAGGTTAAGATTCAGTAAATTTGGATTGTGGTAGGGGCAACCTCCATGGGAAGGCAAGATGCTTATCAAATGTAATTTTAAGTCATTTCTGTTCATGTGAGAAATATTAACTTGGTGGAGACTTGAAACAGATGGTGTGCAGTTGGAGTAGATAGCTACATTATTCCAAATAAACATTTGCTGGAGCTGGGAAGCAACAATCCATATTTAATTTTTTCCTATTTACATTACAAGTCAACTGTGTTGCTGCTGCTTTTAACTTGGATTAAGGTTATCAACAGGGTTTTGATGTTGGCAGGAAATCACAATGTATCTATAAATATTAAAATCATTAGCATTGGAAGAGACCCTTTAGTTACTTTCAACATAGAGTGGCATAATGATTGTTAATACATTTCTGATGAACAGCTGTCTAATAATATTCTTGAATAATGTCACAGAGTTTTCTTAATTGTTACTTTATTGGCCTTTCGGCACCTCCCTTCCCTCCATGTTACAGATGAGGCAAATAAGGCTCGAGTGACTCATCAAAGGTCCTAAAGCTAATAAATTGGCAGAACAATTGAGATTCAAAGTCACATCTTATAACTTCATACCCAGTCTTCTTTGTTCTATAATAGTCTGCCTTTCATTCTTCAAGGACATAAATTTCCAGCTAGTTTGGAATTTGGCCCATTCGTTAAACCACCCTTTTCATACCTTTTGCTGCAAACAAGCTTTTTCGTATTTACTATATATTCTGTTTCAGCTAAGAGATGGTTTAAATTGAAGGAGGAAGGAAATTTTTATTTAACTGTTTTTTCCAGCCTACGGTACTTTAGTCATTGTACTTGTCCCAATTAAGTTCTGGGGTAAGATTCATGTGCAGTATCTTAAATGCTTTTGTATCCTTTGCAACAAATAATATATTATGACCTTTGTAATTATATTCTTGCTGTTGTTTTGACAAAAGCCGGTTATAATATGATTGGTTTTGAAAGATGTTCTTTATTGTATGTTCATAATTGTAACTCCTATAATAACCTAAAATCTAGGATGTATTCCTGTATGAATATTTGTATATTTAATCTTGAAATTCACAGTGCATACAGCCCAGCAGATTATACTCTTCACTGGCTTCTATTTTTTTCCCGTTTCCCCGGTTGCTCATTTTCTTTCTTCCTTAAATTTTCTATTCAGTTTTATTGAAATAAAGTTGACATACAGCTCCAAGTTTAAGATGTACTACATAATGGCTTGACATTGGGCTTCTCATTTTCTGCCTCCTTTTTCAGTTTCTTCTCATCTTCCATGATCCCAAAAATTGAAATATCTGGAGTTCAGTCCTTAAACATCTACTTTATACTTACTTCCTCTAAGAAAATCCAGTTTCAGCCTTAAATAGCATGTATATGTCAATTGACAATATTTAGTCATTCATTAGCTCACTTCCCCACCCCAAGCCTCATCTCCAGACTTTTATGTCCAGCTGCTTATCCAACATCTCAATTTGAATATCTACTAGGCATTTAAAATTTAGTCCTGGTCTTGAACTACCTGTACCCTCATCTTCCTTTCACATTCCCCCTTCTCAGTAAATGGCAATTCCATCATACCAGTTGCTCAGGCTAAAAACGTCAGAATTGTTCCTTGATCTCTGTCTTTTATTTACTCTTGTATATAACTGTACTGTCCTCAGTAAGGATACCTTGAAGGTACTAAACTATTTTCAAATGAATGTATCTTAGAATACTATAATCCAGTTCAGGAAAAGCTGCTCAACGTCCTTAATTTAACTTTTTTTCATCTCTTCCTACCTACACTATCACTGGCTGAATTACGTCCCTTAAAGATTTATATGTTGACGTGTTAACCCCTAGTACAGAAGGTGACTGACGTTGGAGTTAGGAGTCTGTAAGGCAGTAATTAAGTTAAAATGATTAGGGTGGGCCCTAATCTGATATGACTGGTATCCTTATAAGAAGGGGAAATTGGGACACACAGATTAAGTACAGAGGGAAGACCGTGTATACAGTTTTATATATACAGTTTGAGTTTTAGCTATTGTGTAAAGTTGTGTTAGTGCTATTACAGTAAAGATAAAGAATATTTCATTCACCACAAAAAGATTCATCATACCCTCTGATGTGCCCTTTTGTAGTCAGTTTCTTTCCATCAGTCCCAGAAAGCCTTTAATCTGCTTTTTGTCACTGATGTTATCTGAGGTTTCATGTAAGTAGGATAATACAGTATATAGTTTTGTTGTGTGCCTGGCATTTTTCACTTAGCCTGATGCTTTTGACATTCCTCCATGTTGCTCGATATATGTATCAGTAGTGTGTACCTGTTTGTTGATATATTATAATTTGTGTTTCTTTGATGACTAGTATCTCAAGCATCCTTTTATGTCCTTCTTAGCCATTTATATATCTTCTTTTGGGAATTGACTCTAAATCTTTTTTTGCTCATTCTTAAAGTTGGGTTGTTTGTATTATCGAGTTTTTGAGTCATTTATTTTCTGGTATCTCTGGGGTCAGGTGGCCCTGGTAGAAGACAGAGATAGGAGGGATGACTAGGGAGAAAATTCACATAATCACAAAGCAAGTCATCCTCACAGGTATGCTAGTAATCTTTAAGGTTCTTCTCTTATCTGTCAGATTTTTGGAAGAACATCTGATAACTAGCCTCATTTTTGCAACTCCTCAGCTCTGATTTCATGTTATTAGTATTCTGTCCTTAAGAAATGCTGTCTTTAAGTAATTTTTTTGGTTTTTAAATAATTTTTTTGTATGTTATTTCCCTTGGAGGTGAATAAGTAAACATCTCTTTATATCCAGTCTTAAGAAATTTAAGTTACTAAGATGAACCACTTCAGTGGATGCTGTAAAATAGATTATTATAGGCATAGAAATAAACTTAGAATTAAGACATTTGAATTTTTATAGTTTTTAAATGAGCCATAACAGGGGTCATTTGACCCACTGCCTGTTTTTGTAAATAAAGTTTAATTGGAACACAGCCAGTCCATTTGTTTAAGTATTGTCTAGAGTATACTAGAACAGCAGAGTTGAATAGTGGTGACAGAGACCATATAGCTCACAATGCCCAAAATATTTACTCTCTTGCCCTTTGCAGAAAAACTTTGCTGATCTCTGAGCTATCAGAATGTATTTGATGAATTAATTTTCTTTATGTATTTATAAATGTGTAATGGAAAATTTTGGTTTTTTTTTCAATCCCTAGTGTTACTATATGGTAAAGCATTCATTTTGTTTTAATAGAGCTCTGTCTTCAAGGTCCGTTGTAAAATTTTTTCCGGTAATTTCTTGGGTCCTTATGTCTCAATTTTTGTTGAATGATCATTTGTCATTATAAACAGTTATTCCTGGCTGTCTCTGTATGTGAAGTCTACATGTTATTAGGAAGTTGGGTATGTTGTCAGGTTTGTGGCAGATGTACAATGATGGAAAATGCTCATCCTTAAGCATGTTCTATTCCCATAATTAGTTAAGTCAGGCTTATAAGCCTGTAAGTGCAACAGTAATTTTTATATTCTTTCCTCTATCTTTAGCAGATTCAAATTGTCAATTTTGGAAATGCTTCTCATTTGACATGTACCTATCCTTGGTAGTGGTTAAAGAGAGGACCGTGTTCAAGGAAATCTTCCTGATTTTTTTCCCTTGGTTCTGATCCTGACTTAGGGACACTATTCATACTATAACCTTCATGCTTTTATCCTTTTGTGGTGCCTAGAAAGCCCATGTAAGTAGTCTGTCTTCCCAGTAAACTACTTAGTGGTCTGTAAAGAAATCTCTGGTCTTCATACATAGTAATGTTTCTATTGCTTTTTCTTTTTTTATAAATTAAGATATTATTGATACACAATCTTATATTGCTTTCAGATGTACAACAGAGTGGTTCAGAAGTTACCCATATTATTAAATCCTCACCCCCCTCTAGTGCGGCTACTATCTGTCAACATACAAAAATGTTACAGAATCACCGACTATATTCTTTATGCTGTACTACTGTCCCTGTGACCAGCTTATATTGTGATTGTGAATTATTGTGTAACATTATCCCTCTCACCCTGCTCCCTCACTGGCCCCAGCTCTTCCCCCCCACCCTTGGTAACCACTAATCATATCTCAGTGTCTCATAGTCTACTGCTGTTTTGTTCCTTCTGTTTTGCTTTGTTTTTATATTCCACAGATAAATGAAGTCATACGGTATTTGTCTTTCTCCACCTGGCTTATTTCACTGAGCATAATACCCTCTAGATCCATTCATCTTATTGCAAATGGCAGGACTTCTTTTCTTTTTATGGTTGAATAGCATTCCATTGTGTATACGTACCACATCTTTATCCATTCATCTATAGATAGACATTTAGGTTGCTTCCATATCTTGGCTATTGCATATAGTGTGGCAGTAAACATAAGGGTGCATGTATCTTTTCAAATCAGGGACTTTTTTTTTATGGGGGGTAAATTCCTAGAAGTGGAATTACTAGGTCAAATGGTATTTCTATTTTTAGTTTTTTGAGGAACCTCTATACTGCTTTCCACAGCAGTTGTACTAATTTACATTCCCACCAACAGTGTAGGAGGGTTCCCATTTCTCTGCATCCTTGCCAACATTTGTTATTTCTTGTCTATTGGATATAGTAGCCATTCTGACAGGTGAGGTGGTATCTCACTGTGGTTTTAATTTGCATTTCCCTGATGATTAGTGATGTGGAACATCTTTTCATATGCCTGTTGGCCATTTATAGTTCATCTTTGGAGAAATGTCTGTTCAGGTCCTCCACCCTTTTTTAATCGAGTTAATTATTTTTGGGGGTGTTGAGGTGTATGAGTTCATTATATATTTTAGATGTTAACCCCTTATTGGATGAGTTGTTGGTGAATATATTCTCTCACACTGTAGGATGCCTTTTTCTTTTGCTGATGGTGTTCTTTGCTGTGCAGAAGCTTTTTAGTTTGATGTAGTCCCACTTGTTCTTTTTTTATTTTGTTTCCCTTGCTTGAGGAGATGTGTCCAGGAAAAAAGTGCTCATACTTATGTTCAAGAGATTTTTTCCTGTTTTCTTCTAAGAGTTTTATGATTTCACGTCTTATATTCAGGTCTTTGATCCATTTCAGGTTTACTTTTGTGTGTGGAGTTTGACAATAATCCAATTTCATTCTCATATGTAGCTGTCCAGTTTTCCCAACACCAGTTATTAGAGAGGCTGTCTTTTCTCCCTTGTATATTCATGGCTCCTTTATCATATATTGAGGGACCATATATGTGTGGGTTTATATCTGGCTCTCTATTCTGTTGCATTGATCTATGGGTCTGTTCTTTTTTTTTTTTTAAGTATTATTGATATACACTCTTATGAAGGTTTCACGAAAAAACAATGTGGTTACTACATTTACCCATATTATCAAGTCCCCACCCATACCCCAATGCAGTCACTGTCCATCAGTGTAGTAAGATGCCACAGATTCACTGTTTGCCTTTTCTGTGCTACACTGTTTTCCCCATGATCCCCCACACCATGTGTACTAAACATAATACCCCACAATCCCCTTCTCCCACCCTCCCCACCCGCCCTCCCACACCCCTCCCCTTTGGTAACACTAGTTCCTTCTTGGAGTCTCTGAGTCTGCTGCTATTTTGTTCCTTCAGTTTTGCTGCGTTGTTATACTCCACAAATGAGGGACATCATTTGGCATTTGTCTTTTTCCCCCTGGCTTACTTCACTGAGCATAATACCCTCTAGCTCCATCCATGTTGTTGCAAATGGTAGGATTTGTTTTCTTCTTATGGCTGAATAATATTCCATTGTGTATGTACCACATCTTCTTTATCCATTCATCTACTGATGGACACTTAGGTTGCTTCCATATCTTGGCTATTGTAAAAAGTGCTGCAATAAACATAGGGGTGCATATGCCTTTTTGAATCTGAGAAGTTGTATTCTTTGGGTAGATTCTAAGGAGTGGGGTTCCAGGTCAAATGGTATTTGTATTTTTAGTTTTTTGAGGAACCTCTGTATTGCTTTCCACAATGATTGAACTAGCTTACATTCCCACCAGCAGTGTAGGAGGGTTTTATGGGTCTGTTCTTGTAGCAAACTTTTTTTTACTGTAGCTTTGTAGTAGAACTTGAGGTCAGGTATTATAATCCCTCCAGCTCTGTTCTTCTTTCTCAGGATTGCTTTGGCTATTCGGTGTCTTTTGTGGTTCCATATGAATTTTAGAACTGTTTGTTGTAGTTGATTGAAAAATGCTGTCGGAATTTTGATAGGGATTACATTGCATCTGAAATTGCTTTGGGCAGCGTGACCGTTTTGACAATATTAATTCTTCCTATCCATGAGCACAGGATAGATTTCCATTTATTGTTGTCTAATTTATTAGTCTCATGAGTATCTTATAGTTTTCAGAGTACAGGTCTTTTACCTGCTTGGTTAGGTTTATTCCTAGGTGTTTTATTCTTTTTGATGCAATTGTAAATGGAGTTGTTTTCCTAATTTCTCTTTCTGCTAGTTTGTTGTTAGTATATAGGAATGTGATAGCTTTCTGTGTATTAGTTTTGTATCCTACAACTTTGCTGAATTCAGTTATTAGTTTTAGTAGTTTTTTGGTGGGGTCTTTAGGGTTTTCTATGTATAATATGTCATCAACAAATAGTGACATTTTAACTTCTTCCTTACCAGTTTGGATGCGTTTTATCTCTGTTTTGTCTGATTGCCATGGCTAGGACCTCCAGTACTCTTGTTGAATAAAAATGGTGGGAGTGGACATTCTTGTCTTGTTCCTGATCTTAGAGGAAAAGCTTTTAGCTTTTCGCTATTAAGTATGATGTTGGTTGTGGGTTTGTTGTATATGGCCTTTATGATGTTGAGAGGTACGTACCCTCTCTACCCTTTAGTTGAGGGTTTTTATCATGAATGCATGTTGAATTTTGTCAAATGCTTTTTCAGCATCTTTTGAGATGATCGTGTGGTTTTTAACCTTTTTGTTAATGTGGTATATTATATTGATTGATTACTTTGTTTTCTTAGTACTACTTTGTTTGCATTTTAATATATCTATTTTTCCCGTAACTCAGGGTCCTATCTCCTTTTATCTCTTTCCCAAAGCCTGGCAAATACAAGGCAGTGACGTGGAATCTGGAAAGCTTCATAATGCAGCCACAAATGGTTGGAAACAATCCAATTATTCATCAGTAGGGGATTGTTTAAATAATCTATGTTACATCCACACAACAGAATATCATGCATCTGTTAACAAAAAAAGATGGAATTAAGAATTTAATGACATTGTGCAATTAAAAAACAAATCAACAACAGAAAACCAAGGAGCAGTATAGTTTATATGTGGTATGGATCTGTAATGTATTGGTTTATTGCTATATAACAAGCCATGCTAAAAGTTATGGCCTAAAACAATGAGTGTTTTATTTTGGTTTTTTTATTTTTTTGCTTATGAGTCTGTAAGTCAGGCAGTTTTTCTGTTCTTGGTTGTGCTCACTCACTCGTATGTCTGCAGTCAGCCAGCTGTGGATCAGATTCTTTAGGTTAGGCTCTCACATGTCTGGGGATCAGCTGGCCGTAGCTGGTGCAGCTCGTCTCTGTTAAATGCGGTCTCATCCTCCAGTAACCTAGTCTGGATTTGCTTTCATGGCAGAGTCAGGGTTCCAAGAGAGGCTCAGAACTGGCAGTCTGTCACTTCTATCACATTACATTGGCCAAAGCAAGTCAAGAGTGCCTGGCCAAATTCAGCATTGCAAAAGATGTGGCTACAGAGAGGCCATTACTGGGGACACTGGGTTTAATGTAATTATTCTACCCTTATATAAATGGAGTGGGCTAAGAATTTATGTATTTGCTCATTTGTACACAGAGAAAGAATGGAAGGGTACACAAACAAGTTAAAATGGTTACCTATGGGATGGGGTACATAGGGACAGGAGCAAGGAGTATTTCTTCTTACATCATACTGATTTTTGAACCATATGAATATATGCTTATACATATAAAAAAGAAAAACACTTCTTCTGTCGCCAAGGATACTCTATAACTTCCCAATTGTTTCTTAGGAGTCTGATTTATTTTAAAGAAACAGATATAACTCCTAGGGCAGCCTGTTTGGAATGATCAGTATTCCTCTCCTATACATCTGAAAGACCTATTTTCAGCTTATTTTTCTCAGTGATGATAATCAGGAGCACTTGTAGCCAAAGCTCAGCATAGGTAAACATCTCAGTGGCCAAACAAAATGATAAATTCTAATAGATTTTTAATCTGATTCAAGGAAACATGGAAGAATGTTTATTGTGTACTGGCCATTATTATATATATTATGGTACCCCTCACTATAACCCTGTGTGGTAAGTGTTGTCCCCAGGGATGAGGAAAACCATCGTCACACAACCGGTAAGGGATAGAAGAGCGTCTTTCATATTAAGCTCACCTTCTTTAATCTGAACATGCTTCCTCCTTGTGGCCCTGGGAATTTTTCTTCTTAAATTTTCTGGGTAACCCTGCCTCTCATGTAATTGTATTTTTCCTACCTCATGTATTTTTATTTATACCTCTTCTACTTATTGTTTCTTTGTCAGCTTCAAAGTAATTTTTGAAAAATGGTCTCATTTATGGGCATTTATCATATAGGATTCTTTTCAAGTAGCATTTGTCTAGGATGTTTGTGTTTAATGATCATCAGTTTTGTTTTCATGGCATCCATAGCCTACTGCATAATGGAGAAGTCAGATCATTGTTCAGACACACTTTTCTTTGTTCACTTCTTTACCTCAAGTTGTTTGGCTTTACATGGTTAGGTGTTGAAACATCAGGTGATCTTAGGGATGCTGTGGTTGTATGTTTGAGTTTTATTTTTTAATTGATGTATTTCCAGATAGTCACGATAACCAAGGTACAAACTCATACTGACTAAATGATCAGTTACTCTGAATCATAGAATCTGTGTGTACAATCGAGTTGAATCTTTATGACAAAACTAAGGGTTACTTTGATTTTCTAGGACTGAAGACTTTGTCTCTTTGGTATTCTTAGCAGTGGTGTTTATGGGCTCAAGTCACACTTGAGAGAAAGGAATTTCTTCTTGAACTTTATCTAAAGTTCTCTGGAACTGAAAAGAGTTCAAGATATGGTTGATTCTTTGAAGGAGTCTAGGTAGAATATAAAGCATGAACATCAGTTTCATAAAAATTCAAAAACAAAGTCACCCTAACACTAATGACATAAAGGAATGTCACAGCCACCAAGCTGTGTAAATGTCTTCTTTGGAGTGTAACCCTTATCCACTATCCGAGCAGCTGCTGAATCTGTCGGGTTATAAACCACTTGGGTAGATCTCTCACACCATGAGATGCATTCATGCCACATAGCCACCACCAAGAATGCACCTTGTACTTGATTCTTTTGCAACTGTTCATTCTTGAGTCATTCCATGCAATATCTCTGAGATTAGATGGGTTAATTGTTGCTTTATGGTCACATGGCTGATTAGGTAGTAAATCCAGAACTTAGTACTAGACTTCCTGTTTTCTAGTCATTACTATTTACTGAGTACTTTCTCTAACCTAGCACAAGTGCATTTTCTCCAGTCCTTAAATATTTCCTTCCAGGTAGTCTAATTATCTCTTATTTTACATATGTTGAAAATAAGTCCCAGAAAGGTGAAATGATTTGATAAAATTATGTAGGTTGTAACAGAATGAAGATTCACACTCTCTCAGTCTCCACAGCCATGCTTTTCCTACTAGACAGTGTTAACTGAAATATGAAGATAATGCTAGGTGTTGCAGATTTATGAGTAGTAACATGAATAAGAGATGGGTAGTTTTAATGTGTAAATAGTGCTCTAGGGACTGGGTTTTGCCCAATATTTAATAGTTGGGCTATGACTTGGTGTTCTGCAGTTGGGCTTCCCTGAATTTTTCATTCTGGCAAGTGCTCAATGTTAAAACACATCTCTCCGCTAAGCCCTCCTCAGGCCTTGGCGCCGTTGCTGTAAAGGCAGGTGCTCTGAAGAAAGGCTCCCCCTAGGTTGTTGCACACCACACACAACACAGAACAGTGCGAGACAACTGTCAGTTCCTTCCTTCCTTCCCCTACCCTTCAGAAAGCTGGGCCCCAGATGGAAGAGCTGGAAATGTGTCAACTGTTCTCTGAAGGGCAATGAGAAAACACTGTCAAGAAGAAAAAGGCAAACGCAACAGCTCATTAGTTCACTAATCAGACAGGACGACCATCAGTTTCACAAAGAAAATGTGCTGGACGGAGTGATGTGAAGGGCTGGCAGAGCGTTGCCCACATGGCTCTCAGTGAGCTGTACGTATTTGTCAGGGGATTTGTAAATTGAGGGCATTGCTTCCTTAACTGACTTTATGTATTCATTATATCTGTAACCCCAAATTCAGCCACTGCAAACTGAAGCATAAAAATAGTATTTGAGGATATTTCCCTTATTAGATGGTGCCCACAAATACAAGAAGATGTGCTTTATTGCCAGTGTCATAAATGCTCTTGTGTATATTATGTTGACAGCTATGATCTCACAGAAAGAAATCTGTGATTTAACATTCTCATTTGAACCTTCGGTATCCATTCTTGTACTTTAAATTGAATTTAGCATTTATTGTAGGGTTAAACGTGGTACTTCAGTGAAAAGCTTGGAATTACCGAGAAGAACATAGCTCAATTTAATGGTGGTTATGGTAGCTCTGGCCCTATTGTTACCTAAGTATATATAACAAGTTCTCTGTAATGGGGAAAAATAACCTTTTGAAGATATTAAAATACTACTCCTCAGTATCAAGTCTTACTCATATTAGCTCAGACCTAATTCTAACATCATTAAGTTTAATCTCTCACATTTCTCTTTCTGGAATTTGTTGCTGTCTGGTGTTAGGAAACAGCTGCTGTGGAAGCTGCTTTGTCCCCATGGGTGAAGTAGCCTCTGCTTAGTTTAGAAACAGTTATACTTTTTGTCTGTTTGAACACTGTACATCATAAAAGACATTTACATGTTGATGTCAGAATAGTTGAATCCACCCTGTTTTTCCTACTTACAATAGATGAATATAAAAATTTAGTACTTAATCATTCATAGTAATTTATGTACAAATGATAATGATTCTGTTCCCATTCCATGCAGGTGACACCTACTGATGTAGATAGTTTCACATTAGCTTTTTTTCTCCTACTAATTTGATTCATTTTATAAAGAGAAGAAAGAAGGCTGTTGTGATAAAATGAATTTATAATCTGGTTTCTTTCTTTCTGAGCCACTGTCCTCACTGTTAACTTTCAGATCATGTCACCCATTGACCTTTCTACCTTGTTTTAGTCTCCTAGAATTGCCATAACAAAGTACCACAAACTAGGTGGCTTAAGACAACAATATTCCCTCACAGTTCAGACCAGAAGTACAAGATCAGGGCATCAGCAGGGTTGATTCCTTCTTGGGACCTCAGTGGAAGCGTCTATTCCGTAACTCTCTCCTGGCTTTTGGTGGTTGCTGACAGTCCTTGGCATTCCTTGCCTTGTAGACACATCACTCCCGTCTCTGCCTCCATTGTCACATTGTAGTCTCTCTGCATAGCTACATCTGTCTTTATGTAGTCTTCCTCTGTGTATGTGTTTTCTCAGCTCTTCTTAGAAGGGCATCGTTCACACTGGGTTTAGAGCCTTACCTAGATAATCCAGGATGATCTCCTCAAGATCCTTAACTAAATTTTCAAAGGCCCTTTTTCCAAATAAGGAAACATTCACAGTTCAAGGAATTAAGAGATTCAGTAGTTCCCCTTTTATGTGTGTGTGGGGGTACATTCCAAGACCACCAGCAGCTGCCTGAAACTTCAAATAGTACTGAACACTATTACGTACACCATGTTTTTTCTTACACATGCATACTTATCATAAAGTTTAATTTATAAATTAGGCACAGTAAGAAATTAAAAATAACCAATAATGAAATAGGATAATTATAATATCCTGTAATAAAAGTTATGTGAATGTGGTCTCTCTTTTTCAAAATATCTTATTGTACTGTCCCTTACACTTCTTTGTGTAATAACGCGAGATGATAAAATACCTACATGATGGTGAATGAGGTGAATGGCGTAGGCATTGTAACATAATGTTAGGCCACTGCTTCTGGTCAGGAGGATCATCTGCTTGGACCATGGTTGACTGGGTTGACTGAAACTAAGGAAAGTGAAATCACAAAGGGAAGACTACTGTAGATCATCTTTTTAGGGGCCACCATTCAGCTTATTAACCTAAGCATCTTCTTAACTTTTTAGTCCTCTAGGAAAGTATGTTGGTATTTCAGATTGTCACCAGTTTTATTATCTTACAGAAAACTTTGACCTTCATTCTTTTTATTCTCTACAGTTGGTCCAGAGAAAAGGGTGCCAGCAATGCCTGGATCGCCTGTGGAAGTAAAAATACAGTCAAGATCTTCACCTCCTACCATGCCACCCCTCCCACCAATAAATCCCGGAGGACCTAGGCCAGTGTCATTTACTCCTACAGCATGTGAGACTTCTTTATTACTTGTTTTTGTTTCAGAGAGGGTGACATTTGTATCTAAGTGACTGACTTCCTTAAGCCGTCTGCATATACTATTCAGTATTTTCAAAATGGTTATTACAATCTACATACATATATCAGATATATAAATTTATACAAGTAAGAAATAACCATATATATTGCCTTCTGGGATAGTACTTAACTAATTTAGACATTTGGAAATTTAGTGGTCTAAACATTTTTTTTCATATCCTGGCTAGTAAGTAGTTATTTTCATTTCTTTGGCTCTAAAGTGATGAATTTAAATTAGTATATTGATTCGCACATGGAAGTGTCATAAAATTACCTAGTACTTCTAATAGTGTTCCAGGACTGTCATTGTAAGGCTCTTTACGAAAGAGAATGATTATTGTATTAGTTTGCATGGGCTGCTGTAACAAAATACCACAGACTGGGTGGGTGGCTTGAACAACGTAAGTTTATTTTCTCACAGTTGTGGAGGATTGAAGTTCAAGATCAAGGTGTCAGCAGGTTTGGTTTCATCTGAATCCTCTCTCCTTGGCTTGAAGACAGCCACCTTCTTGCTGTATTCTCCCATGTCCTTATCTCTGCACGTCCGTCCATTGTCCCTGCTGCTTCTTGTAAGGAAGACAGTCATATTGGATTAGAGACCCCCCCCCCCACCCCATGTGAAGGCCCTGTCTCCAAATATAGTCACATTCTGTACTGGGGGTTAGAATTTGAACACAGAAATTTGTAGAGAACAGTTTAGTCTGTAAGAATTATATTAGCCAATAAATATACAGTAAGTTGGTCAGTCTTACTAGTTCCCAAGGAAACACAAACTAAAACCCAATGTAATACCATATACACCCACAAGAATGTTCAAAATGAGAATATCAGGTTTTTCGGAGCATGTGTGGAGTGTCTTGAACATTCATATATTCATTTGAGAAAATTGGCAATATCTGCTATGGCTGAATTTCTACGAACTCTGTAACTCAGCAGTTTCAGTCCTATGGATATTCTAAAACAACAACAAAAAACCCCACAATTTAAAATGTACACTTAGACACACACACACACACACTTATAATTTGAGTTCTTCTGCCTCTCCATGGCCATGCTACTCCCTGTTCATGTTGATTCTTTTACAGATGTTTTAATTCATAAAGCAGAAGACACTTGGTCACTCGTGGAGTACCTACAGCGTGTTAGGGCACTGTGCTAGGTGCCGTGTACATTTTTGTACTTAAACACCATTACGTAAGCTTACACACTGTCTTTGCTCAAACATCTATGTTTTGTGTGTTTATTGTATTAGAAGGCAAGAGAAGAGAATGTAAGAGGTACAGCTTAAATAAAAAGTCTGTTTCCCAAAATATTTGAAATTGTGTATGAGTGGCAGCTGTAACGGTCAGAGTGAATGAAATGAAGTTTGATATCCTCTTTAAATTCTGTTTTCTATCTTAAAATTACATGTCCTTAGATACAGGTGCTGTCTGAAAGTGAAACAGATTTAAATTCAAGCTGTCATTCAAATTTCAAGATACAGACAATAGAGAGATGTATATATAAATTCAGCCTTTTTTACCTACACATGTGACTTACTTGAGGGCAGATATGTTTTATTTCAGAAAATGTGATCATATACTTGACTGAAGATACTGAAAAAGCGTGTCTGATCATCAGGTTGGCTAAAAGTATTATTTTAGTGGGTTGGTTCAAAAGAAGCCAAATTCTATAATGGCATTTGACTTTAATGTGAACACAAAGAAGTGGTGGATTGTTACAACTGATTTTCTGGATCGCTGAGGTTGAATGTTGAGCTTTCCTTTCCACTAACTCCAGTGATCTCTTTTAATTGAAGACACAGAAGAGAATTCACTCTCTTTTACTTAACCTATTAGTCTTTTATGCAGTGAATCACTCTGCAGCATTTTCCCGAACACTTTTACTTTTTAGCTAATGAACAAAAGCCAGTATACAGTATACACGGTTTACAAATTTAGCTATGTATATTATACACAGATGTGTGAGATCATGTTCATCAAGAAGTGCACAGTCTATTAAGGCAGTGCAAATATACAAAGAAATAAGTATAATTTGACGACATAATGGACAATATATCACAACAGCACAGTGAAGAGTTATTAAATCTACTAGAGATTACTGTGAAGCAGCAATGTATCAAGGAATGCTTCTTAATACAGGTGATATATCTGAGCTATATAGTATGAGGAAGAGGTTGCCAGGTAAAATTTGAATAAGAGTTAATTGAAAAGTAGGAACAGTGATAGTCAACCGACTATGACTGGTTTGGAGGAAGGAAAATGGAAGCTTTCTCATATGATTGAATGATTTGACTCTAAATTTGGGTTAAGTCTCTTGACTTAAATTATTTTTTATGTTTTTAGACAAATTTAACATTCTTAGATTTTCTAACCTGGGTATGATTAAGTGGAAATCTGTTGACATCTAGGCACTAGATAATTTTATTTCACTGTTCAGTAAAGAAGGAGATTTTTAGTTAATACCACCAAAAACATATCTCCTGGGTTGTGTTCCATATTAAAACTAAGAATGGTGGCAAAATAGGAAAACTGTTAATTTGTCACATGTATTATAATTTGAACAGAAATATAGAATGAGAGTATCCTGTGGCAGTATTAATCTAACACTGTCAAGGCAGAGAGAAACTGATGCTGATGGGCATAAATACTAAAAATGGTCAAAGAGATTTTATACCTTACTGCAGGAATAGATCATTAAACCTAAAGCTTAGAAAAAACATTTCTCACAGTAACACAGTTCTGTTTCCTTGTTCACATGCTTCATTCTAGTTGACTGCGTAACCTCTTTGGGACCTTAAGTTTAGGAAGGAGATGTGACACCTAAGATGAGCATGAGTGTCTAATCCATATTCATCTCATGCCGTACCTATTGCAGGAAGTCTTAAAACTACCTCCCCCTGCCCATGGCATCTGTAGAGCTAGAGTCCCTTCTCTGTGCTCTTGTGGCACTCTGTACTCTTCTGGTTCAACATTTCTATGTTACTCTCTTACCTTTTTTACTTGACAGTCTGTCTCTCCCTATAGCAATCTTGTTGAGGGCAGAAACAGTGTCTTGTGTACTCTTTTAATATGCTTTACAAAATTCAAGTGAATAAATGAAGGAAAAAGTGAACCAGAAGAAATTAACAAAGATCCTTGAGTTTTGTACTTAAACTTGAGTCTTTTGTTTGGCTTTCTTTTAGTAAGCAATGGGATCAATCATTCTCCTCCTACCCTGAATGGTGCCCCATCACCACCACAGAGATTCAGCAATGGTCCTGCTTCTTCCACATCTTCTGCACTAACAAATCAACAATTGCCAGCCACTTGTGGTGCTCGGCAGCTCAGCAAATTGAAACGCTTCCTCACCACTTTGCAACAGTTTGGCAATGACATCTCACCTGAGATTGGGGAGAAGGTGCGGACTCTTGTTCTAGCGCTGGTGGTAAGTACAGCGTCACTGTCAACAGCTACCTATGTATGTGGCTCAGAACTGAAGCCAGCAAAAATTTGTACACATTTCTGCTCATTCCAAAACCCGTGGCAACGTGGGAAAATCTATAGAGTAGATTAGTTATTATATACTTGTATAAAAATACTGAATTATGGATTTCAGTTGTGGATAACAATGTTTAAAAAAGAAACAAATCTAACGGTTACTGTAGTGTTTCTTTTGGTGTTGATTCCAATAAGCAGCTTTGAATTGGTCTTAAAACTGAGTTTCAACAGGCCCCTGAGATTCAACAAAGTTATGTTACTTAATATATTCAGTGTCTGGTGCATTGTTTCCAAATCAGAGAGAAAAGTAGTGAATTTAATTGTCAAAATAATAATTTGTGAAATGATAAATTCCATAGTCTCAATAAATAATACCAAAGGGATTACATTCTTTACCATGCAAATACAGTTTTGTTAGAATTATCAAGGCACACATAACTTTTCTTTTGGTGGATATAGCTCAGGGGCCGAGCATTTCAATGCACATAATTTTTCTTTCTATAGTGAGTGTGGTGAGCATGTGGTATAAGGGAGTGATTTTCTGAAATTGACAGCTGGGTGCGGTTTGGCTCAGTGCATATAAGGGAGTAATGCCATTTCCCAATGTTTTAAATAGAATTCAAGATTTACCTCCTGTAAAATCACCACTTCCTCCTGCTTGTTAACCTTTACATGTTATAAAGATGAATCACACTATTAACTCTTTTTTTTATGAAGGTATTATTGATACACACTCTTATGAAGGTTTCACATGAAAAAACAATGTGGTTACTACATTTACCAATGTAATCAAGTTCCCACCCATACCCCTATGCAGTCACTGTCCTTCAGTGTAGTAAGATGCCATAGATTGATTATTTGCCTTCTCTGTGCTACACTGTTCCCCGTGATCCCCCACACCATGTATACTAAATAAAATACCCCTCAGTCCCCTTCTCGCACCCTCCCCACCCACGCTCCCACACCCCTCCCCTTTGATAACTGCTAGTTCCTTCTTGGAGTCTCTGAGTCTGCTGCTATTTTGTTCCTTCAGTTTTGCTTCGTTGTCATACTCCACAAATGAGGGAAATCACTTGGCACTTGTCTTTTTCCCCCTGGCTTATTTCACTGAGCATAATATCCTCCAGCTCCATCCATGTTGTTGAAAATGGTAGGATTTGTTTCCTTCTTATGGCTGAATAGTATTCCATTGTGTACATGTGCCACATCTTCTTTATCCATTCATCTACTGATGGACACTTAGGTTGCCTCCATATCTTGGCTATTGTAAAAAGTGCTGCAATAAACATAGGGGTGCATATGTCTTTTTGAATCTGAGAAGTTGTATTCTTTGGGTAAATTCCAAGGAGTGGGATTCCTGGGTCAAATGGTATTTGTATTTTTAGTTTTTTGTGGAGCCTCCATATTACTATCCAAAATGGTTAAACTAGCTTACATTCCCACCAGCAGTGTAGGAAAGTTCCCCTTTCTCCACAACCTCACCAACATTTGTTGTTGTTTGTCCTTTGGATGTTGGCCATCCTAACGGGTGTGAGGTGATATCTCATTGTGGTTTTAATTTGCATTTCTCTGATGAGTAGCGATGTGGAGCATCTTTTCATGTGCCTGTTGGTCATCTTAATTTCTTCTTTAGTGAAGTGTCTGTTCAGATCATCGGCCCATTTTTTTTTGTATCATTAATCTACAATTACATGGGCAACATTATGTTTACTAGACTCTCCCCATCATCAAGTCCCCACCACAATACCCCATTACAGTCACTGTCCATCAGTGTAGTAAGATGCTATAGAATCACTACTTGTGTTCTCTGTGTTGTACAGCCCTCCCCGTGCCGCCCCCCACCCACATTATGCCTGCTAATCGTAATGCCCCCTTTCCCCCCTTGTCCCTCCCTTCCCACCCATCCTCCCCAGTCCCTTTCCCTTTGATAACCGTTAGTCCATTCTTGGGTTCTGTGAGTCTGCTGCTGTTTTGTTCCTTTCAGTTTTATTTCTTTGTTCTTATACTCCAGAGATGAGTGAAATCATTTGGTGCTTGTCTTTTCCACCTGGCTTATTTCACTGAGCATAATACCCTCTAGCTCCATCCATGTTGTTGCAAATGGTAGGATTTGTTTTCTTCTTATGGCTGAATAGTATTCCATTGTGTATATGTACCACATCTTCTTTATCCATTCATCTACTGATGGACACTTAAGTTGCTTCCATTTCTTGGCTATTGTAAATAGTGCTGCGATAAACATAGGGGTGCATATGTTTTTTTCAAACTGGGCTGCTGCATTCTTATGGTAAATTCCTAGGAGTGGAATTTCTGGGTTAAATGGTATTTCTATTTTGAGTTTTTTGAGGAACCTCCATACTGCTTTCCACAATGGTTGAACTAGTTTACATTCCCACCAGAAGTGTAGGAGGGTTCCCCTTTCTCCACATCCTTGCCAACATTTGTTGTTGTTTGTCTTTTGGATGTTGGCCATCCTTACTGGTGTGAGGTGATAATGTCATTATAGTTTTAATTTGCATTTCTCTAATGATTAGCGATGTGGAACATCTTTTCATGTGCCTGTTGGCCATCTGAATTTCTTCTTTGAAGAAGTGTCTGTTCAGATCTTCTGCCCATTTTTTAATTGGATTATTTGCTTTTTGTTTGTTGAGGTGTGAGCTCTTTGTATATTTTGGATATCAACCCCTTCTCAGATATGTCATTTATGAATATATTCTCCCTTACTGTAAGATACCTTTTTGTTCTACTGATGGTGTCCTTTGCTGTACAGAAGTTTTTAAGTTTGATATAGTCCCACTTGTTCATTTTTGCTTTTTTTTTCCTTGCCCGGGGATATATGTTCATGAAGAGGTTGCTCATGTTTATATTCAAGACAGTTTTGCCTATGTTGTCTTCTAGGAGTTTTAAGGTTTCATGACTTACATTCAGGTCTTTGATCTATTTTGAGTTTACTTTTGTGTATGGAGTTAGACAGTAATCCACTTTCATTCTCTTACATGTATCTGTCCAGTTTTGCCAACACCAGCTGTTGAAGAGGCTGTCATTTCCGCATTGTGTATCCATGGCTCCTTTATCATATATTAATTGACCATATATGCCTGGGTTAATATCTGGACTCTATTCTGTTCCATTGGTGTATGTGTCTGTTCTTGTGCCAGTACCAAATTGTCTTGGTTACTGTGACTTTGTAGTAGAGCTTGAAGTTGCGAAGCGAGAACCCCTCTGCTTTATTCTTCCTTCTCAGGATTGCTTTGGGTATTTGGGGTCTTTTGTGGTTCCATATGAATTTTAGAACTATTTGTTCCAGCTTGTTGAAGAATGCTGTTGGTATTTTGATAGGAATTGCATTGAATCTATAGATTGCTTTAGACAGGATGGCCCTTTTGACAGTATTAATTCTTCCTACCCAAGAGCATGGGATGAATTTCCATTTGTTAATGTCCTCTTTAATTTCTCTTAAGAGTGTCTTGTAGTTTTCAGGGTATAGGTCTTTCACTTCCTTGGTTAGGTTTATCCCTAGGTATTTTATTCTTTTTTATACAATTGTGAATGGAATTGTTTTCCTGATTTCTCTTTCTGCTAGTTCATTGTTAGTGTATAGGAAAGCAACAGATTTCTGTGTATTAATTTTGTATCCTGCAACTTTGCTGAATTCAGATATTAGTTCTAATAGTTTTGGAGTGGATTCTTTAGGGTTTGTTATGTACAATATCATGTCATCTGCCTTTTATTTCTTTGTGTTGTCTGATTGCCGTGGCTAGGATCTCCAGTAATATATGTTGAATAAAAGTGGGGAGAGTGGGCATCCTTGTCTTGTTCCTGTTAAAGTGTGGTGTTGGCTGTGGTTTGTCATATATGGCCTTTATTATGTTGAGGTACTTGTCCTCTCTACCCATTTTATTGAGAGTTTTTATCATGAATGGATGTTGAATTTCGTCGAATGCTTTTTCAGCATCTATTGAGATGATCATTTGGTTTTTATCCCCATTTATTATAAAAAACAAAGAAACAGGAATTTCTTTAATTTGACAGTTATGTGTTTGTAAATAAAAAACCTATAGGAAGCCTCATGCTTAATGGTGAAATTTTGAAAGCCTTCCTTCTGACATTTGGAGCCAGAAAAGAATATCTCTTCTATTCAGTATAATCCTAAACATTCTAGCTTAGCAAATACGATTCACAAGAATTGAAGCGCATTTACTACTTATGAAAGAATGGTTAAGATATGCCCACCACTCTTGGTGGGCCTAGGTAAGTAGAACAGTCATTCCACATGTAGGAAACTTCATTAATCAAGTTAAAAAGGCCGCACCGTTAGGTAGCAGGAGTTTAGTTCACCTGTGTACATTATGTTCTTCTGGTATATAAGAAATAACGTGCTGTTAGTCCCTAACTAGACCAGGAAGCAGGGTTAGAGAATTTACGTTGCTAGGTAAAGGGAAATGTTTTGTATTCTGTCTACTTAACTGGAGAATACACATTCTGGAGGATAGTTTGGCAAAGTTTTAGGCACCTTAAACCAAGCAGTTCTTTGACTCACCAATTTCTCTCCTTCTAAAGCATTCTAATGAAATAAAATGTGTAGCAAGATAATCAGTTTAACATTATTTGTAATGCCAAAAAAAAATTGAAACCAACTAAAGGGCCTGACTAAATTAGAATACAGCAGTTTAATGGAATATGGTGTAGTCATTAAATATCAAATCTGGTTCATCAGAGGCACTACAGAAAGGTATACTCCTGCTGACAGAGAAAGAAAGGTGGATGTTATATATTAAACAAAAATTAGACACTGGAAGATGGAGAAAATAAAGCAGATTGTCTAGTGACCTTGGAACCCAAGGAAGTACGTAACAGTAAGTTCTCTAGGTTTGGGTTTTCATCACATATCCCTGGGAATGCTTGTGAGTACCGATCAAAAACAAACAAACCGTTTTTTTCTAGCCAAAGGACCAGGAAAGAAGAAACCAAGCAAGATAGAAAACTTTTAGATGATCACACTATTGTAGCCAAACACCTTAGAAAAAAACTGGTGAAATGGGTACCTTGCTCCCTCCAATCAGAAGCCCATCAGGTACTCAACCTCCCACCCCTTGCAAGCAGTAATGAGCCTCTTCTTCCCTCTCCAAATCAACAGAGGTTGAGTGGGATTATACTCCATCTGAGAGCATCAAGGAGTCTCCTTTGCCTAGTGGCACAGTGTCAGAGGAGGCCTCCAAAACAGAAGATGAAGACAAGGTCTGGAGTTTTACAATGTAAGACCCAAAATGTCCAGGATACAATAGAAAACTGCTTTTCATACCAAGAACCAGGAACGTCTCAACTGGAATAAGAAAAGATAACCAGTAGACATAAACTAAGCTGACACAGATGTTGGACTTAACTGACAAAGATTTTAAAGCAGCCATCAAAAGTATGCCTAAATAACCAATTACCAACACAAATAAAAAAATAACAAAGGCTTTACAAGGAAATAGAACATAAAGAGAAGAGATAAATGGAAATTTTAGAACTAAAAAACATAAGAACAAAATTAAAAACTCAGTGATGAACTCAACAGTAGAATGGAGAGGACAGGAAACAGTCAGTGAACTTGAAACTAGAACAAGAGAAAAACTACCTAATCTGAACAACAGCGGGAAAATGACTTTAAAAAATTAAGAAACAGATCATCAGAGACTTGAAGGAGTATAACAAAAAATCTGAGTTACAGTAGAGAGGAGAAAGAATGTGGGGCTGAAATAAAGGTTGAAATTGCCCCAAATTTGACAAAAGATCTAAACGTACAGATTTTAAAAAGCTGAGGAGACCTCAAACAATATACTTTTCCATCACCACCCCCACCCCCCAAAAAAGGGCAAAGAAAAATCTCAAAACCTATGAGGGAGAAACAACTTGACTAATGGAAAAAAGTCCAGTGGCAGTCGATTTCTCATTGCTAACCATGGAGGCCAGAAGGAAGTGGCACATTTTTCACGTGCTGGAAGAAAAGAACTGTCAACCCAGGATCATCCATCTTAACGTATCTTTTTGGAATGAGGGATGGACGTATCAAAATATTTTCAGATGAAGTAAAACTAAGAGAATTTATCTCCAGCAGACCTACGCTAAAAGAATGACTAAAGGAATTTCCTGATATAGAAAATGATGAAAGAAGGAGTCTTGAAATACCAAGATAGATGAGAGAAAAATAGAAGGAATTAAAACAGGCAGAACAGATTTCTTGAGTTTTCTAAGTTATGTTTAGTGGTTGAAGCAAAAATTCCAGTATTGTCTGATGTGGTTTTTAGTATGTATAAAGTAAATATTTAAGATAGATATAAACCAGGAGGCTAAAGGTAGATAAGGTTTCTACATCTGTATCTTTTTTTTTTTACTTTTTTTAATTTTAATATAATTTATTTTATTATCATTAATTTACAATTACATGTGCAATATTACGATTATTAAACTACCCCTTCATCAGGTCCCCCCCACCAACCCCATTACAGTCACTGTCCATCAGCGTAGTGAGATGCTATAGAATCACTACTTGTCTTCTCTGAGTTGTACTGCCCTCCCCGTGCCCCCCCAACATTACATCTGCTAATCGTAATGCCCCTTTTTCCCTCTTATCCCTCCCTTCCCGCCCATTTTCCCCAGTCCCTTTCCCTTTGGTAACTATTAGTCCGTTCTTGGGTTCTGTGAGTCTGCTGCTGTTTTGTTCCTTCAGTTTTTTTCTTTGTTCTTATACTCCACATATGAGTGAAATCATTTGATACTTGTCTTTTTCGGCTTGGCTTATTTCACTGAGCATAATACCCTCTAGCTCCATCCATGTTGTTGCAAATGGTAGGATTTGTTTTCTTCTTATGGCTGAATAATATTCCATTGTGTATATGTACCACATCTTCTTTATCCATTCATCTACTGATGGACACTTAGGTTGCTTCCATTTCTTGGCTATTGTAAATAGTGCTGCAATAAACATAGGGGTGCATCTGTCCTTTTCAAATTGGGCTGCTGCATTCTTAGGGTAAATTCCTAGGAGTGGAATTCCTGGGTCAAATGGTATTTCTATTTTGAGTTTTTTGAGGAACCTCCATACTGCTTTCCACAATGGTTGAACTAATTTGCAGTCCCACCAGCAGTGTAGGAGGGTTCCCTTTTCTCCACATCCTCGCCAACATTTGTTGTTGTTTGTGTTTTGGATGTTGGCCATCCTCACTGGTGTGAGGTGATATCTCATTGTGGTTTTAATCTGCATTTCTCTGATGATTAGCGATGTGGAGCATCTTTTCATGTGCCTGTTGGCCATCTGAATTTCTTCTTTGGAGAAGTGTCTATTCATGTCCTCTGCCCATTTCTTAATTGGATTATTTGCTTTCTGTTTGTTAAGGTGCATGAGTTCTTTATATATTTTGGATGTCAACCCTTTATCAGATACGTTTTTTATGAATATATTCTCCCATACTGTAGGATGTCTTTTTGTTCTACTGATGGTGTCCTTTGCTGTACAGAAGCTTTTCAGCTTGATATAGTCCCACTTGTTCATTTTTGCTTTTGTTTCCCTTGCCCGGGGAGATATGTTCATGAAGAAGTTGCTCATGTTTATGTCCAAGAGATTTTTGCCTATGTTTTTTTCTAAGAGTTTTATGGTTTCATGACTTACATTCAAGTCTTTGATCCACCTTGAGTTTACCTTTGTGTATGGGGCTAGACAGTAGTCCAGTTTCATTCTCTTACATGTAGCTGTCCAGTTTTTCCAACACCAGCTGCTGAAGAGGCTGTCATCTCCCCATTGTATATCCAAGGCACTTTTATCAAATATTAATTGACTGTATATGTTTGGGTTAATGTTTGGATTTTCTATTCTGTTCCACTGGTCTGTGGGTCTGTTTTTGTGCCAATACCAAATTGTCTTGATTACTGTGGCTTTGTAGTAGAGCTTGAAGTCAGGGAGTGTAATTCCCCCTGTTTTATTCCTCCTTCTCAGGATTGCTTTGGCTATTCGGGGTCTTTTGTGGTTCCATATGAATTTTAGAATTATTTGTTCCAGTTCATTGAAGAAAGCTGTTGGTAGTTTGATAGGGATTGCATTGAATCTGTAGATTGCTTTAGGTAGTATAGCCATTTTGACAATATTTATTCTTCCTAGCCAAGAGCATGGGATGCATTTCCATTTGTTAGTGTCCTCTTTAATTTCTCTTAGGAGTGTCTTGTAGTTTTCAGAGTACAGGTCTTTCACTTCCTTCGTTAGGTTTATTCCTAGGTATTTTATTCTTTTTGATGCAATTGTGAATGGACTTGTTTTTCTGATTTCTCTTTCTGTTAGTTCATCCTTAGTGTATAGGAAAGCAACAGATTTCTGTGTGTTAATTTTGTATCCTGCAACTTTGCTGAATTCAGATATTAGTTCTAGTAGTTTTGGGATGGAATCTTTAGGGTTTTTTATGTACAGTATCATGTCATCTGCAAATAGTGACAATTTGACTTCTTCTTTACCAATCTGGATGCCTTGTATGTCTTTGTTTTGTCTGATTGCTGTGGCTAGGACCTCCAGTACTATGTTGAATAACAGTGGAGAGAGTGGGCATCCTGTCTTGTTCCCGATCTTAGATGAAAAGCTTTCAGCGTCTCGCCGTTAAGTATGATGTTAGCTGTGGGTTTGTCATATATAGCCTTTATGATGTTGAGGTACTTGCCGTCTATACCCATTTTGTTGAGAGTTTTAATCAGGAATGGATGCTGAATTTTGTCAAATGCTTTTTCAGCATCTATAGAGATGATCATGTGGTTTTTGTTCTTCTTTTTGTTGATGTGGTGGATGATGTTGATGGATTTTCGAATGTTGTACCATCCTTGCATCCCTGGGATGAATCCCACTTGATCATGGTGTATGATCCTCTTGATGTATTTTTGAATTCGGTTTGCTAATATTTTGTTGAGTATTTTTGCATCTACGTTCATCAGGGATATTGGTCTGTAATTTTCTTTTTTGGTGAGGTCTTTGCCCGGTTTTGGTATTAGAGTGATGCTGGCTTCATAGAATGAGTTTGGAAGTATTCCCTCCTCTTCTATTTTTTGGAAAACTTTAAGGAGAATCGGTGTTATTTCTTCTCTATATGTCTGGTAGAATTCAGAGGTGAATCCATCAGGCCCAGGGGTTTTGTTCTTGGGTAGTTTTTTGATTACCAATTCGATTTCGTCACTGGTGATTGGTCTGTTTAGTTTTCCTGTTTCTTGCTTGGTCAGTCTTGGAAGGTTGTATTTTTCTAAGAAGTTGTCCATTTCTTCTATGTTTTCCAGCTTGTTAGCATATAGATTCTCATAATATTCTCTTATGATTCTTTGTATTTCTGTGGGGTCCGTCGTGATTTTTCCTTTCTCATTTCTGATTGTGTTTATGTGTGTAGATTCTCTTTTTCTCTTAATGAGTCTGGCTAGGGGTTTATCTATTTTGTTTATTTTTTCAAAGAACCAGCTCTTGGTTTTATTGATTTTTTCTATTGTTTTATTCTTCTCAATTTTATTTATTTCTTCTCTAATCTTTATTATGTCCCTCCTTCTGGTGACTTTGGGCCTCATTTGTTCTTCTTTTTCCAATTTCAGTAATTGTGTCTTTAGACTATTCATTTGGGAATGTTCTTCCTTCTTTAAATAGGCCAGGATTGCAATATACTTTCCTCTTAGAACTGCCTTTGCTGCGTCCCACAGAAATTGTGGCTTTGTGTTGTTGTTGTCATTAGTCTCCATATATTCTTTGATTTCTGTTTTGATTTGGTCGTTAACCCATTGATTAATTAGGAGAGTGTTGTTAAGTCTCCATGTATTTGTGAGCCTTTTTGATTTCTTTCTAAAATTTATTTCTAGTTTTATACCTTGGTGATCTGAGAAGTTGGTTGGTAGGATTTCAATATTTTTGAAATTACTGAGGTTCTTTTTGTGGCCTAGTATGTGGTCTATTCTGGAAAATGTTCCATGTGCACTTGAGAAGAATGTGTATCCTGTTGCTTTTGGGTGTAGAGTTCTGAGATGTCTGTTAGGTCCATCTGTTCTAGTGTGTTGTTCAGTGCCTCTGTGTCTTTACTTATTTTCTGTCTGGTTGATCTGTCCTCTGGAGTGAGTGGTGTGTTGAAGTCTCCTAAGATGAATGCATTGCTGTCTATTTCCTCCTTTAATTCTGTTAGTATTTGTCTCACATATGCTGGTGCTCCTGTGTTGGGTGCATATATATTTATAATGGTTATATCTTCTTGTTGGACTGACCCCTTTATCATTATGTAATGTCCTTCTTTATCTTTTGCTACTTTCTTCGCTTTGAAGTCTATTTTGTCTGATACAAGTACTGCAACACCTGCTTTTTTCTCTTTATGCTTGCATGAAATATCTTTTTCCATCCCTTCACTTTTAGTCTGTGTATATCTTTGGATTTGAGGTGAGTTTCTTGTAGGCAGCATATAGATGGGTCTTGCTTTTTTATCCATTCTGTTACTCTGTGTCTTTTGATTGGTGCATTCAGTCCATTTACATTTAGGGTGATTGTTGATAGGTATGTACTTATTGCCATTGCTGGCTTTAGATTCGTGGTTACCAAGGGTTCAAGGGTTGCTTCTTTACTATCTAACAATCTAACTTAACTTTCTTTTTAAGTTATTGTAAACACAGTCTGATGTTTCTTTCTTTCTCTCCCTTCTTATTCCTCCTCCTCCATTCTTTCTATAATAGGTGTTTTATTCTTTGCCTTTAGTTAGTATTTGGATGGTCTGCTTTCTTTGCTATGATTTATTTTCTCTGGTGACATCTTTTTAGCCTTAGGTGTGCCTCCATCTAGAGCAGTCCATTTAAGATATCCTGTAGTGGTGGTTTATGAGAGGCAAACTCTCTCAACTTTCGTTTGTCTGGAAATTGCTTAATCCCTCCATCATATTTAAATGATAATCGTGCTGGATACAATATTCTTGGTTCGAGGCCCTTCTGTTTCATAACATTAAATATATCATGCCATTCTCTTCTATTTTCAGGTTTCTGTTGAGGAAGTCTGATGATAGTCTGATGGGTTTTCTTTGTAGGTGATCTTTTTTCTCTCTCTAGCTGCCTTTAATACCTGTCTTTATCTTACAGTCTTTGCCATCTTAATTATTATGTGTCTTGGTGTTGTCTTCCTTGGGTCCCTTGTGTTCAGGAATCTATGAGCTTCGGTGGACTGCGAGACTACTTCCTTCTAGCGAGGAAAGTTTCAGCAATTATTTCTTCAGACCTTCTATCCCTTTTTCTCTCTCTTCTTCCTCTGGTACTCCTATAATGCGAATATTGTTCTGTTTGGATTGATCACACAGCTCTCTTAATATTCTTTCATTCCTAGAAATCCTTTTATCTCTCTCTGCCTCAGCTGCTCTGTACTCCTGTTCTCTGTTTTCTATTCCATTAACAGTCTCTTGCATCTCATCCATTCTCCTGTTAAGCCCGTCGATCGCTTGTCTGATTTCTGTATTGTCTTTCCTCAGTTCCCTCACTTCCTCCCTCAGCTCTTGCACATTTCTCTGTAGGTCCATCAACATGGTTATGACTTTTATTCTGAATTCTTTTTCAGGGAGGCTGTGCATTTCCATCCCTTCAGACTCCCTCTCTGGGGTTGTCTGGTTGATTTTGGTCTGAATCATATTCCTCTGTCTTTTCATGGCTATAAAATTCGTCACTGATAGTTGCCCCGTATGTCAGCTGGGCTCTTTAAGACTTTAAAAAGAGAAGAAAAAAAAAAGAGAAAAAAAAAAGAAAAAAAAAGAAAGAAAGAAAGAAAGAAAAAAAGAAAAAAGAAAGAAAAAACAAAAAACAAAACAAAAAACAATACAAAACAAAAAAAACAAAAAAAATGCCCACCGGACGTAGATTCTGTGGGAATGCTCTAGGTGGCGCTATTACCCCACTATTCCACAGCTGTGACTGTGCCGCTCCGCAGGGCCCTTTATCGCTCTGGCAGGGGTGGGAACGAATAGGAGGCTGTTGATCTCAGTGAGAAGTGTTAAGTATGGCTACGCTTCCTCAGTCGCCAGCTAAGGCGTCTGAAACTCCCCAGGACTCCCAGCCTCCTGGGCTGAGTGTGCTGGGGCGATCCGGCTCCTCCGCTGGGCTCCTGTCTCTTTAAGACCGCTGAAGAAAGCGCGCGCTTTTTTTTTTTCCTTCCCGGGAGCTGGCTGCAAGCACCCTGGCGCGTTCCCCGCTCAGATCCTGCCCCTCTGTCTCTCCAATCTCCGCTGCACTGCACAATGTGGGTCAGCGCTCCCCGCGCAGATCACCGGGGCTGGCTACTTCGCGGGGTGTACTTCCACCCCCTCCTGGCTCTGAATCCTCTCCCCCCGCCGGTGCGCTGGGGTGGGGGAGTGTCGGGTCCCGCCGGGTCGCGGATCCGTATCTTACCCGCCTCTTGGGGTGCCGAGTCCTCTCGGGTGTAGCTGCACGCTGTGCGCTTTCCTGTGTATTCTCGTCTCTCTTTTAGGAATAGATGTATTTTCTGTGTTTTCGTAGATAAGTATAGTGTTGGGAGGAGATTTCTGCCGCCCTGCTCACACTGCTATCTTTCCGGAAGTCCCCCCATATTTGTTAAGGAGTCACTCCTCATTCTTTCCTGCTCCCATCACCTGACCCTACTAATCTACTCTCTTTTCCTCTGCATTTGCCTGTGCTGGATATTTCATGTGAAATCACAAAATACATGACCTTTCATGTCTGGCTTTCACCAAGCATGTTTTTAAGGTTCATCCATGTTGTAGTATCTTTTGGTACTTCATCCCTTTTTATAGCTAAGTCACATTGTGCTGTATGGATAGACCACATTTTGTTATCCCTTCATCTGTTGATGGAAGTGTGGGCTGTTGTGAATAGGGCTGCTGTGAACCTTCATGGGTAAGGGTTTTTTTTTTTTTTGAGGACATGGTTTCAGCTCTTTTGGATATATGCCTATGAGTGGAATTGCTGAGTCATATGGTATCTTTAGGTTTATCTTTTTTGATAAACCTCTGCCACTTTTTAAAAAGATCAACTTACAAGAAGGAGCCTTGTAAAAGGTCACATCTTACAGTCACATGTTAGGTGATGCTGTGACTTACATATCAGGATTGAAATAATGACTTTGTTTACTGTAGATTGGAATGGTGTTGTGAGTAGGATAAAGTTATAATGTAGATATAACATGTTTAGAGACCTTTTCTTTTTGATAAACATATGGTTTTGGCTGTCCCCTTCAGGCTGGCATAGGATTTGGCACCTTTGGAATTGTGTGTTAGATAAACAGTCTGTATCTAGGGCAAGCTTTAAAAAAAGTACTATTTAAATATTGACAAAAAAAAAAGCCTAGAACAGCTCTAGGAACTTTCTTGTTCAAATGAATTCAAACTGTCTAAATCCAGCCTGGTAAAATTAGGCTTCCCTCTGGTTTCCATGGGGTCGAATGAGCACATGGGCCTTTCGTGCACGTCTGGGACATACTCTGCTTGTTAGCTATCCTTAGAGCGCAGGGATGTGGGATACGGTCTGCAGCCAGCAGTGTTCCCACAATGCGTCCTTAATATAGAACATTTAAAAAAAAAAACATGGGCTACTGAAAGAGCTCAACTCCCAAACATGGTCATTGGTTCATAGTTCATTTCTATTTTTTTTTATGTAGTTAAAACAAGAAAGAGTATGTAAACTTGTCAGTGTTACCAAGTGTCAGTACTGATCAGGGTAGAAGAGGAGAAAACTGAGTTTCTAATCAGAGAAGCATAATTTCTGCTTCGGGGCAAAGGAAGAGGTGAGGTGCCTCTGTGGCTAGCTGGGTGAGGCTGGGGGTGAGCCAGGCCCGCCTGCTGTTTGCTAAGAGGTGGGATGGGTGGGAAATGTGCGTGGGTGCCTAGGGGCATGCTGCACTGCACCTGAGCCCCTCTCCTGGAAGTGCTTTTGCCCCCAACAGCCTTTATTGGTCCACCTGAAAAACTACCCTCGTAGGGCAGTTTGGAATGCCCCTTAGGGCAACTGGATTATGATTGCCACAATGGGTAGCCCCCCAAACTGTTAGATAGCCCTGAAACTCACACAGTCCCACCAAGTGTTGCTGGCATTTTGTTAGGTTATCCACACCTGTAGGTAAGTAGGTAAAGCTATTTAGGTTAAGTGGAGGTAGCTTCTTCAGGGGACAAAAGCACACAGTATATGTCAGGATCCCATCAGGGAGTGAAAGCGTCCTGTCACTCTGCTGTCAGGCTTCATTTCATTCTTTTTTAAGTTATCTTTGCTCACATCCATTTCTTAAAAGTTTTTGAGTACCTACTAGAGATTGAGAACAGGAGGACGAGTAAGTTGTAGTCCGTGATTCAGAGTCTCCCGGACCACCCCCATCATGCTGGTGGTGGTGCCGTGGAGCACCCGCCGGCTGTGGGAAAGAGCCTGGCAGTGCCTCAGAAGGTAACACAGAGGTCCCGTGGGGCCCAGCACTTGCGCTCCTAGGCACACACCCAAATGAGTGGAAACCATGTCCACACAAAGACTTGCACATTTAGGTTCATAGCAGCATCATTTGTGATAGCCAAAAAGTAGAAGCAATTCAAATGCTCTTCACTAAGGAATGGATATCCAAGATATGGCATATCCACACAGTGGATTTTATTCAGCTATAAAAAGGAATGAAGCGGACTTCCGGGAAGATGGCGGTGTGAGCAGGGTGGCAGAAATCTCCTCCCAACACTATATTTATCTACGAAAACACAGAAAATACATCTATTCCTAAAAGAGAGACGAGAATACACAGGAAAGCGCACAGCGTGCAGCTACACCCGAGAGGACTCGGCACCCCAAGAGGCGGGTAAGATACGGAGCCGCGACCCGGCGGGACCTGAGCCCTCCCCCACCCCAGCGCACCGGCGGGAGGAGAGGATTCAGAGCCGGGAGGGAGTGGAAGTACACCCCGCGAAGTAGCCAGCCCCAGTGATCTGCGCAGGGAGCGCTGACCCACATTGCGCAGTGCAGCGGAGACTGGAGAGACAGAGGGGCAGGATCTGAGAGGGGAATGCGCCAGGGTGCTTGCAGCCGGCTCCCGGGAAGGAAAAAAAAAAGCGCGCGCTTTCTTCAGCGGTCTTAAAGAGACAGGAGCCCAGCGGAGGAGCCGGATCGCCCCAGCACACTCAGCCCAGCAGGCTGGGAGTCCTGGGGAGTTTCAGACGCCTTAGCTGGTGACTGAGGAAGCGTAGCCATACTTAACACTTCTCACTGAGATCAACAGCCTCCTATTCGTTCCCACCCCTGCCAGAGCGATAAAGGGCCCTGCGGAGCGGCACACTCACAGCTGTGGAATAGTGGGGCAATAGCGCCACCTAGAGCATTCCCACAGAATCTACGTCCGGTGGGCATTTTTTTTTGTTTTTTTTGTTTTGTTTTGTTTTTTGTTTTGTTTTTGTTTTTCTTTTCTTTCTTTTTCTTCTTTTTTTCTTTCTTTCTTTCTTTTTTTTTCTCTTTTTTTTTCTTCTCTTTTTAAAGTCTTAAAGAGCCCAGCTGACATACGTGGCAACTATCAGTGACCAATTCTATAGCCATGAAAAGACAGAGGAATATGGTTCAGACCAAAATCAACCAGACAACCCCAGAGAGGGAGTCTGAAGGGATGGAAATGCACAGCCTCCCTGAAAAAGAATTCAGAATAAAAGTCATAACCATGCTGATGGACCTACAGAGAAATGTGCAAGAGCTGAGGGAGGAAGTGAGGGAACTGAGGAAAGACAATGCAGAAATCAGACAAGCGATCGAGGGGCTTAACAGCAGAATGGTTGAGATGCAAGAGACTGTTAATGGAATAGAAAACAGAGAACAGGAATACAGAGCAGCTGAGGCAGAGAGAGATAAAAGGATTTCTAGGAATGAAAGAATATTAAGAGAACTGTGTGACCAATCCAAACGGAACAATATTCGCATTATATGAGTACCAGAAGAAGAAGAGAGAGAAAAAGGGATAGAAAGTGTCTTTGAAGAAATAATTGCTGAAAACTTTCCCTCACTGGGGAAGGAAATAGACTCGCAGTCCACTGAAGCCCACAGATCTCCCAACACAAGGGACCCAAGAAAGACAATGCCAAGACACATAATAATTAAGATGGCAAAGATCAAAGATAAAGACAGGGTATTAAAGGCAGCTAGAGAGAGAAAAAAGATCACCTACAAAGGAAAACCCATCAGACTATCATCAGACTTCTCAACAGAAACCTTACAGGCCAGAAGAGAATGGCATAATATATTTAACGTTATGAAACAGAAGGGCCTCGAACCAAGAATATTGTATCCAGCACGATTATCATTTAAATATGATGGAGGGATTAAACAATTTCCAGATAAACGAAAGTTGAGAGAGTTTGCCTCTCATAAACCACCACTACAGGATATCTTAAATGGACTGCTCTAGATGGAAGCACACCTAAGGCTAAAAAGATGTCACCAGAGAAAAAAAATCATAGCAAAGAGAGCAGACCATCCAAATACTAACTAAAGGCAAAGAATAAAACACCTAGTTTAGAAAGAATGGAGGAGGAAGAATAAGAAGGGAGAAAAATAAAGAAACATCAGACAGTGTTTGCAATAACTTAACAAGAAAGTTAAGTTAGATTGTTAGATAGTAAAGAAGCAACCCTTGAACCCTTGGTAACCACGAATCTAAAGCCAGCAATGGCAATAAGTACATACCTATCAATAATCACCCTAAATGTAAATGGACTGAATGCACCAATCAAAAGACACAGAGTAACAGAATGGATAAAAAAGCAAGACCCATCTATATGCTGCCTACAAGAAACTCACCTCAAATCCAAAGATATACACAGACTAAAAGTGAAGGGATGGAAAAAGATATTTCATGCAAACAACAAAGAGAAAAAAGCAGGTGTTGCAGTACTTGTATCAGACAAAATAGACTTCAAAACGAAGAAAGTAGCAAAAGATAAAGAAGGACATTACATAATGATAAAGGGGTCAGTCCAACAAGAAGATATAACCATTATAAATATATATGCACCCAACACAGGAGCGCCAGCATATGAGACAAATACTAACAGAATTAAAGGAGGAAATAGACAGCAATGCATTCATCTTAGGAGACTTCAACACACCACTCACTCCAGAAGACAGATCAACCAGACAGAAAATAAGTAAAGACACAGAGGCACTGAACAACACACTAGAACAGATGGACCTAACAGACATCTACAGAACTCTACACCCAAAAGCAACAGGATACACATTCTTCTCAAGTGCACATGGAACATTTTCCAGAATAGACCACATACTAGGCCACAAAAAGAACCTCAGTAATTTCAAAAATATTGAAATCCTACCAACCAACTTCTCAGATCACCACGGTATAAAACTAGAAATAAATTTTAGAAAGAAATCAAAAAAGGCTCAAAAATACATGGAGACTTAACAACACTCTCCTAATTAATCAATGGGTTAACGACCAAATCAAAACAGAAATCAAAGAATATATGGAGACTAATGACAACAACACAAAGCCACAACTTCTGAGGGACGTAGCAAAGGCAGTTCTAAGAGGAAAGTATATTGCAATCCAGGCCTATTTAAAGAAGGAAGAACATCTCTGGGGTAGAATAGTCAAAAGACACAATTACTGAAATTGGAAAAAGAAGAACAAATGAGGCCCAAAGTCACCAGAAGGAGGGACATAATAAAGATTAGAGAAGAAATAAATAAAATTGAGAAGAAAACAATAGAAAATCAATAAAACCAAGAGCTGGTTCTTTGAAAAAATAAACAAAATAGATAAACCCCTAGCCAGACTCATTAAGAGAAAAAGAGAATCTACACACATAAACACAATCAGAAATGAGAAAAGAAAAATCACGACGGACCCCACAGAAATACAAAGAATTATAGGAGAATATTATGAGAATCTATATGCTAACAAGCTGGAAAACCTAGAAGAAATGGACAACTTCTAGAAAATACAACCTTCCAAGACTGACCAAGCAAGAAACAGAAAACTAAACAGACCAATCACCAGTGACGAAATCGAATTGGTAATCAAAAAACTACCCAAGAACAAACCCCTGGGCCTGATGGATTCACCTCTGAATTCTACCAGACATATAGAGAAGAAATAACACCGATTCTCCTTAAAGTTTTCCAAAAAATAGAAGAGGAGGGAATACTTCCAAACTCATTCTATGAAGTCAGCATCACTCTAATACCAAAACCGGGCAAAGACCTCACCAAAAAAGAAAATTACAGACCAATATCCCTGATGAACGTAGATGCAAAAATACTCAACAAAATATTAGCAAACCGAATTCAAAAATACATCAAGAGGATCATACACCATGATCAAGTGGGATTCATCCCAGGGATGCAAGGATGGTACAACATTCGAAAATCCATCAACATCATCCACCACATCAACAAAAAGAAGAACAAAAACCACATGATCATCTCCATAGATGCTGAAAAAGCATTTGACAAAATTCAGCATCCATTCATGATTAAAACTCTCAACAAAATGGGTATAGACAGCAAGTACCTCAACATCATAAAGGCTATATATGACAAACCCACAGCTAACATCATACTTAACGGCGAGACGCTGAAAGCTTTTCATCTAAGATCGGGAACAAGACAGGGATGCCCACTCTCTCCGCTGTTATTCAACATAGTACTGGAGGTACTAGCCACAGCAGTCAGACAAAACAAAGACATACAAGGCATCCAAATTGGTAAAGAAGAAGTCAAATTGTCACTATTTGCAGATGACATGATACTGTACATAAAAAACCCCAAAGATTCCATTCCAAAACTACTAGAACTAATATCTGAATTCAGCAAAGTTGCAGGATACAAAATTAACACACAGAAATCTGTTGCTTTCCTATACACTAACGATGAACTAACAGAAAGAGAAATCAGAAAAACAATTCCATTCACAATTGCATCAAAAAGAATAAAATACCTAGGAATAAACCTAATGAAGGAAGTGAAAGACCTGTACTCTGAAAACTACAAGACACTCCTAAGAGAAATTAAAGAGGACACTAACAAATGGAAATGCATCCCATGCTCTTGGCTAGGAAGAATAAATATTGTCAAAATGGCTATACTACCTAAAGCAATCTACAGATTCAATGCAATCCCTATCAAACTACCAACAGCTTTCTTCAATGAACTGGAACAAATAATTCTAAAATTCATATGGAACCACAAAAGACCCCGAATAGCCAAAGCAATCCTGAGAAGGAGGAATAAAACAGGGGGAATTACACTCCCTGACTTCAAGCTCTACTACAAAGCCACAGTAATCAATACAATTTGGTATTGGCACAAAAACAGACCCACAGACCAGTGGAACAGAATAGAAAATCCAAACATTAACCCAAACATATACAGTCAATTAATATTTGATAAAAGTGCCTTTTGTATACAATGGGGAGATGACAGCCTCTTCAGCAGCTGGTGTTGGAAAAACTGGACAGCTACATGTAAGAGAATGAAACTGGACTACTATCTATCCCCATACACAAAGGTAAACTCAAGGTGGATCAAAGACTTGAATGTAAGTCATGAAACCATAAAACTCTTAGAAAAAAACATAGGCAAAAATCTCTTGACATAAACATGAGCAACTTCTTCATGAACATATCTCCCCGGGCAAGGGAAACAAAAGCAAAAATGAACAAGTGGGACTATATCAAGCTGAAAAGCTTCTGTACAGCAAAGGACACCATCAGTAGAACAAAAAGACATCCTACAGTATGGGAGAATATATTCATAAAAAACGTATCTGATAAAGGGTTGACATCCAAAATATATAAAGAACTCATGCACCTTAACAAACAGAAAGCAAATAATCCAATTAAGAAATGGGCAGAGGACATGAATAGACACTTCTCCAAAGAAGAAATTCAGATGGCCAACAGGCACATGAAAAGATGCTCCACATCACTAATCATCAGAGAAATGCAGATGAAAACTACAATGAGATATCATCTCACACCAGTGAGGATGGCCAACGTCCAAAACACAAACAACAACAAATGTTGGCGAGGATGTGGAGAAAAGGGAACCTTCCTACACTGCTGGTGGGAATGCAAATTAGTTCAACCATTGTGGAAAGCAGTATGGAGGTTCCTCAAAAAACTCAAAATAGAAATACCATTTGACCCAGGAATCCCACTCCTAGGAATTTACCCTAAGAATGCAGCAGCCCAGTTTGAAAAAGACAGATGCACCCCTATGTTTATTGCAGCACTATTTACAATAGCCAAGAAATGGAAGCAACCTAAGTGTCCATCAGTAGATGAATGGATAAAGAAGATGTGGTACATATACACAATGGAATATTATTCAGCCATAAGAAGAAAACAAAACCTACCATTTGCAACAACATGGATGGAGCTAGAGGGTATTATGCTCAGTGAAATAAGCCAAGCCGAAAAAGACAAGTATCAAATGATTTCACTCATATGTGGAGTATAAGAACAAAGAAAAAAACTGAAGGAACAAAACAGCAGCAGACTCACAGAACCCAAGAACGGACTAATAGTTACCAAAGGGAAAGGGACTGGGGAAAATGGGCGGGAAGGGAGGGATAAGAGGGAAAAAGGGGCATTACGATTAGCAGATGTAATGTTGGGGGGGCACGGGGAGGGCAGTACAACTCAGAGAAGACAAGTAGTGATTCTATAACATCTCACTACGCTGATGGACAGTGACTGTAATGGGGTTGGTGGGGGGGACCTGATGAAGGGGTAGTTTAATAATCGTAATATTGTGCATGTAATTGTAAATTAATGATAATAAAATAAGTTATATTAAAAAAAAAAGAATTAATTATTTAACTCAGGAGATAACACGTCCTAGCGGCCCTGCTCTGGGCTTGGCCTCACCCCCCCCGCCCCCATCTTCACCGTTGTGAAGTCTGTAATAATGCCTTCAGTTTCTGAGTCTTTTTGCCAACTACTGTACAGACTCAGGTCTGTTTTCTGAAGCTTATTTTAAACTCATTTTATTACATTGGGGCATTCAGTAGACTAGTGCTGGCTGGCCTACAAGGTACGAGGGCATTGAAAAGATGGTTTGCTGACATATAGGCTGTTTGCCTAGCACCGCTCGTGGGACAAGAAATACTCGTCTTCACTTGGGGGAGAGAGTCTTTCCTTCCTCCCCTTCCTGAAGCCAACTGCGTCCCTGATAAGTGTGCCCTACGCCATGTTCATGTGGTGCCCAAACAGTCACTTGGTGTTTAAGAAATAATAATACAAATACATACAAAATAAAGAATAATAAAAATACAAAAGTGTTTATGAAATTGGCTGTGAGCTTAAAAAGGAAAAAATGATATTTATTTAGAGTCCACCTTTAAGGGACATAGGGATCCAGCATGGGGAGGAAAATCCATGAAGCAACTTCTAAGCAGCTGGGAGAATCTCCCACTTGGACTTAGTGCTAGGACGAGAGGCTGACATCTGTGCAACCCCCTCAAGTGTGTATGTCACTGGTCTTCCCTATCCTTTCAGACCCCGTTCCTTGTCCGCCCTATAGAGTAGAGAAACCAATACGTATTTTCTATTTCAAATGTATTTTTTTGTAATAATTTTTATACTATAGGAATAATGGAAGAAATTAACAATTCCCAATAATTGCAAACAAGAGAAAAATACTATTAACAGATGTGAGTCTTCAAATATTATTTTAAGAATTGAATTTCAGGACTGTTCCCAGTGACAACTGAGAGCTTGAAGATGCTTTTCGTGTATTCACAAACTTTACTGTTTAAATATTATACATTCTCTTCTTGTTTTCCTGGCTAAGAATGTGCTATTCTGGTTGAATAATCCTGAGTTAATCAATTGGAAGATTTAATGTCATAGCTGCACCTCCGCTCAAGTTTACTTTGTGTTTTAATTTGGTATTTGTGTAGAAATCATCCTATGATACTATTGTATGTATTTTTAAGCTTAATTTTATTTGTTGCCTTTGAATTTTTTAACATGATGAGACAGTTCTGTTGTAGCATCCTTTACAAATTACCTTATATGAGATAGATGAGAAATGGCATATAAGGGAGCCAGAATATAAATTAGCATGCAGTTTAAAGGTACTAAAATGGGCCACACTGGTGTTACAGACTAAGACAGTACCTTCCGGAAAGGCACGCAATGTGCCAGATTACAACTAGCATTTGATTTCTATTATTTAATCAATTAAAGAGAGAAGATTTGGGGGAAAAAGTTTCTTTTTCTTTGAGAAGGCAGCCAATACCCATCTGTCCTTTGAGCGGGTGGAGCGGAGCTCAGTCCTCCTAGGACCCCTTCCTCATTCCTGCCGGAGCCCTGCCAGTCGGCCTTGTGACCCCTCTCTGCCCCCCCAGCCCTGCCTTGTTTTCTGATTCCTGTTGTTCTGCAGCACTTTGTTTTTTTCTGATGGCATCTTGACAGCACTCTCTCAGAGGCCGGTGCCAGATGCTCCATGCGTCCTTCTGCAAGAGCAGTAAGCAGGGAGTGACCCTGGGCTCTTGGAGAAATTCATTTTATATAACATTCTAGGGCAAATGACTATTAAAAATAGATAAGCAGAGCTAGCCATCTTTTCCAGCCACTTTAACTTCTAAATATAATTAATCAAAAACTTTCTCTGAAATGTTCAGAGTTTTCTTCTCTTTTGTAATCTACATAATCATGAAGACTTCTTGAGTCTCAGAATATTCCTGTTGGACACATACTTAACTTGCAAAGTGATTTTAATCGTTTGTTTTTGCTTCAGATCCAAATGGATTCTAGGTTATCCTTTTTTCCCAGCATTGTTTTATTTTATAATCCCCAGGTTTTCAAGATTTATTTGCTCTCCTTATAATCTTTCTTAATAGTGGGGTATGCTTCATTATTCAGTGAGAGAGTTGCTATAGCCTTTTACAGGTTGGTTCTCAAAGAGTAGAACTTTCAGAGTATATTTTCAGGTAACGAAGTTATTTAATTTAATCTTACAGTGAACAATTGTAAATAATCCTACTGTGCTTTTCTACATTTTCAAATGGAGTTCATTTTCAAAGCATATTTCATTGTATATTTGCGTTTCACAATAACAGGCTCAGCAAATTCAGCCACTAAAAGCCATTTAAATACATTTATATATTGAGATCTTGTACAATTTATATTTTTCATCTCAACAAAGCAAGAATAATATCTGATAGATAACACTATTTTATGATGTTTTCATGAACAAAAGTGTCATTCAAAAATAAGTGCATGTCACCATACCCTAATAAAAGTGGGCTTAATACATATATTTTTATTTACCTTTTTTATCTATTTTGACCTCTGAGTAACCTCTACCAGTATTATTCCAAGCTAAAGCATATATTCTTTATTAATTTATGGGTTTATCTATTGTATCATGTTTTATATATCTATGTGTACATTACTAATAAAGATATTCTGAAAAGGAAAATGCTCTTAACAATAATAGCAATGCTACATTGCTTTTGCATGGCTCTTTTAACTGCTCTTTTAAAAGAGATTTTCTTTTATTTTCTCAAAACCTTTTGAAATAAGTAGATTTGTAATCATATACATTCGTTTTAAGAACTGAGATACTATAGCAATAAACGCTATGCCAAAGTCACAAAGCCCGGTAAATTAAGTACTAGAATTAACGTAGTTTTCCTGAATCAGTTCAATAATGCTTCAAGTGCAGATAGCCAAGAGTAAGGATTTAAGTAACTTTAACACTTCTAGTTTAAGTGGGATGGGTTTGATACTTTTATGTGTAATGGTTCAGTAAACTGCATGGCACATCCAGAAATGCCCCCAATTAAAATCAAACATATATTAGAAATATTTCATAATACGTAGGTTTTATTTTTTCCCTTGTGATCATTATCTCTTCTTTGAGAAATGGCCTCTAATAAAGATATTCATTTGGCCCCAGGATATGTGTACACTGAGGAAATAAAAACCTCAAGAGTTCTCCCTTCCCTATTATATCCATAAGATATTTGTCAAATATCCATCCCTAGGGCCTTTCATATATTGGTCAGCTGTTCACAGAGAATATTATGAAAACTTCATGTAGTTTTGCAGTATGACTTTGTGATCCTTCAGAGCTATTATATCTTCTAGGACTTCCTTGTGCTTTATTGAAAGCTTCAGGGAAAATAAAAATGTCTTTCTAGACCCAGAACTTGAAATGACAGTGGACTCCAGAGATCAAGGTTATCAAAACACAAGTTCTGTGTTATGGCTTCTGTTTATCTGCAGGAGAGCTGCCAAGGTGAAAAGGGTTGGCGTTATTTTTAAAGTATTGAATTATCTGGAAGAGGAATTTCTTATCAATACAGATTATTTTTGTTTCCAATTCTAAATGTTGACCTTGTTTTTGATATCATCTCTGTCCTTTGACAGTTATTAGCTTATAGATGATTGCTGGAAAATAACCTCCAAACTTTGTGTACAAGGGGGTTCCTGGGGTGTTTGGCTATGCGTTTGCTTTCAAAGGGGAAAAAAGAGGTTAAAGGATGAGAAGGGAAAACAGACACCATACTCATCAGAATATACTGTCTTGCTTTCCAAGTATCCACTTTCAGGATTTCCAGTGTTTTGTATTTACAATATTTCACTTTCCTCAAATCTTCAGAATTTGAGGAGCCCCTTTCTGGTTCTGTACAACAGTGGGATAACTGTATTAGTGCCCTGAGGATTGTTCTATTTTAGATATGATAAAAGGAAAATCTGACCATATACAGACTTCACCATCTTTATGTCATTCTTACAGAAAAGTGAGACCATGTTATTGAGGCTCTATCCCTTCCTGCACATAATTCAGATGTTTTAAATATCTCACTTAATTCAAGGGCTTATTGTACTCATTCATACTACATATCATAACCCAAATAAAAGATAATGCCAAATATAATAGCTGTGCTATAGTGATGGTATCAAAATTCTTTTTTTCTTTTTCACTGTGACATAGCAAAGGGGACAAGGTCAGGTGGACAGTGGTTAGCAGGATTTAGGTGTTAAGAGTGCTAACACCAAAATGTGGTGGGAAGAACCTGGGACTTGTTTCAGACCCTCACAATCCTGGGTTTGGGATAAAGCCTTAATGGTGATTAGCCATGTGGTTGTGGTTAAGTTATTTAATCTTCTTGAGCCTCATATTGCTCATCTCTAAAGTTGGCCTATTACTCATTTTCAAATTTATTTGCCTCATTAATTGAGAAAATGTACTTAAAATGCTCAGCACAGGACCATAACACAGTAAATAACAGTATCAGCTCAGCTCAGTAATATTAATTCCTTTCCTTTTCTTGATTATAAAATTTATAGAATATTAATAAACACGATATTTGTATTTGTGTGTATATGTATACGTGTGAGCACACGTGTGGCATACATGTTTGTATATGTGCACATATATGTGTGTTGCATATGCATGTGTGTATATACATATGTATTTACATGCATATAATACCCAGAATATTTTGACTGACCTGAAGCATATTTCTTTGAAGTTTCTTGTTTAATCTTAAAAATCCATGCATATTTCGTATTCCATACATTATTATATGTTTTAATATTAAAATGTCTTCACATTCACCGCATTTGAAAGGAATATTGTCCACTCCAAAAGATACTCAGTACTGATTTTGTGGTTCCTTGTGCCTTTTGCTACTCAGTGTATATCCAAGGGAAATGGTCACACACCCCAGTTTTCAAAGCACAACATTAAATGATATTTTGAGGATTACTTATGCACAGAATTTTTTAGAAAGATGTACGGATTAAAGATGTAAGGATGTGACTGAGCCACACGATCCCTACATGCCTCCTGTAGACACTTAAATTATCCCACAGGTAGTGAGTTTTTATAGGATCAGATTCATAGTCACGAAAAGAAGTTAAATCTGTTTTACTCCTGCCAACTTTTCCACAATGGGTTTTGTAAAAAGTTTCTTTATGAAGTTGAAAGTTCTCCCTATATTCAGTGACACATCACAGCCTTGCAGAAATATTTTTTATCTACAGTTTTTTATGACCCATAGCTTACCAGTTGTTCATTTTACCCTCCTACTCCCGTCCATAATGGATGACTTTGGGTGCAGCTGATCTAAGGGAACCTAAAGAGTATTCTAAAGGGTAAGTCACATGTTTAGAATATATTATAAATGTTCCTGCTCACAAGGATACCATCTTAGCCCCTACCCAATATAATTACTGGTCTTGACTTATTTATGTGGATCAGTACAATATGTATATCACTTTTTTGTCATTGAAAATTTAGAAGCTGACAAGTGCTTAATCCATGACGCTGGCCTTGGTCAGCCGACGGTCAGCGAGCTGTGACACACATGGGCTGAGGAGTTACTGCTGCAAGCGCGTGAAGTCATGGCAGGATAAAGAGGGTCTTCAGGGACTTCAGTGGCAGTTACAGTTATGGCTTCAAGTCTTCTATTTTCCTAATATTGTCAGTGTTGGCCAGTAAATCCGTGAAACCACCAGTCAGACTTATCCTTGGCAAAGTATTGACGCAGCATAATTACAAAGGAGGTTTTTAGGGAAAACACTCCAGAGTCCTTTGTGCTAAGTGCCTAAAGGGGGATTCCCTGCTGGCCTGGGTGTGTGTGGGTCTCAAGCCTCCAGAGTCCCTAGACACTCTCTTTACCCATGAGCTGTATTCCAAAATTCATACATCTTTACATAAGACAAAGGCTACATACATATAATTATAAAAATGCTGCTTATAAATAAAATTAGGGAATAACCCACCTGTTTCCTCTGAAAATCTCACATTCAGGTTTCAACAAGATCTGATGAGGCTAACCACTCAATACTCATTGTTTAGTCAAGTATTAGAGGATGCACGTCTAACTTATCATCAGCCTGCTTACTTGAAAATAGTGCTAATATTGATAATATTTGAGCATTCGATTTAAAAGATTACTGCAGAACTGTGACATGCATGTAGGGGACCAGACTTGCAGTCCAGAAAAGGCAGGTTCCAGAGAGGATGTGCTTTGCTGCTGCAGATGGGCTCTTAGGAACTCATTTTGAACACTTCTGGATACATGAAGTGGCAGGTTCTTCACAGTTACTCTCCGTAGCAGGGACAGGAGGGACTGGGGCGGCTGTATTGCCACCGACTAGCAAGTGCCTGACTTCACATTCTATCACTGGCTTTCAGAATTCTTTTAGTTCTCATTTTGGCACCTACCAAGAAAAAGACACAAACTTTGCATTCAGCATTCTTACACTCTAGGTAAGAACCACAGACATATAAAGGCATTATTAAAGTAGAGTGATATACAGTAGAGCAGTTTTCCCTTAAAATATCAGGACATAATTCACATACAAAAAAATGGAAAAATTATATGTTTAGAAATTGCTGAGTAGAGAAAATGAGGAAAGAAATTCTGATGGTATTATCCTGAAGCATGAAAGGGTATATGTTATCTACAAATTTTTGAGTTTACAGTGTTTTCAAACACATTATATGCTTTAGTCTTTCACCAGCCTTGTATTATAAGTATATCAAGAGAAGTTAAATGACTTAGGCAAAGTCACTCAGATAATGTGTCAAACTAATTTATAATAATTCATTTCTTCCTTTACTCAAAACAATATTTACTGAATATTAAAAAAGAAAAATAAATTTTAAGTGCTTACTTCAAAGCAGCATTCCTGAAACTTTTTTCATTATCATCCACCTAAGGAACCTTTATAGACTTTTAAAAAAATCCCTAGGAAATGTTAATACCTCAGATATACTGTATACCTGTTTGGAGAGTCACAAACCATTATAAAAGCTAAGATTTTTTTCATCCCCTCCCCAAAAAGCAAGGTTTACCCCTTTAAAGGTGATATCCACCCCATTGAGGATACATGCCTTAGAAACATTCTTCTAAATGATAAAGATATAAAAATGAATAGGATATGGTCCCTGAGTCACCTCCATGACTAATGAATGAGGCGTTTAAGCACACAGTTTCAGTAGAGTACTGAAATTAACACCAGAAGAAGGTACAAGGTCTCTAGCAGCACAGGCTGTCTTCAGCTTTGGCTGGGAGCAGTTAGAAGACACTTTATAAACTCCTTTCACCATTAAGACTTGTAGGAGGAGCCCATGACTACCAGGGGGCAGAAAGGAAAGGGACAAGGCAGACAGGCAAGAACCATGTGTTGTAAGGCAAGGAGTGTGAAACCACGTGGCCAATTTTGGGGTCTGAAAAAAACGGAGGAGAAGAGAGGGGTGGAGAAGTGTCAGGACCATGTCATTCCCTGGGAGCCTAAACCTTGTCATGAGAGCATTTGAGGGGTGACACGCTCAGTTTGAGATCACTGGGGTGTTTCATGTCCTGCTCACGGTGGCTGAGGGAAGCCAGTGAGTTTCTGTAACAGCCTCCCAGAACCTGGGAGCTCATCTACGTGGTCTGTCATATCCCATTGCCTCTACAACAGCCTTTCCATAATAGCTTAGAAATGCTCTCTCAGTTACCTATGAAAACATCTTAGGTCAATGTGTAGCCATCATACTTTATATGTATTGGAAGCTTATATGATGTGTCAAGCATTAGAACAATTGTGTTATGGACATGGTTTCATCTAGTCCAGATAGCATTTCTGGGAGGTTATCGCTGTTATTATGCCCACTTTACATGTGAAAACACAAAACAAGCAAGCAAAAACAACCAGCCACCTATGACTTGAACAGGCTGAGTAATTTTCTCAAGTCCCTGAAGTTACTAAGTGGTAAGTTTGAGATCATACCCCAGCTCCTGCACACCTGCTAACATACTGCTTTCTGTATCATTATTTTCTGCCAATATTCTTGTCTCAGTCTCTTTGAGCCACAATAATAAAACACCATAGACTGGCTTATAAACAACAGAAACTTATTCCTCATGGCTCTGGAGGCTAGAACAGCCAAGATAGGAAGGCAAGGAAGGCTTGGTGTCTGTGAGAGGCAGCTTCCGAGAAGGGCGTCTCTTTGCTGTGAGCTCACATGGCAGCAGGGGCCCAGGTCTCCCTCAGATCTCCCTGATGAAGGCACAGATCCCATCCATTAGGGCTCCACCGTCCTGGCCGATCCCCTCCCAAAACCATCACCTTGGGAGTTAGGATTTCAACGTATGGATGTTGAGGGTGACACAAACATTCAGACTAGAGCAGTCCTTACAACATTAAAAAAATAAGTTTCTACTTTAACAGTTGATAATATTTCTAAATTCTTTCTCATTATTAATATATTTTAGTTCACTTTTCATTAAGCTAGAATTGAAGAATATTCCTGACGCATGCGTAATGCGTGTCTGTTCAAGGAATGGGAAGGGTAAGACACGAATGTTTGTTGTCTGACTCCTGTGTGCCAGACCCTGTGCTGGGCCCTTTCCCCTGTCCTCATTTCTGTTTCAGCTGGTCCTGTTAGGTAGCATTAGGATACTCAAATAACCATGTGAGGAACCTGCGACTTGGAGATTTAGAATTCTTCCTGCATATCACAGTGTTTATATGTGCAAAAGAAAAATGTTTATTTTTAGCACTCACAGTTCAAAAAAGTGAATCATTTGTGAATTAGATTATACGGTCCTAAGCAGGAAATCTCAGGAAGCAATATCAAAGATGACATCCTGAGCGATCTTAAATTCCAACCTAAGAACTAGAAATGAATCCCATATGCCAACCCAATTATCTTTATAAATGGGAGAAAACAGGGGTTTAGACAGTGTCAATTAATACACAGTCCAAGCATATGTTCATATGTGGTTTTTAAAAGCTTTTGGGTGAGTGGGTATATTCTAAAAACAACATGTGCTTATACTGGAATATTTAAGTGACAAATATTCCATAAATTATTTACAAAGAACAGAGTGTAATGAAAAGATTCACATTCTCTTCCTTTTTGTACTTCACACAATATTCTGGGAATAAAGAAAATATGTATTTGTTCACATTTCAATTTCAAAAAGTCTCTATTCCTATTTAAAACTATATCTAAAAATAAATTCCAGATGGATTAAAGACCTAAATTTAAATGTAACATCTCCCTTAAAAGCAATAGGGTCCAAGTACTGGAACAAAATATAGGATATGATGCTTCATATTCTTTGAGTAACAAAGCCCTCCTTTAAGCACCCAAGAAACCCAATTTAAAACTTGAAAATAAAAAAGTAATTGTAAGAAAAATTAAAGTAAAAAGTATGACTGAAAGGAAGTATTTGCAACATGAATAAAAGATAAGGTTAATGTCCCTAATATGCAAAGAAACAATACAAATAAATAAATAAAAGTTAAACAATCCCATAGAAAAATGAGCCACGGCTAAGATCAGGTAATAGTGAATAATGCTAAACATATCTTTAAAAAATATCTCATACTAGTGATCCAGCAAGTGCAAAGTGTCAGTTATAAAACTGACAAAAAGAATGACAATATCCAATGTCATTAAAGATGGAAAGAAAAAGCAAGCTCTCCCTTTTCACCATTTGAGAGATGATAAGGAAATTCCATGTATGCCTGAGTGTGTATATTTGAAGTATCATTAAAATTTGAATATAATAAATGTCTATCTTTGGATGAAAAATAGTAAAGTGATGGGCTTTACATGTGAACAATATCTAGAATTTTTTAAATAATTTATTTTGGTATCATTTATCTACAATTACATGTGCAATATTATGGTGATTAAACTACCCCTTTCATCAGGTCCCCCCACCAACCCCATTACAGTCACTGTCCATCAGTGTAGTGAGATGTTATAGAATCACTACTCATCTTCTCTGAGTTGTACTGCCCTCCCCATGCCCCCCAAAACTATATCTGCTAATCATATTGCCCCTTTTTCCCCCTTATCCCTCCCTTCCCACCCATCTTCCCCAGTCTCTTAATATCTAGAATTTTTTAAAGATCATGTCATGCTCTTAACCTCATCTTCCTTTTCCTCACCTTGTGACTTGATGTCTTAAACAGCTCTGTTCAGTCGCTTTTAAACCATCCAGACTTGCAAAGAGGATTTAGCCTGGATCATAGCTTCATTTGAAACCACCATCCTCAGGACCTAAATACATTATAACTGCACTGATGGTTTCCATTATCACAGCTTGACCATGCCAGGCTTTATATGGTTGTTAAGTAATCAGGTGTCAATTGTTGCTCTTGAGGATAAAGGACAAAATATTTTTAAGATTAAAGGAAAGTTTTATGAAAAAGCAAAGTCTACCTTTTTCACAGTATCCTATTTCTAAAATACTACCATGTTTTAATATTTTATTCATGAGACAAATTCTTGCAAATATTCTGTCATTTCTTTAGTAACATTACCTTGGAAACCATTTACATTTAGGGCAAGTAGGTCTAACAAACAGAAAAGGGTTTTCTGAATGTTCATAAAGTCCACATGGAATTAAGGGAAACATACCGATCTAATGTTGAATCTCAGGAGCACATGACTGTCCTACTACCAACTTCTTCTGATTGGAAAATAAGTTAAACATCCTGCTAATAACATATTTACTTCAGCCACACATAACGACTATTAAAAAATATTTTTCATATTCCACTGTAACATCAAAAATAGATGAAAGTATTGAATAGTTTGATATCCTTGTTAATAACCCTTTAGGATGCCGTATGATTTTGTTCCAAAGATAGCAGTCCAGTACCACATCGTAGTAGAGCTTAATTTATTTTTTGTTTTCTTCTGCAGAGAATTCCACTCACCTCAGGGATTTGCTTGTGTTTCAGTTTCCCATCATTTAGGGCTGCAATGTGAATATTTTTGTATGAACCTTTTATTTATTTATTTTTATTGAAATACAATATTATATTTCAGAGGTACAAGATAGTAACTCAGTTATTATATACACAATGAAATGCTCAGCATGGTAAGTGTAGTTACCATCTGTTTAACTTAATTTAGATTCAGTGAATCTTTAACACATCACATCAGTTAACAACTGTGTATATTGAGTCTGATGTACTATGCTACAGGCAAGAAGAGATTAAAAAAAAAAAAGACAAGACCCTTGGGGAAATTATACCTTCCTATGAAAGGTAATTAGTCATACACAGAATTAGGGGGTGGGAAGTGTAATGTGCTGGAATTTTCAGAATTTAAGAACATATTTAGCTTTATTAAGTTCAGGTGGGACTGAGTATCTGTAATTTTAAAGGTCCACAAGGTGATTTTGATAGGCATCTTTGGCTGGAAGCTACTTCATTCAAGCATATTAAGTCTGACGCATTAGGTATCATTATGAAGGGATTAAAAGGGTACATTAAGCCTTTAGTACCTCAGGGACTTGACTTCCCAATTTACTACCTTGTCTTATAGAATACAAGACGTCCTCACAGAATGTCAAAATTCAGTGATCCTCTGGAAATGTGTACAACCAATATTCAGATTTAAGAATATGGATGAATCATTCCCTGATCTCTTTTACTTGTTATATGGGATATTTATGTCTTATAGAAACAGAAAGAAATTTGTATCAGGTGCACAAGCCTGCTATTTGACAAAGACTCAAAAGGCATAGAGTGAATTTTAAAAGAACATATCTTAGAAAATGATGATGTTTATTACAAAGGAGTACTTAACTTTATAAAAAGTTATCAAAGTTTCTTTTAAACACATACTTGATTTGAAAAAAAAAAGGGCAGTTTTTGTATTTAAAGAGGATGTTCACTGCCACTGATTTGGCATCACCAGTGTTTCTAGCCGCCAGCCAGTGAAGTGGGAGGCAAGACCAGGTTGCTCCTGAGGCTGAAATCAGGTTTCCCTCACTCAGCGTTAGGGTTCCTTTTCCACAATGTCCAAATATGAAAAAAAATAGTATTACTTTAAATACATTTGTACAGTGCATTCAATTTTATTCCAGGTGTCTTCATGAATATGGTATTTCATTTGTTTCCAACATCTGACACTTTCATATTTAGGGGCAGTCTTCCCTCTGTGTCAAATGCTTTTATGGGAAAAACCCACATATTTCATATTCCTCTGTAGGAAAAAAGAACTTCCAAAGTCATTCCACTCATCTTAGAGCTTGCCAAAGGTCAGGTTTATTTCTTAACAGATCCAGCTCTTGTAGCATCCTCATCTGCCTGACCATAAATACTCTGCCTTCCTGTATGTCTCCGGCCCCTGACACCCGGCACATGGCCTCCTCCTCCTCTTCTTCCTCGGTCTTCTGGTGGTCCTGCACAGTTTTAGTCACTGCTACAGTGCCTAGAGACTGGAGATCCCAATGTCCATGATGGCCAGCCACACTACTTTCCTTAACGTTAGAGCCAGAAATTCTGACTGCCCATCAGGCATCTCCCACTGGACATCGTATACGCAAACAAAGTGCAGGGTATGAAAAATGAAATTTACTGCTTTATTTCCAGACCTTACCTTCTTCCTGTGTTATCCATCTAGGGGGACCAGACCACCATCCATGATATGAAATTCATCCAACTGAATAAGGATCCCAATCCTTACATACCCATATACTCCACCCTGCTCACCTTCAATACTAACTCCTAACCCTTTGTTAAATCTCTTCTTTATTACTCATTCCCACTGTGCCACTAGATTAGTTCACCCATCATGAGCCTTGGTCTGTTATAAAAGGTGCAAAATTCTCCTTCCCAACTCCAGTTCTTCACCCCTACCCTACAGAATGATCGCTACCAAATGCCAAAGTGCTCTTGCGGTTCCCTGGCTTAAAGACCCCTTATGGCCCCAGGCAGTGTCAGGCCCGTGAGCTTGTCTTGCTCCTGGCCCTGCTTATCCCCATGGGTCTCCTTCCTGGCGAGACCTTGGCGGTCCTGGGCTCTCCCTGCACCCTTGCTGCTTCTGTTCCCTGTGCAGACGGGGTCCCTTCTCTTCTATTCTCCTTATGAATCCTTGTTACTAGAAAAGAATCCTTTGAGGCCACGCATGACTTCCTGTCCTAGAAATCACCATCTGTTCTCCATAATCTGCAGGTCTTAGAATCAGGAAAATCATGATACAAATTGCAATATGCTCTAAGTAATACAATTTGAGGGTATAGTATGTGTTCCAGTAACACAGTCAAGGGCGTGATTATTTCTTGAGCAGTGAGGGGCACCACCAAAGAAGTGACCTTTTAACTAAGTCTTGAATGTTGAGTGGGAATAGTCCAGGGAGAGAAAAGGAAGAGGGAATTGCATGCATGAACTGAGGTTTAGAGACCATAAAGAAAGTGGAATTTAGGGGGGAAATTTGAAAGTTGTGCGGCTGAAAGCTGTGCTTAGTGAAGGTTTGGTTGGCGGGCTTCTTGGCCTTGGTCTTATTTTGGTTACTGGTTTTGTTTTTTTGAGTGAGATTTTTTTTTTATGTTCTCATTCAGATTATCCCAATATTAAGGCATCCCGACTCATTACTGGTTTATTCATTTAATTTTACATTCCCTATGGTACTGGTCCAGCCTAAGTCCTCTGAAAAAAGAGAAAAAAAGTGCTTCTTGGAAAATTTTAGAGTAAATATCCATGGAAAAAAACTGAAGACTAAGTCATTAAGAATGGTAGCTCATGCAGGCAGAGGTCACGTGGGAGAAATTGTGACTCTCAGTGATTTTGTTTGCTTGGAGTACAGTGGTACACAAGTCAAAGCTGTCTCTGAGCATTCAGAATTCATATGCATGCAATTTTTTACTCCTTTCCGAACTCCACTCTGTTATATTATCCATATTTTCAATCTGAACGCATTTGGTGCAAAACCTACAGGAAATGAGTGAGCATATATTTCACTGTGAAGTGACATTTTATGAACTGTACGTGTCCTTGTTCTAATGCTTGCCTACTTCATAACAATGGAAACCTCTTCTGCCGGCCGGTATATAAAATTCAGTGTAGTTTATTCTTTCTACTGTCATGATGATGATAGTGAAAAAGCCAAATGACATTTGATTTTCTCCCACTCGTTTATTACATTTGATCCACACGACTGGCATTTGACCTTTGAATGAAATGAAGATGTATATAAGATGTATATGAAAGGAGAGTGACTGAACATTGCAACCCCTTTGTTTGAAGTAAAATATAAACAGGGAAATAAATATGAACATTAAGATTTTGAAACTGTTTTTTTATCACAATCATTTGAGTTTTAGTCTTGGTTGATGAAGAACTATAATTCTTATGCTCTTCATTTTGTAAATTGTAAATGAAGTTTTGATGTGAATAAGCTTGTAACACTGGGAAAATTAGGGATAATCTGGCAGGAGGATTTATAACAGTACTGTGCAAGAATTGTGCAATACAGCAATTATCCTGGAGCCCTGTAAAGCCCTCTCTAGGCAGATTGCCCTTCCGCTAAGTTATAGTACTCAGTGTATTGCCTTGCAAGTTGTTTTTCTTTTACTGTCATTCTTTTTGGATTGGGAAAGTAGAGAAGTCCTTAAATTTGCAGCCCACTATAAATCAAAGCTCCATTCTCTGGCGTGAAAGCTCCTACCCACACCTTCACTCCCAGTGACCCTGCGAATGTAAGCGTTTCAGAGTGAACCTTGAATCTGGTCTAGACAGCATGTGACTTATGAAGGGAGGTAGGGTGCAGTGTCCAGGGAGAGAGGCAAAGCCTTCAGAAAGGGGTCTCAGAATAATGTATTTTCTTTCTTGGAACCCTTTCATAGGAAAGCTGTTTACTCAGGTTTGAATGCTTTCTCTTCCTTGTAATATTGTTGCCTAGTGCTTATAATTCATTATTACGTTGTTTCTGTTTTTCATTTATCGACCCTTAGGGCTTAGAGGACAAGTTAATATAAATTGGTAGCTTTGGGGAAGAGTGAAGTGTATATTAAAATCCAAATAGGGTAGCAATGAGTAAGAGAGTCTTTGTCCTTTTAATAGATGGCTTGATTCATTCACTGTATGTGTAGTGGTCACCATGAGGATATAGTTTAGGAAACATTGCTAATGGGAGGTCTGGAGGCTGATAAGATTACTGCAGGGAAGAGGTAAAAACAAACAAAACATTTGTGGTTCAAGACAGTGAATTCCCTACAAGGTATAGACTATACCTAACTACTCTTGTGACTTGCAAAAGTAATACAATGTCAATTAACAGCAGCCCAACCACAGAGCATCCATGCATGCAGCCGAGCTTCAAGGACGCCTGTATGTGTGTGGCCCATAAGATCTCTAATTCTCTGCCTTTATTCAAATTGTTAGTACTTTTAAATAATTTAATCTGGTTGGTTCCTGTGAAAGAGACTGAAATCTCATTCCAGTGGCATTCAGGAGACTAGGTGTGGGAGTGGCATGTTCGTCTAACGTCTCTACCAGAATCCCCGGGCTTTGCCTCTCTAGCCTTCCTCAGGGTCTCTGTTAACTACGCCAGCACACAAGGGCCAGAGCAGAAGCATGGTGGAACCATTGTGGTGACTTGTTCCTTTCTGTGTGGGGGCCAGAGGGTGGGATGCGGACATGGAGGTTTTCCTTTGAGAAGCAAAAGCACCGAGAACACACAGAGAACCTCTGAGACGCGCACATGTTGCCCCCAGTAGACCAGTAAAACATTCCTGCAGTGCCTTCAGTGGGATGCTTTTAGACTGGGCCTGGGAAGGGGCTTCTCCACTGTTCTCCAATTCCACACACTGAGGCTTCAACACACTAACGTCAGGAACAGGTGCTTACTAGCAGATCTGCAGCCGCTTCCAAGCACTGATTTATCCGAATCTGGGAAAAGACAACAGCAGGTGGTGCAAGATGTTAGTGAAGGCTGGTATGTTGAAAAAACTCCCCAGGTAATTTTGGTGTTCCCCAGAGAGGCAGATACAACTCTTCACCCTCTCTTTGTCATGTCTCTTAAAACAGAATGAAAAAATTTTTTCATTAATCTATTTTTCATGAAATTGCTCATTTAGTAAATACTTATTGAATATCATTAAAAAGCAATCCAAAAAGTTAATGTAGCTGCAGGAGAGCTATTGTTTAGATGGCCTAGTATTACCTATATTTGTATACAAAGAACCATCGAAATGATCTGGGGTTGAGTGTATTTTCTTTTACTGTTTTTCCTGTAGACTTTTTTTAATGTAATTACTTCTATGTCCTTCTGTTTACTACCTTTTCATTATGACAACTCGACCAAAAATAATTTCCATATTATTATAAGCATATTAAATTTAAAAATCAGATCAGCGTTTAATAACTTTTTATGATAAGGAAGATTGAGAGTTTATTGTGGAAAATTATGAAAACGAAGAAAATTAAAGTCTCCCATGATTCCCAGCACCCAAAGAGAAATAAATATGAACGTTTTGATGTCTTCACTGAGCCCTGTAGAAGCCGGATCCCACAGTAAGTCACTGGTAGGATGCAGGCCACTGGCCATGTGGCCTTGCCGAGTTTTTCAGTCTATCATGCATTATCCCAAACAGCCAGAAGCATGCGTACCGAGCTTTACTTGCTGAAGTTTGCATAGTGAAAATAGCTGACATATCAGTGTGCTTTTTCAAACTATGCACACCTAGATTCTGATGATTTCTTTCATCACGTTCCCCCCCCCCCCATATCCATGGAGAATTACAAGTATCCTTGGAAAGGAAAAAAAACAAAAACAAAAACTAAGAAGTCTCTGATTGGGAAGTCTTTCGGTGTTCCAACTCCATTGCTTAAAACTGTACAATGATAGGGACATTATCACCTCACTGAAATTTATGTCAGAGATGCTAATATAGCCATCATTTGGTAATTTGTAAAGTGGCTTGTGAGGATTAAAATGGAAAAAGGGTGTAAAGTTCCTTGCACAGTACTTAATGGAAAATACTAAGTAATTTCTTCATACCAGGACCTGGTTCCGCCCTGTGGTTGGTTTATGTCATGTAATCAGTTTCTCTGAGCAGCTCGAACCTAGAACAAGCATGTGAATGTCCACACGTGACCTTAGTGGCCCAGGCCTCACCATTCTATGAGTGCAAATGAAATCAGTCACATTAAGGCCTAAATTAGGGCACTTGTTCCACCCGCCCCCATTCACAGAGGACCGCTACCTCTTTCCAAAATGGTCCTAGTTCTTCTAAGAGTCTGCAGAGGGATGTTGAGGGTTTATGCATGTTCTGCTGCTCCAGCCGTCTGGGACGCCCTCTGCAGAAACCAACGATGTACCCCTCCAGTGGAGGCTCTTGGAAGGAACACTCAGGATGTGAACGCTGCCAGGTGGACTGGCGTGTGGAGAGAGGAGGGCCTGGGACCCGCGCTCCCTCTAATGAGCTGGGCAGCCTGGAGCCTCAGTTTTCTAGGCTTGTGGCCACAGCTTCCCATGAATATAGCCCCTTCCTCATCATTCTGCATCGACCGCTTCCTCCAGAGCCGCTCAAAACTAGCCACCAGTGACCCCCTGCCATCCTCTCCCTGCACAAATCTCTTCTCTCCTCCTTCCTCCCAAGGACACAAGCCCACAAGCACACAGCCCCTCTTGAATAACCAGCCCACCTGTTCCACAGTCAGAGTTTAAATTCCTGGATTCTTTTTTGCTCAGATAAGGCACATTGGTTCGTTCACAGGCAGAAACTGAGGCTGAAAGTAATTACGAAATACACAGAAAGGTAAAAAACAACTCACTCATCTTACCTGCACCCATGTGGGGCCTTTGCAGACATCTGTAGTCTGTCTCCTGCTTTTACATCTCACGGTTGCCCCCCCTCTTTCCTGCACCGGGAGCCCCTCCAACCTGATGCTTGTGTCGGGGTGGCCCATCCTGTGGCTGCCCGGCGGCTGGGCCCCAGGGCTCTGGGCTTCGCCGCCATGTTGGCAGGCACCTGCTCCCGGGCTGGCGGCTGCCCGCCCTGCCTGCCCCACGCTGCCGTCCAGCGCAGCTGTGCAGTGTGTGCAGCGCTCCCACCTGGCACTGAGGGAGGGACGAGAATTTCAGCAGGGAGCCTTGGCCGCCTTCCAGGGACTCACTGGTGGTCTTGCTCTGCCTCTTCACACTTCCTGTGGCTCAAACGGGATTCTGGGGAGACTGCTGGACCCCCAGACCCGGGTGCATGCTACCAGTTTCTTTAGATGGGTCACTGGAGCAAAATCAGATCCAGCATCGACACTCCATCCTGTCACCTCCCGTTATGTGTGCTGACTAGGAAGATTCCATTTTCTCACTCCGTCTATGAATACGTAATTGAATTTCTTGCAGCTAAGAACTCGGTTGTCATCAGTTTTCTCTCTTAAATATTCAGGAAAAGTGTTGTCACCCAGTCTGTTGTGGGAGCAGAGGGTGTCACGTTGCCCTTCTTGCGTTCCGTGCAGTGACCAGCATCTGCTCGCCTGGTCGGAAGGGAGCAGCTGCCCTCTGCGGTCCTGCGGAGACCAGACGTCAACCGGGAGAGAGCTGACTCAGGATAGTTTTTAAAACTAAACATGCGAAGATTTCAGTGAGTGAGTAGGAAGTGACAATGCAAAGGGCAGATCTCATTGCTCCCTTCAAATGACAGTCTGTGAATTCAAATCCATTAGACTCGATGAATACAGTTCATTAGAATAAATAATCCTGTAATGATGGAAGCATCAAGAAGATATGATACCAAAAAATTAACAATGGTTCCTCTAGCGGATTCAATTATATGTAATTTTTTATTTTCTTGTTGCTTCAGTCTTATAGCATTTCTACAATAAACACATATCACTTCTATGATAAAATAATTACATATTCAAACTCCTACAAGTCTAAGTAATCACACCTCAAAAACATTCAAGTATAAAAAAATCTTTTCAGCAGGAGTTTCTAAAATGTTTCTCCCATACTAGAAAATCCACTAGGAACAAAACAAAACAAAAACCCTCACATGCACCTTTTGAAATTAAAGAGTCTGCTCTTTATGTCACATGTGCTGGACTATGCAGATAAACAATAAATTGCCCTCTGGTGTTTAGGTTTTCCATCTGCTCTCTTACTAAATTAAATTGGTCATCAGAAGGCCGTGTGCCTGGACCACATCATCTCAGTAGCACAGAAAAGCCTTCACGGAGTCATGATTTAGAGGTGTAGTCTCTGCTTCTAACTTTAGAATCATTTCAACATTATCTCTGGGCCCAGTTTTAACACCATAACTTAAAATATTGCCCAGGCTCATTGTTTTACACAGACCTACACAGCAATCTCTTTGCAACATTATTCTCAGGAGAGTTTGTTTCCGTAGAGAGAGAGTACCTTCTTATGGCAAGGTGGAAGCTGCCTATTCTGAATCTGCTTAGCCTGAGTGCTGGAGGTCCCAGTCATCTGTGTAATCACCTAACCAGCAGCACCTGTTCCCTGCCTTGTTAGCCCATTTGCTTGTTTGGACTTTGATTTTTTGGATGGAACCTAATTTGTCTTAATCACTGTATTTTATGTAAATAGACTATCTCATATTTTCTTAGGAGATAAATATACAACAAGACAGTGATCACATATATAAATGTGACATATTAACCTTTAATTCTCTGAACAGCGATGGTCTCATCATCAAGAATATTTTAGCATTATCATAATTTCCTAATTTGACTAATTATATTGGGATTTCTAGTTGGAAAGCTTACAGTGTTATCTTCGTGTGGGTGAATATGGTTATAAACCAAAGGAGCTACCTCTTTGTTCTGCAGGAGTGTACAGATTTATATATTTAAACTGGTTATTCAGAGCACATCTCTATGTATAGTCTACCAAGGCTGCCATTTACCACAAGCTTTTGTGACTAGGTTTCGAGCCTTGCCTACTGGGCAGCGCTACACTCATACCAGCGGTGTCCTCTGCAATGTGTAGCTGATGCTCATTTTATACAGTAAAGGCGTTGGTGAAAGAATGTATAAAATTAATTTTGGAAATTTTGACTCTAATTGAAGTTATTAGAAACATCCTTATTTAAAGAAATCCCACATCTGATCTTTTCTTTTCCTTTCTTTTTTTTTTATAAATCTTAGAAAAAAAAGGTTATTAAAAAATTTTTTAAATAGTTATCTACTGCATTCGTAGAATAATGAAAAATATGGCAGAAGGCAAAGAAGGCCAACCTGGTAGAGAAATGTGTTTTCCCCATTTTACTCTGACTGGTGAGCAAGTGGCATGAGTAGTAGTTGCATTACTGTTGTGTAGAACTTCCTGGGTCTTATCAAAATACTGCATTTCTCATAAGCCAAGCAGGAAAAAGCAGGCTCTACCCCCAGCCTCAGATTGACAGGAGGACTGTGCTGGGCCCCCTTATATGGATAGAATATGCCTTAAAGGAAACATCTAAATAATTCCTATTGTTATTGGAATGAAAGACCAAAGTCAATTTTTAAAATAGGAATATTTTTGCTTCTTAGAATTATATGAAAATGTTGACCCCACTCTTGAAATTTACATAAGACCTTTAGTTGAGTTTGATAGGCATCTAAAAGAGCATATGATAAAAGAACAATAAAAATAGAATAAAGTCTAAAAGTAATAAAGCTATTGAAATTGAGTGCTGCAAAGGTAAACAGAAGATGAAAATGTAATACTTTTTACCAGATGACGAGATAGGTCTTATTGTATTGTTCAGGCAAATACAATCAAGGAATAACCATAGCCAAGCTGTAGGATAAGCAGAGTAAGATACATTTTCATACAAATTAAAATGATAATATGCTTTACATCAGTCCTAAAATTATCTGTTATCCAATAAGAATGCTGCTAATACAGTGACAAATATGTAAACATTTAAATTTCTCTTTTCTAGTAATGAGTTATAAAATGTACAAACATTATCTGCATATTTTAAAATGATACACATCAGTTTAATTTTATTAATCTGGTTATAAAAAATTCTCATGGAGATATGATTTATATTACTATTCTAAAATTTTAAAGGTCATACATGAAATAAGTTAACCTGGGCTAGTATATCATAACACCTTTCTAATCTAAACACGAAGAATATTATAAACACATTGTCCAAAAAGTTGGCTCCATGGCTCACTAAAAACAAAAACAAACAGAACCACTGCTTAGGTTTATTTCTTTTGGATTTTAGATATTTAACTATTTTAGACACTCATATCATAATAATTGAACTGCCATGAATCATTTATTCATAAGACTGTACTTTCAGTAATACATGAAAAAGGATTTTTGTCTGCTGCTTTTTAATGTGATGTCATAATAAACCATAACATAGAAAGATTATTTGAGTAAAAGTTGTATCTAAATAAAAATGATTGAATTTTTCCTTTTTCTCATTCCTCTCCATGGGATTTTGGGAGTAGTAGCAAGTTCTTAAATGTTTGTTTAATCATTACACTATCTATATCTCACTTTACAGATATATTTTATGAAAATCTGTAAAATAATTTTTTGAAAATTAGGCCATATTTTAAATTCAGGAAAGAGGTTGTTATTTCGCTGAGGACTTGTTCAGATCATTGGGGTCTTGGAACAACTGGATATTCTAGTGTTTTCTGTGGAACATGATGAAAGAACTGAAATTTTACAAATTATATGAAGAACACATTTTAATTGAGAAACATTCCATCCATTAACTATATATTTTGTCTTGTGACTTTGGAAAGATATTGTTTTTCCATTATAGACACAGATTACTTTAATCCTGCCATCAGTTTTTATGGATGCTTCTGTCCAGAATAACTGGTTTAAAATAATTTTATGGTAAATAGTCCTATAAATCCAAATAGTTACCTTCCAAATCTGTGCTTTCCAATGCAGTAGCCATTAGCCACAGAGGGCTATTTAACTAAATAGAATAGTGTAAGTCTGAACTGAGATTTCCTGGACTTTAAAGATGTAGTATAAAAATACCTTATGAATTCTATATTGATGACATGTTGCTATGAGAATATTTGGGGTTGAATAAAATATATCGTTAGAATTAACTCCATATTAATTCCTCTTCACTTTTTTTTTAATATGGAAACTAGAAAATTTAACATTTGAAATAACATATGTACCTCTTATTTGTGCTTTATTTCAGTCAGACAGTGCTTGATCTAGATGCTGACCTCCAGTGTTTCTATTTTATAAATTAATATAGTAGAGCAAATACCTTTCTTTAAAGTGAAAATCATCTGTGGCGATATTCAAATGTACTTGATTCATATTTGTGAAATAATATTTCAAATATTATAGGATGATTATGACTTCAATTTCTCTACTGTAATCTCCAAAATAAATATTCCAGGGCTCGGGGTCTTATTCACATGCCATATCATTATGTGATGATTCAGTGGCATTTGAATCCTTATTTTAAAAAATTAGAAAATGTTATGTTAGAAATGAACATTGCAGTGAGAGTTGTTTGCACCAATGTGGTTAGTATGGTACAGTTTGGAGACTTTTCTGAAAATAGAATGAACCAAAATCAGTTTGCAGGCATCAGTGATTGCGATGTCATCATGCACGTTTTCTTTAACAGAATCCTCAGAAACAGTACAATGATCAACTTAAAAAACCCATGACAATGAACCTTTGAGGAAATAAGATGAGATGGGCTGTACTAGGGAGCAGGACCCAGTACTGGATAATTCATCTCAACAAACTCACGTCAGGCAGAAGGAGGAATAGAGGCCCTTTGAGGAAAAGCAGGAAGGTTAGGTGATGAGCAATACTCAGGACCCAGAATTTAGAGCTATTGCCGAAGATGATGTGCTCGAGTCTAACCATTGATCCGCCTGAGTTCATGCTATTTTTAGATATTGTGTTTAGATATTGTGAATACAAAAAGTCCAAGTGATCTAAAAAAAAAAGGCATTTTAGCAAATGCTATCATTCCTAATATGGGACATAGACTGTGGTCAGAATTGAGCGGGGTTAAAGTGTATGTGTCTTAAAATTGAATATAATAAATTAGAAGAATTTTCTAGGATAACTCCATTTGGGATGTTTTTGATTTTTTAGTTTCATGGAAAAGTGTTCTTCTAAGTAGTGGCTTTCAAAGTTTTTTGACATAACCAACAGTAATACATTTATATCGCAAGAAATACGCACAGTTTACCTAACCATATTTACATTATTACATTATTACAGTGGATGGACTTTGATAATTTCTGTCTAGTCAATTCAGTTTTCTTCTACAGTTATGATCCACCAAATTGACCTCACTACCACAAGTCACAAACACTAATTTAAAACACCCCTCAATTTGGGGGAAAAGAAGAAAGTTCTATGTAGATGTCAGGCAGTAGGAATTACAAGGTCGAGCCTGGAGATTGGGCAGCAAAGGATTAAAAAGCAAGTAGATTTGGGATGAACACACCCCTTCCACAGCAGGCAAGGGGAAGAGAAGACTCTGGGCAGCAAACATCTGTAATTAGGGGTAATTCTGATGCAGTTATCTTCTAACCAGCACATTTTCCTTCCTGACACCAAAACAGTTCTAGCTAGATGCACCAGTGCCATAATGCGCCTCCCTGCTTAGATTCGGAAAATGACGATCCAAAGAATCCTTCACAAATGCAGACTGTACTTGAACTTTTTAAAGAGAAAGAATACACCATGATTGCTAAAATGAATGACATTTTTAGTATACAACTTGGCATAGTCAGGTACTAATAAAGTACATAGACAAATAGTTTTAATTAAGTTCTGAACATAAGCAGGACAATTAAAAACAAACGAGACTGAATGATGTATTATTTGGGCCTGAGTTTCTGAATGACTTCTCTCCCCATCTTTCTAGTCAGTTTCTCTGCCAGGGCATATGGTCATTTACAATTTCTATTTCTCTTCAAGGTGCAATCCCTCTTTTTTCCCCCTACTTTTTTCCTATTAAGGAGAAACCTTTTTTTTTTCTCTTTGCAACTTTAATATATAGTCGACTTTGTTCAGCTGGGGTGGTAGGTGCACCATTTTTCTTGCATTCCTTGGTCCATTTTTTCATCTCTAGTCCTCGCAGCGCCCCCTCTTCCCCAGCTGATCGTGACTGGCAGGAAGCTTGCACACCTCCTCCCACGGGCTTACTCCTTCAGGGGCTTCCCTTGTGTGGTTAATCCACAGCGCTAGAGCCGAGGCCGTCTCTGCACTTTTGATGTTACCCCCTTGCTAACTCTTTCCCTCTGTACCTGAGACATGGGAACTATAGCACATACATAGACTTGTGAAGGGCAACCCTTATCACTGTTAGAGCGTGCTACTTGATATCTGCTGGTTTCATTTTGGGGAAGTGATTCTAGCTACAAACATCCATCAAACAGAGAGGCCTGTTTAATTTGAATAAAACCTTTGTGCAAGCTTGTGAAGCAGGCTGGTAAATAGTGAAAAACCTCTGTGTTCTCAGCATGTCCCTGAATCAGTGGATAAGGCCAGGGGCTTAAGGTTGAAATGGTTGCTATCTCTTTTAGCTCCCTGTTAGGATGGAACTCAAACCCACTTGAGTAACTACTACCTATCCAGTGGCCTCATATTTGAAATGAAAAATCACATGGTATGTAACTAGTATATAAAATGATGGTAAATGTCTCTCTCCATGTAGGCCATAAAATTATGTTAATCTCTGTCTCTCAGATACCTACTTACACAAGTTGAGACACTTTACAAACCCACGGCTCTATAATTATGCATTCAGATACACTTGTTGAAGCTTACTGAAATCAAAATGAGGTTTATTTTCTGCCTATGCTGGGGCATGCTTGATATTAACAAAACTGCACTAAGTGAGTCAAAAAAGAAAAAAAAAAAGTAAATATGATTACAAATCCAAACAGCATTTAACCTTACTCAGAGGACAGGAAGAAGTTTTATCCAACTGTATTAGCTATACATTTAAAAAGAACAGTGGGAAATAAATCTAAAAGCAAAATCTAATTTCCAGCTATAAAGATAGTTGTTTTTAATCTTTCATCACAGCCGTTAGTACTTACAAAGTACAGAGTAGATTGTTTTGTTCCTTGACACTGGATGGCTGCATACTAGTCGAAATGTGCTCAGAAATATAGATAGATGAGGATCACATTCAAAACTATAGAACTATAGGTTCAGGGAGTGTGTTAAAAAAAAGCAGCTGGATTTTGTTTAAAGGTTAGTTGTCAAAATCCTGCCTAAATTGCCTCTAACAAGATGTGCCCAAGTTGTTTCTACGAGCCACCAACACAGAGAATAGTGCTACTTTCATTGTGAGGTTTTATATTTCCGCAAAGCAGTATTCTGTCCAGGGCAGGGTAAAATGCATCTGGGGACTCAAAGGACACAAAACTGTTGAGTCTTATGAAACCCAGCAAGACATGAGACCATCATGGGGAGCGTTCAGACAGAGCCAAGTGCATTTCATTTTGCAACTGGAGGTAAGGCTTTTCTGATATGTGACGTCATTTAGTCAGAAGGTAAAGACCTAGAGTATTATCAGCAGTGCTGCAGGAAGCAGCTTTCACAGAGTTCCCGAAGGGGTTTTGTAACATGAGAAAATTTGAATAGATTAAAACAATGGAACCAACCCAATGAACTGAGATGATTGTCTTCTTTTTGATATGGGACCCGCTCTCCATTTCAGCTTTAAATTTCTTCACCTGTAAGTAAATTTATGGACTTCTACATACTGTTGATGGCATCCTCTGCTAGTTATTTGGTACTACAGCTTGATGTCCATTCATTTGGGTGACAGCAGAGACGGGAACCTCCCTTGAAGCAATACTAGTTGCCTCCATTTTCCCTACATACTCTTTCTTCCAAACAAGTTGGGACTGTATTTAATAGAGGAATGTGTTTTCAATGAGCCCTCTCATGGCTCAAGCCAACTTTAATAGCTATACATTCTACACTAACACTTTATGTATGCTAATACACTCATACATTATTTCCACATTATGCCTTTAAAAAGGAAAGTTCATCAAAGAGCATATATTTGTCAGAGCATATGTTTGCAAATCCCATGGTAGCTAGTGAAATTTTCTTCTGCTTAGTTAATTGAGCCATCTTAGTCACTTTTAATCAATCCCCTAATCGTGTTGTTAAAAGTCAGTTCAGCATATACTGTTCATGACGATAAATATATGTGTTGTCATTTTTGGTGTGTGTGTGTAGTAATGTAGTGTTAATGTGCATTTCTTTTCTTTAAGACAATCATTGAGTAATGCTAAAATAATGACTACTAAGAATAGGCAAAATTACGTTTTAAATTGCTGATTAAATTCCTTTTCTTGTTTAAGTAAATGTTGTTTCATATGGCATTGCATATACAAACTCAACCCAATTAAACTTAGGAGGGAAATATATAAGACCATCATGTAAAGAAAATACTTCAGTAGATTAAACTATCACTGAAGTCAAACACAGTTTTTACTCAAGTTGCTCAGACCTGACATGTAAAGATGAACCCACAGGCCTCCCCTGTAGTCTTCCTTTTTTTTTTTCTATTCTTTTTTCTTTTTGAAGTATAGTTGATATGTAATCTTATATTGGCTTCAAGTATACAGCACAGTGGTTCAACAGTTACCCTTATAATTAAGTCCTCACCCCCACTAGTGCAGTTACTAGTTACTAACATAGGAAGATGTGACAGAATCATTGGCTATTTTCTCCATGCTGTACTACCATCCCCGTGACCAACTTATATTGCGATTGAGAATTTCTGTGCTGCCCTTTTATCTCCCTGCCCCTGCCACCCACCCGCCTCAGCCTCCCCCCGTGGTAACCATGGGATAAGACACCAGAAAGAGGACTAAATGAAATGGAAAACACCAAGCGCCCCTGTAATCTTTCATACCTGATTTTTTTCCTGATAGCAACTGGCCAGTCCTTGCTTGGAGGCCAGAACTTTGATTAATCTTAGAATTATGGCATACAGAGATATAATATGCTTCTTCATGTTTCCTCCGGAGATAAGCTAGACTATTTAAAAATCCTTTGTTATGTGATTTTCGGTAATGATGAATAATTTAGGATTATTATGTCTTGTTTAAAGAAACTATTTTCCTTTCATGTTTCTAGATTAGTTTAATGAGTGTTAGTTACCCTGGATGACAAAGTATAAAAAATTATCTGATAAAATCTGAATGAGTTGAACCATTGATAACCCAGTGTTGCAGAACTCAAGACTTATCACTGATAGGACTTCCCCATTATAAGAAAAAAAAAGAATTATCTTGGCATTCCAATGGTTGCTGAGATACCACTCGGGTTTTAAGTGTTTCCAGTTCTTGAGCCAAACACACCAGGGTTTGGAACAAGCCTCAGGTAATCAACTTCACCTCTCTGTCCTCAGTATCCTCATCTGCAAAATGGGGATATTAAAACTAGGTTAAATCATATAAAATTGCAGGTCTATACATCAAATATGGGAGCAAACAAATGAGACAATTTCCTGGTTTGTCCTACTTGTATCTATTTCATAAAGTTGATGACAGAATTAAAAGAGATAATGCATGTAAGCTCTGAGCACAATTCTAAATCTGAAGGAGAAAGCTTCCATAAATTTTAGTTGCTTTTATTACTATTAGAATAAGAAAAGCCAGAAACTGGTTGATCAGGGAAAGAAATAACATGCAAAGTAATACTATTTAGCAGCCAAAGTGATTCATAATAATTCAAATTATTTTCTTACATTTCTCAAAGTCAGAATGATTAAAGTCTATTTGCATTTCTGGAAAGGAAGTGTTTTGGGGGAGTCTGCATCCACATGACTTGACATGCATTCAGTGCAAGAATATTTCAAACAATTGCCCCCACCCAAATATTTTTGCTTTTGCAGTTAGCTCATATCATCAAAAGGTTTTCAGGGTCCATCTTTAAATTATAGCATATTGTGCAGTTTTAATGTAGCTATTCTCTCCCATTAAAATTGAGGACCCCCCCCAAAAAAATACCCTGAGAATTACAAAGGTGAATTCAAACTCAAAGGAAAAATGAATAGGCTTTGTCGAAGACCAGTTGTCTTGCAGAGGGTTTTAGCCTTGGGTAAGTTCACCCTGGATTAGGTGAGATCGAAGAACGATAACAGAATGTTGTGGGTAAAAAGGGCTCCTACCAAGCTTTATTCTCATGGCGGTAGGTTGGTAGCTCAAGTGCTAGAGTCCCATCCGCCTCCATCTCTGCCCCAGGCTCTGCTCTTACCTCCCTCTCTCCTGCTCTCTTGATCTCTTCTCTGGGCTGTGCTCTTAACACCAGGGAACCTCTTTTTATAGCAGTACTGGCAGTAATGGTTTATTGCCAACAGGTATACAAGTATACTCCTACACAGTAGGCCAACTATTTCACCATTGCCAAGTACCCACTGAGCAAGATTAGAATCAGGTGAGAATCCTGGCCATGGAACTTCCGTTTTCCCTACACCAATCAACATTACAAGTTGCAAATTACCCCAAGTGACTTGAGAAATATATTCAATTCAATGAACCAGAGTGAATATAGGGGTAATTTAGACTTTGAGAAATTTATATTGATGACTTTAAAAAAAGCAGAGAAGCAGCAGGTATGTTTCACCATATTTCATTTATTTTGCTTCATGAAGCCCCGTCTCATGGTTTTTGAAATGTTAAATATTATTATTTACTATAATTCAATAGGATTATCTGGCCATTTGCAGATGAGCATGCCTTACATACAAATATATCAGTGACCACATAAATCCAGGAACAATTACATCTCCAAATGTTTGTCGATTTGAAGGGCTAAAACTACTGCATCTAAGGAAGAAATTGGAGTAAAGATCTTGGAAGAGAGGCCAACATGGAATCCAATCACTTGTGAAGGATTAGGCATTGACATTCCTTAGAATTAGAAGAAAAAGAGAAGATCTGTGGGTATATAAGATTGTAGATCTGGCTATAAGGAACTTGGAATCTGATTATTTCTATTTTCACAGTGAAATAATAGCTATTTTCATTAGCTAAGAGTGAGTCAAAGAGTTGGGGTGGTAAAGGAGAGAGGATAATACATGAAAAAGTCATCTCAGATAATGGGAACAGAGCTTAATTGAGAAACATGGAAGAATTGCTAATCCCATTTAAGATGTAAGGTCATGAAATTAAAGTGAAAACAATATGCCTGGTTGTATAATTTTCTCCAGCTACACTCAGCTACTCAGAAAGGTGTGTTAAGAAAATAGATGGTTATGTTCATCTGGATTTTGAGTTCTGCCAGGAGAGTACAATGGAGGAGAAGAGAAATGATGTAGTTGAGGCTATGGTTATAATAATGGACTTGGCTTATAAGCTGCAGAAGTGAAGACAGGAGGGAAGTGAGGGAGGATGAAACTTTGGGTCCAGCACCCTGGGGGTCCTTATGTTGTAAGGAGAGTACTGTTTGAACAAGGAGGAGAGAAGCATAGGAAACTGTGATCTCAGGGTGGGACATTTATAGTACAGATGTGGAGATGGTGCCAGTTCTGATCTAATCTCAGTTGTAGTCTGGGAAAAGGTACCTGAGGCGTCGGGAAGAACAGATCATCCAAGATGAGGAGGTCAGAAACCTGAGCATCTGTTAAACTGGAAGGGTCATCCTCATCGATGATGAAATGTCAAGGCTGGCTTGACGCACATGACAAGGGGGACAGGGCCCACAGCTGAAATCACTTGTGAATCACAGGACATGGCCAAGGAATGAGGAACAGCAGCCCCAAAGAGGCAGTGAGGACAGAACAGCAAGTTTTGCAAGAGACAGATCAAGAAACAGTCTTGAAGAGAAAATGGAGGGGTAGGTGTACCTCCTTGACCTGGAGTACATGAAATAATAATTAAAATACTAATAATGGTAACAATGATGGCAACAGTCAGCATCACCAAAATGGTGAAATAGCCATTGAGAATTTTCTGTAAGCCAAGTGACTATTTCTAATGCTTTACAATGATTCACCCATTTAATCATTACAGTGACCCTTTGAAAAGTAAGAACTATGAACAATATCCCCATCTTAGTAAACCGAGGCAACAGAAATTCAAGTAGCTTTGCCAAAGTCACACATCTGGTAAGTGATGCAGCTGGAGTTCAGCTCTTGGCTTCCTGTGCCTCTGAACCACTACATGGCCACCTTAGTCCTTAGTGGGGTATTGAGAGATCAGGTCTTCTATAGACGAATGTGCTCATTGGGTTTCTGGTTGCTTGGGGACTGTTTGGTGTCAGTGGGCTAGGGCTCTGACATAAAAGGGCGTCTGTCTCAGGGATTCATGCTGCAGGCGTGGAGGGACGGTAGGTCTCCCTGGGAACTGCTGCCCCTCACTGCTACAATCCCACCTTGAACGCAAGGAGGACCCCGTCCAGGTCTCTGCTTTGCCAGATGGTGGAGCAGGTGGCTTGCTCTGCACCAGGAGAGCGCTGTTCCTCAGGGGTCAGGTGGCAGGTTCTGCCACCTGGACCTCGGACCACCCATTGCTTTTTGCTTGCATGTTGGATCCTGAGTTTTAGTCTCTGATTCTGCCTTCAGTCAGTCCTCTGTGGACCCTATCTCATTCTACCCTCACTCCATTCTCTATGACAGATCCCTAGTATGGCTTGTGGTATGACAAAAGAAAAAAACATGGACTATCTTATTATCCTTTATGCCCACAGCATTCCACCAGAAAAATCTCTGCCGTTCTCAATGACTATTGAGCGCTCACTGTTTCCGAGTCCTATCAGAGTGCACATTTGTGAAGAGATATGTGAAGGAAAGCCCATCATGATTTATGTAATTTATTGTATTTTGCTTGGCTTCGATCTAAATATCTGAGTTCCCAAAGAGTCTCTATGGGCTCAACCAGGATACACTTTTCATACCTCATTATCTTTGTGTGAGGCACAAACAGACTGAGAATTGTGATAATTAAACAATTCACATCCCTTGTCCAAGTGAAATGTCCTCATCTTTCTAATTCCACTGGGTTTTTCAGATTGCCGACAGGTGCCCCATTCCTAGCTGTATGGCTGCCTCCCCATTGGTAGTTTTTCAGTTTTTGTTTCACTTAGGCACACCTCCTGGGCCACCGCCCTCCTTTTCTCTGGAAGACTCCAGTAAGCCTTTGCTTCTTCATTAGCATTTGCGTCTCTGTGGGCCTGTGCCGTGCACTTAACCAGCACCTCCGCAGTCCGGCGCCCTGGAACAGAGTCTCCCCAGGCCCTCTAGATGCTGCCTTTTCATTATTCTCAGATCTTCCCAGTGTTTTTGTTTTGTGTGGCTTTGTTTGCTCCTGAATACCAAGAGTCTGTCTTTGGTAGCTCACTCAATGTATAATGAAGCTTTGTAGGTATTCAGGGAAAAGTTTGAAAAAAGAGAGAACCAGAGGAAGGAAGGGAGAAGCCAAATAGACAAGAGTTGTTGCGCACGCACGTGGTCCTGGTGAGTTTCCTGAGCTCCTTCTCTGAAATAAGCTCCGAACCCTCCCCTTCTTATCTCAGAATCAGCCTTCCTGGAAGCAATGGCCGGGACAATGCAGATGGCCCTCAAGCAGGGGCTGCTCTCAGAGCCCGGCCCTTATCGCGGCATGGACCGGCAGAGGCTGTCCCTCCTGCTGTCACTCACAGTGGGGACACAATGGCTCGTGTCTGCCTTGCACACCGCAGATAACTAGACGAACTGGGACTGGACTGGATTTAATTCCTCGGTTAAAGGAGAGGAGAAAAGATAAATCACTGATTATAGACTATCTGATTTTCCTTGAACTCACATGTCACTGAAACTATAGCCTTGCATTCTGCATCAGTTAAATTTGCCAGCATCGCTAGTAGAATCTGCCATTTTAAAAGTATTTTTTTTACAAACTACCCTCTATTTAAAAGTCCATGTATGTGACTCTTTTAACTCTGGGTCTTTATGACAGTCTTTCCTTTGAAAAGAGCAACACTGTTTTCATGTGCTTTGGAATTTTTATCCTAGCAGTTTACAATGAAGTATTAATGATCTTGATAGGGATTCTTGAAAAAGAAAATCAGGTAAGAATGAAACCATGAAGGTACTAAATATGAAGGTGTTTTGTGTGAAAGTCTACTGTTCATATAATACTCTGAATGGTGACAGCAGAGGATTCATTTACTCATCGAAAGCAGCTTTGTATATTGACAAAGAAGGAGCTCAGGACACAGCCATCATAATAATCTCCATGCCTATTCACACCATTTTATTTTACTGTATGTCACAAGTGTGTACTCCTTATAATATATTGAACCAATCTGATAAAAGAAGCAATAATTCTTAGCTAGGTTAATTGTTGAGTTTTGAAAAACTAATTAATGATGTCTGGCCTGATTTGTTTTTCTGTTGAAGGAAGGTATTGAAGATTTTAAGATATGCAAACACTCCTTAGTGTATAAAACATATTTATAATGTTTGCCCAGGATATTAGTTTTCTCCACTGGGTTACAGCCCTGAGAATGAGGAGGCTAATATTAGTTTATGCATCTTTCTTTGCTTAATGGTGGGGAAATAGCCACAATGTTGAAAAAACATGTGGAGTTCATGTGTCCGATATGTGTACTTAATGAATTTTACCGGTGCAGGACAACTGTGAACGTGACTCTTGAAACCCTAACCAAACCAATGTGGTAGATTTACCTGGGGATCTAATTTCTGGTCTTCCTTTATATTCTTACTCATATTTGTTTATCCAGAGAATTTTAATTTAAAAAGGGCATTGGTTAGTTTATTAAAATACCTGAAATAAAGGAGTTCTTTTCAGAAATAGCATTTTGGACTACATAACAGCTGCTTTTAGGGTAAGGCACATAAAAAATATTCTTTTAGAAAGAATCATAGCTCTTTCTAAGGATTATATATCTATATACAAACTAAGGAAATATTCTTCCTCATTTAATAATTCCCATTCAAAAAGTATTTGTAGCATAGCTATGCAGAGATACAAATATGGCTATTAATATGCCATAGTGTCCCCTACAAAGTATCCCCTAGAATAATGTATGTATTAATTAGGAGCTGGTTCATCTTGGTTGGCATGATGTGCCAAGGAAGAAGAGGTGATAAATTGAAGCTTTGGAAAGGAGAATAACTCACCGCTCTTATAATGACCATTATAGATCAGGGACTGGTTACTCTTGAATCAGATATTGCCATCCCTCCCTGGGCCAGTCAGTGGCCAACTCCATGTAAAGACAAGCCTGGCATTCTTTCTCAGGAAACAAGGCTAAGTACAGGGAAGTGTCAGCCAGAAGGAGAAGCTGAACCCACATGATCGTGTGATGTATCCAGAACACCATTTCTCTTCATTGCAAATCTGACTTCAGGAGAATTTGAGGAGAATTTGAGACTAGCATTATGAACTTGTTTTAAAAGAAAGTAGATTTTCATGTAACTGTATGGCCCTGATTTTCCATTTTGAATAGTATTCAAAGGATTCTTCATAAAGTATATGCAGTAACAATGTGATGGGTCACAATAGATGAGTCATTTTTGTTTTAATTGGTTTGGGTTTTATAACCTATATAGGCATAGCCTTCCATTGGGGAAAAGAGGGAAATCATCCACATGCATGGTTAGATAATAGACATTAACCAGGTTGGACCAGTTCTGGAACCCAAGACAAATGACATGTTTATTGCAAAGGAAACGTGGCACTCTCTTTAGCACTGTTCCTACTCTTCCTGGCTATAGAATGCTAGCAGGAACTGTATTAGATATCGATGGCTGCTTATCTTAGCAACTTAAAACAGAGAGCATATTATTTCACACATTTCCTGAGGATCAGTTTAGTTGGACGGTTCTAGTTCAGTGTCTCTCTTGGGGGTGCAGTCAAGACCTAGGCCAAGGTTGCAGTCATCTGAAGGCCTGACTGGGGATGGAGAATCTGCTTTCTACCGCACTCATATGGCTCTTGGCAGGAGGCCTCAGTTCCTTGCTGGCTGTTGGTTGGAGGCCTCAGTTCCCTGCTGCGTGGGCCTCTGCACAGGACTGCTCCTCACATGGAATCTGGCTTCTCCAAGAGGAAATGATCCAGGAGGGAGAATGAATGAACAACTAAGGCAGAGCTACAGTGTTTTCATAAACTCATCTCAAAAGTGATACACCATTACTTCTGCCTTAGTCTGTTATTAACAGTGTGGGAAGGGATTACACAGGAGTACAAAGATAAGGGGGTAGGGATCATTGCGGACCATATCAGAGGCTGGGATCAAAGAATTTTGATCCAAATACCAGCTGTTTTCTGGAGAATTAGGCCTCTCTTTAAAGCAGTGATTTTCAAAAGAGGATGAAAAGGTATAGGGTTGGAAAGACATGTTCAATATTATAGTGAATTTAATATTTTGAAGAAAGAAAACACATTTTTAAAACATGGGCTACAGAAAATTAAATTTAACCATCATTTCTTTGCTTGTGGGCTTAAACAGGTACACACATATTAGTGATTCTTTAAAGGAAATGTCGACTCACAGTCTTGGTGTTTGGGATTTTTATTTTTGTTACAAGGAGTATATTTCTTTTTAATGCTTAAATTCCTTTAAAACAAGGTTAGAAATTTGTGAAAATATATAGCAATTATTAGACCCATTGTCAATTACTCCTGTTAATGATATCAGACCACCTGTTTAATAGTCTTTTGATTAACAAAAATTTTTTCAAGTTTAAGAAAAAAATTAGCCCAAATATTTGTATCAATTCCTGTAAAGATACTAAGGATTTCTGTCAGTCTTATGGTACACTTAATTATTTCAGTCCTAAAACAACACAGTAAACGTTGTAAAATGGGCTACTTCTACCCATTATTAACACAGGCATTTTATATTTAATTTATATTTATTTTCTCCATGCTAAAGCAGCTTTCCTGACTTAGAATCTGTTCCAGAGATCAAGGAAGCTCATCATACCATTCTGGGGCAGTAAACAGCAAGCAGAGTTCAATGCCTTTTATCTTAAATTATATTTTCAACTTGACCTCATTAAATTCTTTTCCTTCTGTTTGTCATTGTTAGGCTCACTGTTTTTCATATTTCCTCTCAGCCTCTTTACCATTTTAAAAGTGTCCTTTAGAAATAACTCTGGCATGGAGAGTTCATTATTTCTGAGAGTGACGACCTATTGAACACCCTACTACACTGATATCATTGTGCCTCCTGACCTGCATTTAGAAAAAATCAGGTAGATTGCCTAGTTGCTGATTTTTTTTTAGAAAATCATTAAATGTCAAAAGCTTTTTTAGGCTTATTTTATAATTTTTTTAAAACTGTTTTTAGGAGAAAAGTTGCTGTAGCAAGAAATGATTTTTTTTTTTTTTAGAGTGGAGAAATAATTAGGAAATGGGAAAATGTTTTCTCTCACATATGGCCTACAGGTCTATTGCACTGAAGCTCATTTGTTTTTGTGAATTTTTTTGTAGTAGTTAATCTATTTTTTCATCTATTGTATATGCAGTGTGCATGTAAATATATACTTTAAACATTTCATGTAAATATCAATATGGGTATAATTTTGACTTGAACATAGTTATTCTGAATGAAGTGCTGCTTTTCAAGTATCCTTTAAAAAAGGAGAGGGGAGGGAACCTGACTGAAATATAATCAGATGAGCCAGAGTTACTATACATAACCACTAGAAAGACTAAAGCAACTCAGAATGAAATAAAAGCAAAGGGACATTAAACTGGGGAATCCCAACAATCAAGAGGAGCGGTTTCAGGCTCTTTAGGCATTACTGCGGAATAAATATGTTTTCACACTAAGCTTTTATGAAAGGCTGTTACATTTTTACCAACTTTAATCTGTTTCATTTTTGTGTTTAAAGGATGGGAGTTGCATTAAAATAAAAATTCCATTTGGGTTATTATCTCCCCAGCTGTCTGTACAGACCATGAGGCTGGCCAGCAAATATTCTCATTATGTGTGTGGAGCAGTTACCCAGTGATTGATGCTGTGTTAATGCACAGCACGACGCATTCCTTTTGTACTGAATATTAGACAAATTAGTTGGTACAAATTCATGACCCGTCCTCCCCCTCCTACACGGCACGTCTTCATCCTCCCTCTCCCAGTTCCCTACCTGCCCCTCATGCCTTCCCCTGGGCACCTGGCTTGACTGCCAGGGGGGAGTTAATATGGCTGATAACCTTCAGTGAAAATGAACTGAAACATTAGGAGGAGGAACTTGACAAAGGAGCAGAAAACAAACATTGGTCCTTCCAGCGAAACAGCTAAAATATAATGAGATTCTAGTCATTTTCCAGGACACCTCCACACAGCATGACAAATGAATATTTTGTTGTCACGATCCCATATTAGGTTTCCCTCCTCCACTTTATGTGAAGAACCATTTATCTTTTCAATTGCTTTAAACTTATTTTTTTGTTTAGGAAAACATGTGATATATCCACACACTGGAATACCACCTGGATATTTAAAAAATGAAGCACTAATTATGTGCCAAAAAATGGATGAACCTTGTGAGTATTACACTAGGTGATGGAACCATATATAAGTGCATTCCGTGTTTTATGATTCCATTTATATGAAATGTTTAGAATAAGCAAATCTATAGAGACAGAAAGTAGGTTAGTAGGATGACTACTAACCTAACAATGACAAACAGAAGGAAAAGAATTTAATGAGGTCAAGTTGAAAACTTACTTTTTTGTTTTACTCAGGAAGAGATGAGTCATAAAATATTTTTATCTAGACAGTTTCTTCATCCATGAAGCTAAGTATGGGAATGGGTATACCCTCTTTTGCCTAAAATGTTTGTATTGGAATTCTTATAGGAATTTTTTAAAAGGCCAGATGTTAAAACTGAAAAGTGGATTTCTGAACATGATCAGTGGTTTTCACATGTGACATATGTAAGTGTTCTGTTGCTGAAAGGCAAGCCAGTGATCATATGTAAGTGTTCTGTTGCTGAAAGGTAAGCCAGTGATCACAGTAGCCAGAGTTCTAAAAATATATCATTACATGTGTATTACTGGAAGAAAATCTTCTGTGCTAAACCTTACTGTTTTCACATTGAATCTTGAAATGGCAAATTTCCAATTGTATAGATGAGGAGACTGAACATCAGAAGGGTTAAGGAACTTGCCCACTGTTACCTAGCTAAAGTAGATCCTAAATCTGTCTTCTAAACATGTACTATTTAGACTATACTTGGTTTATACAGGAAAGTGAATTAAATTGTATTTTACTTTCAGTTCTGCAATATTACCTATCCCTAGGGATTTTTTGATGCATTTTTTAAATATTCTAATTTTTAGTTTCTAACACATTAAATATGTTGTTATATTTGATAAATATTGATATAATCCATCTAACCAAAGCTTTATGGGGTTCTGAATAATTGTTCTTATGTATACAATTCAGTGGTTTTGGTATATTTACAGGATTGTACAAGACTGCAATCTAATTATAGAACATGTTTGTCCCCTAAGAGAAACCCCAAGCCACTAGCAGTCACTCCACATTTTCCTCCAGCGTGCTCCTACTAACCTACTTCCTGTCTCTATAGATTTGTTTATTCTGAACATTTCACATAAATGGTGTCATAAAACACAGAATGCCATTGTATATGGTTCCATCACCTAGTGTAATACAAGGTTCATCCATTTTTTGGCACATAATAAGTGCTTCATTTTTTAAATTGCCAGGTGGTATTCCAGTGTGTGGATGTATCACATATTTATCCTTTATCAGTTGATGAACACTTGGGTTGTTACTATTTTTTGGCTATTATGAATTATGCTACAATGAATATTTGTGGACAAGTTTTTGTGAGGACATTTGATTTCATTTCTCTTGGGTATATAATGAGAAAGAGAATTTCTGGTTCATATGGTAACATTATATTTAACCTTTTGAGCAACTGTTAACCTGTTTTCCATAGTAGTGGCATCATTTCCATGCTCATCAGCAACATATGAAAATTCCAATTTCTTCATATCCTTGTCAGCACTTATTATTGTGGGTCTTTTTGATTATAGCCAACCTGGTGGTGTGATGTGGTATCTCATTGTAGTTTTGATTTGCATTTCTCTAATGACTAATGATGTTGGGCAAGTTTTCACGTGTTAATTTGCCATTTCTTTATCTTCTTTGGAGAAATGTTTGTTCAAATCTTCAGCTTATTTTTATATGAGGCTATCTGTCTTTTTATTGTTGAGATGGAAGAATTCTTTACATAGTTTGGCTGTAAGTCCCTTTTCAGATATATGCTCTGTGAATATTTTCCCTTGTTCTGTAGGCTGTCTTTCATTCTCTTGATGGTGTTGCTTTCAGCACTTCACAGTTTTGATGTAGCCTAATTATATTATCTTCTGCTTGTATTTTATCTTATCTAAGAAACCATTATGTAACTCAAAGTCACAAAGATAGACTCCTGTGTTTTCTTCTAAGTAGCTTTAACTTTTAAATACATTGTTAAATTGTCTTTGAAACACCCTATAAAGGACACCTTGTGATGCAGACTTAATTCTTTTTGGTTTTGCTGATTCTATGTCAATTACAAAAACATTCACAATAGTGATGAGTGAGTGACTGTTATAATATTGTACATAGGTGAGGTACTTTATTCAAATCTCATAAGTCTGTGATGAAGGAAATTGGCCTTATATAGGAACAGACATAATACAAATAACTAAAAACTTACGTAAGATGTGACAAGGATTTCATGAAAGGACATGAATACATGTCTTGGGAATCCAGGAAGGAAAGCTCATCTGTGGTTGTGGGAAGTGATATCATTCATGATTTATTCGAATCTTGAAGTGGAAATCAAGGTAAAGTTCTGGTAGATTTTCCCTGCTTTAACAAAGAGCAGGGACATTCCTGATTAATCCCAGGGCATTGCAGTTCCTGGAGCAGAAGGACTGCTGGTCGAGAAAGTTCTGTGCCACTGAGCAACTCTAAAACTGTTGTTGGTCGAGCACTGAGTCCTAAGACTCTTACAGGTGCTCTGCTCGGTCAAGACAATTTTCCCAGTAATGTTCAGATATTATTTGCCTTTTTCATGGTGTTGTCCTTGTGCTGATTATGCAGAAGCAATGGCAGGTAAAAATTCATGCATTAGCCCAGATCAAGGTGTGGGTACCAAACTGCCAGTTACAGGGAAACGTAAAACTAATTAACTAACTAAATAAATAAAATGCTAGTTTCTCTTCATAATGTCCTTGATAAAGCAGTAAGATGATTAATTTTATTAAATCTTGACCTTTGATTATATGTCTTTTTAGTAGCTATATGATGGAAAGGGAAACCCACATAAAGGCTCTGTTGTTTACCTAGCTTATCACCAGGTGAGCTCCTGTGACCTACTGATGTAACTGCCCTCAGTGCCTGACAGTATGGGCAGCTGAAGCAATTCCAGAGTTCAGTGTCTGGAAACCTGTAATTTCTCTGACTTTGGTGCCCAGACAAGAGGGCCCAGGGCGTAACAGTCATTCATATCAATCCTGATAAATGTCTATAAGCAAACTAGACAAAAAGTCCTGAAGGTGCTCAATATTGATTAAATGAAAAAGATACTCCCAAGGACTCAGAATAACCTCACAATATATAAAATCTTACAAATCTAATAAATTTAATTAGAAAAAAAATGCCCCACAATGATAAAAATAATAGGACTCTGGGATAAATACAAATATATCTTGGTATAAATTAAGTGTAAGAAGTGTATCCCCCAAAAGGAGATTCGAATAAAACATTGTTTCCTTCCAAGCATGCAGGAAACAGTAATGACTTTTTTAAACAGTAATCTAGTCATCATCTGCAGCGTACCTGGGCAGGGCCTGAACATCGCGGTCATGACTGATTGGTGATGTCAAAGCATTATTGTGATTTGAGGCAGGATTCAATATTTGATAAGATCTGGTCTGGAGGTGATGAAATAGGTGCATTTCTTCTGGAGTTTTAGGTCATGGACAAGATTCAGATCATCAGAGCACATTAAGGTTTTAACCAAAAAATCAGTTTGAATCGTATGACTTGGGCTCTAGAGAGAAATCTGGGATGGAGTTACAGATCTGAGTCATTACCTTAAAAATGATAGTCACTCTAAAACATGACGTAACATCAGAAATTCGGGAGGAAGACTGTTATCAATTTCATTATAACTGAACAAGTGGAGAGCGCACTCTATGAGGTAGTAATAAGCCTTTTAGGTAAAGCAACAACTTCCCCTGACAAGAAGCTGAAAAGTGAGTGGGGATCTTGATAAGGAATAGATGGAAAAGTGAGAGGAGAATAAGGCAAAGGTCAACAACTTGGAGAACATCTAGTTTTTTTTAATTTAATTTTTTTCCAGCTTTATCGAAATAGGATTGACATAAAATATTTTGCAAACTTCAGGTGTACATTGTATTGATTTCATACATTAAGATTAAGAGTTTCTGGGGAACATATACAGCGTGGAGACCATCTAATATTAACAGGTAGATTGAAGTAGAGGAAGACTTTCAAAAATCTTTCAAAGGAGCAGAGATGATGGAAGAGAGGTGGGAAAGGACATATGAAAGCTAAGGAGGAGACATTTCAAAAGAGTGGGAGAGATATACCTCATGGTCCCATTAAAATAAATTGTGAAAAAGGTGCATTGGATTTAGGAAATGAAAGCTGCCTGGTCAGCTCAGGATTGGCATGTTAAATGGAGAAGGGGTGCTGGCTTGCATAGGTTTGAGGATTCAAAGACAGGGAACTTGGGCCCCACTTCTAAAAAGCATGGCTGTGAGAGGGAAGAGAGCTCAGGAGAGTGCCATCCCACCAAAGGACAGACTGTCAATATCAAGAAAGGGCTTCTGCTGATTTAGCTGGCCCCGGCCTGAGCATGTTGGGAGCCAGCAATGGAGCCAGTGGTAAGGGAGTGGTGGGTGGTTCATTTGGGTGAGTGACAGCTCCTATTCTACTCCAAATAGGAGACCTTGAGTTCTTTTTATTTATCACAGCATTTCTGCCCCCAATAAAGTTGTCCGCTCTTTCACTTTATGTTTTACAGAACTTCCGTTGTATGGTTTAAAGTAAAACAAAACAAAAAAATTGTGTGAGAACAAAATTAATTATTCTAGAATTGTATTAGGATAATGTCTTGATTAACAGGAAATCAGCTCACTTATTATTATTAACCCAGATTTTTTTCTACACTTTTCCTTTTCTATAAATAAGGGAGGTGGGTGTTAAGAATTTAATTTAAAACATACTCCAGGGGCAGAATAGGCAATCAGTAACCATATATTATGTGTTTGCAGCTCCCGAAGATGTTACACGTGCTACAGTTGATACAGAGAATCATAGCGCATGGCCTTCATTGTCAGGAAGGTGGCAATCCGAGGATATAGAACCACACACATGAAAGGAGAGCTAACAGGGTGACAGTAGGAATGATGAACACTGAAATGGATGGTATGGATTAAATGCACAGGAATTTAGAAAAGATGGCTAACACTGAGAGTAATAACGCCTTAGACAAAATGGAATTCAAGCAAACCCTTAGGCTGCATAGATGTGGAGACGAAGAGGAGAAAGGCATTTCAGCGGGAATGGATGCCGTGCCAGCTCAGGAATCAGGGCCCACTGTTTGCTGGTGACTTGTGAGGTGGTGCATGCTTAGCCACCATTAATTTCATGCTTTGTGAAGGTGAGGAGGAGGGCTGGTTTCAGGTGAGTGAACGCACTGTAGGTTAATGGATTAATGGTTTAGTTAGGGCATTTCTTGGCCAAAATGTGTGCCTTTTCTCTCTTTATTACTGTTAATTTTCTGTTCTCCTTGGCATCTGAATCCCCTTCTCATGTTTGGGGAATTACCCCTATATGAGCATTGGTGGGAGGCTGACCTTACTTCTTACTGTAGAACTTGGGATATACTTGCATCCCAGCCCCCTTACAACAAAAGGCAGGGCATAGACAGGTTGTATGTCAAGGTCTTGGCCTCAGGAACTAGCTGCCTCTGTGATGACCATCCAGTGGCAGAGCTCCCAGGGTTGACATCAAGCGGGGCTGGCCACGGGGTGGCAGGCTGTGGCACCTGCAGCCAGCGGTGGGGCACAGTGTCTTCACTGGGCCAGTCCTTTACATGGCCGTTGGCTTGCAGGGGCTGCCTGGCAGCTCTTTCATGACCATTTTCTGAGCCCAGTTCTTTTGCCTCCCCAGCATGATTCCTTCAACAAATGCCTTTTCTGGGAGCCGCGCATGATTCCTTCAACAAATGCCTTTTCTGCCTTTCTGGTTAGAGTTGTTTTCTGTTGCTTGAAGCTAAGAATTATGACACATGAAAGAGTTTAGGGTGAGATTATGAGAGCTTTTAATGTCAGCCTAAGGAGTTTGACCTTTATAGGAAGTTCTCAGTGTTAAAGGGTTTTGAGCAGTAGGATGACATTACCTAAATGATGCTCTGTGAAGATTAATGTCATGTTCTGTAGGGTGAATAATTTGAGAGAGGGACTATAGCTAGAAAGATAATATAGGAGAGATGGGTCGTATTAACAAGGGAGCTGGTTAGCAGGAAAAAGATGTGTCTGAGGCTAACACATGGACCACACCTGGGACAGTAGTTCATTTTGACGGTGAGTCTCTGTTTTGAGCTTTACACCACTCACAATGTGTGTTTACATCTGAGGGAAAGAAGTAAGTGTCCACTGAGAAAGAGCCAAAGATTATTAAATAAGCCTTCTACCCTGCCCCACCCCAAATGCATTTACCTAAGAATCTGGTTTTGTTTAGAGAAAAAAAGGACAGAAACGAATACTGGCTGTACTTGCACAATGAATGGGCTGCTAGAGGGAAGATGAATTCACAGAAGAACGAGAATCGTCCTCCGAGTGGGAGCAACTGCCAGGACGTGGGGCAGCCAAGCCCTCCTCCGAGTTGCATGTCCGGAAGCCTGCTCAGAAAGCGAGCCGGGGTATCACAATAGCATGAAACGCCAGGCTAAGAGGATGTGATTCCTTATTTTATACCTGAAATCATTGCACTACTGCGGCAGAGCTTTAACCTCATCCCATTAGGATGTTAAAGGGTGCTGCTGCTCAGAAAGGGACGCTCTTCCATAACACTCTTGTAAAAAACGTTCAAAAATGCAACTTTCTGGATCTTCCAGGACCAGGGGCCGGTGCTTTCATGCTGTTAAAAGGACAGCCAAAGATGTCAAGATGCACTGCCCGGTTGCTCCAGTGTCATCAAGGGCAAGGGAGATAAATTCCATGGGAGTTGGGAAAAGCCCCGATCACTCAGCCTCGAGTTTCCTGCCGTCACTGATTATTTGCTTTGAAGATGTTCTTGCTCTCTGCCCGCCTCAGTTTCCTTATCTCATAAGTGAAGAGATCACTGAGGGCCCTTGGGGGAAATGGATTGAGAAATTGAAGCTGTGGTTCAGCAAATAAAATTGGCTACCAGAGGGAATGAACAGATGAGATTGCAAGATGACATGGCGGCTTCACAGCAGAAGCTGGGAAAGGTTGCTACTGTCCTTAAAGGTCATCACTTATATTCCAACAGGGATGGAGTGCGGGTGGCACACTGAACCCAAAGGAGAACCTGTTGTCTTTGCCCAGGGTGGGCCGGACCCTTTCCTAGCAGTTATCTGTTTACCTCTTGATATAATTAGGCAGACCAGATTGGTATTTAGTCTTGTTCTGACAACAGCAAATTAGGCTTAACTCTTTAATTACAATGAGAAGGAAATCACCTTTCTGATATCCTTCAATTAGCTCAAGCAGCTGTTAAGTTATAATTAAAATTTCACATGGATCATTAGAGTTCTTGGAATGTTTCCATTTAATAACAAAACATTTGCATATATGCATTCATTTTTCGACAACCTTTTCAAATCTGTCAATGGGAAACCGAGAACATTGATACTGTATTAAACGAAATCTTTGTAGTCTTGTAAGCAGACAGCTGGACCCCACAAAATGAAAAATGGAAACGGAGGAAGGTGATCAGAAAGGGTTAGTGCCTCCAAGTTTTCTGGAGCCTGTTAAGTGAATTAAACTTTTGCTTCATTCTTATCCACAACGGGAGAAAACACAAACCAGGAGAGACGGTCACGTGGTGCTTGACAGCCGAGTGCCTGCATTACATGCATTCCGTTATTTAGTACAACATCCACCACCCATCTGTGTTTTTACAGGTGGATTCTTGCCTCCATAGACTTTGAAATTTTCGATGTGAGAGGAATAATTACCTACAAAAATTCAAATATTCTCTTTTGCTTTTATTTTATTCTGAGTATTAAATTGACTAAAAAATTACTCTCTTTAAAGTTGCTCTGGCCAATATCTATCTGATAAAGCAATGGATTCAACTATGTGCGTAAGACCAAGATGGAAGAATAAATACATGTTAAGCACACTTGCAATTTTAGATACTAAAAGTCTTTGAAACACTAAATGCTGGCTAAATTAAACTGAATCCAACTGAGGAATCATAGGAACATTTTTTAGGTTGTGTTTAGAAATTTCAATTGTGACAATTGAATGGCAGAAAACTGAGTAAAACAAGAGGACTTAAAACTATATTTTCTCCCTTTTTTAGGTGTGATTTATTTTTTCTGTTCTTTAACATTGGTAGGAGCAAGTGAGAAAAATTTCTGTAGGTTAATAACAATGTTGAGAGGTAAGAGGCTTTAGAATCTATACCCAAGCTATTTTTAACAAGCCAGAATTCTATTCATGCTTACTCACTGATAGCCTATATTGACAAATAGAATTCTGTATTGACTAAGAACCTAATGATGTCTTCCCAACCATCAATCTGTAATGTATATTACTGAATTTCAACCACCAAGATAATTGCATGCCTGGGAATTAAAGAATGTGTGTTGAGAAAGAAGAGAGATGAGAAAGCAATGTCTGATTTCATAATTATACCAATGTGCACACTTTGGTGGGCTACCAGCTGTTATCAGCACATTTTCCATCTGCCTTTACTAATTTTATTATGACCTTTTAGAACCAGTTTCATCTCATTGAGAACTGGCTCTGACACCTCCACTGAGTCCATTTTATTTTTGAACAACTAGAGGGAGGAATGAGTAACAAGTAGCATGCTATTTGGAAAAAATGTTCCAAATGATTCCCTCATTGTTCTTTTTTTGGGAAACCTCATTAAGTGATTGTAAGATTCATTTCAAGTACTTAGGTTTACCATTCCTCAAGTCCATGCGTACCTTAGTGAATGAGGGTTAGATCTAAACTTTCAAGCAGTTTGGAGTTCAGGATTCTTTGGAAAATGTTTGTGTAAAGGGTTTTTATATTTTATATTTGGTGTCAATGAGAAATAGAACTCTATAAAGGTAGCTTCCTTTATTCCAGCCCCCAAATCTAGAAAGACTGACATCCACTTTCTCTACCTACACACACACACACACACACCATGGAGACTGTACTCTAGAATAATATCAAGATGTTTAGAGCACGTACTGCAGGCTGTGGTTCACTTACTGCGAATAAACAATTTATTCATTCCAAAACCCTCTAGTCTAGTTTATATTACTGTATGAACTCTTATGTACATCATCCATAAGAGAAAACTGAAGCTGTAAAAGGTTGAATAAATTGCAGGGAGCAGAGCCAGAGCTTAAACCTATGTGTGTCTTATTCTAACACCCATTCTCTTAGCCAGTATGATGTCATATTCATTTATTCATTAATTTGACAGCTTGGTGTCTACTAGATCTGACTTTTTAGGAGCTAGGAATATAAGGCAAGCAAAATGGATACAGTCCTCATGGTGCTGACTATTTGAATAGTTTTCTCCTTATAAATTGTTCATATATAAGTGAGGAATTTGTGCAAATCTGTTGCTGTTAGCCCTGAGCATGTATGCAGGTGGTACCCAGTGAGGCTGCTGAGACCTGCAGTGATTCTGGAACTTTCCGAATTCTTTGAGGCAGCACGTTGCGTACAGTCTCTGTCCAGGTCCTCCTTGGCTGGCTGGCTGGGAACTAGCAGCACAGAATGTTCTGGGACCTAGCCGTTAGATGCAGGGTCCGTTCCTGTGTTGTTCTTGGGATTTCCTTCAGTTTTCTAACCATCTGCACCCCACCTAGTCATCCCCTAAGGGAGGAATATCCTCTCCAGGTCCTCATAAGAAAATAATTGGCTACTTGGAACAAAAGAGGGAAACTTTGATGTCCTCCAGTCCCACCGAGAAGAAGGGTGACCCTCTACTCTGACTCTACCCCTGGGGGCAAAATAGGAGTGAGGGTGGGAAGATGACATCATCAAGGGGATGACTAGCAGGTCTGAAAGAGTTCCGTTCTCAGCCATGTGAGTTTGCCAGTTTGTGGTAATGCCTCAGAGGGGCTTGTTCCCTTAATAGGATTTGATGTTAGAAACACGTGTGTGGGAAATAGCACAAAATAGGCAAAAAGCACAGCCTCAAAATCATAGCCATTTGTACATCAGCCATTTGTATACTGACAGCCACTCCCATCCGGTTATGTATGCTGAATGGAGGAATTATATTCACAATTACGAGAACTTAAATACAGTTCCTTGGCATCAAAAAAGAGTATTCTGATTCAACTTTATATTCTGTTTAACCAATAGTTTTCCCAATTCTTCTTATTAATATCATCCATGTTATTCTGCCTTTTATTGAGATTTTACAGTGTGCCAGATAGTGTCCTGGGCAGTTCCCGTATGCCTGATTCTCCCACCTACTCACTTTTCTCCAGGGTACAGATGAAGAAACTGAGGCTGAGAAAGTTGATTGGTTTGTCAGCGTCGCTCAGCTAGGAAGTGACAGACAAGCAGAATTCAGGTCCGTCCGATGCAAGAGCTGCTTACCTTGAGTTAAACTGAGTCACAGGAAGGCTGTCCTGCTCCTGCTGGTGTGGGTCACCCTCTCTGTGGAGCTGGCATGTATTTAAGGGCTTTCAGTGTGTCCATGTTATCAGCACATTTTCCACCTCCCTTTGACTCCAAGGCATGGAGCCATGCATTACCCTGTTTTGTGTAGATATTTTTATCTTCCAGTTGCTGAGGGATTTGCATGCAAGCAAAATGGATACAGTCCTCATGGTGCTATGTGAATAGTTTTCTCCTTATAAATTGTTCATATATAAGTGAGGAATTTGTGCAAATCCGTTGGTGTTAGCCCTGAGCATGTATGCAGGTGGTGCTCAGTGAGGCTGCTGAGACCTGCAGTGATTCTGGAACTTTCCGAATTCTTTGAGGCAGCACGTTGTGTACAGTCTCTGTCCAGCACGTTACAGAGAGTGAGTGTGTGTCAAAGCTCATTATATACATATTTTTTTTCTTTAATGAATAGCCACTCAGTAGATTTTTTTTTCCTTTTGGGTTCGATTACTGACCATTTCTGAAATAACTAAACCTTTAATTATTTAAATACTTTTTCACATTTCATAATTGAGCCTCTGGGATTGAGTTGTGTAAAAAAGGTGAGAGTAGTGAGCTAACTGGTGATAATACTGAAGACCTCTTCTGTTCTTATAACTGTTATTTATATTATAGTGATATCTGGATGACTTATCACAAGTCTTTCTATTTATCTTTATATTTCTCATACAGAATAATGTTCCTGCTACTTTCTTTAAAGGCATTTTCAATCACCAAATCTCTAAAATCATTTTTTTTAAGTTCTTTGAAAGAAGGGCTTTATTAATTCTATTGTGGTTGAGAATAGTTTGGAAATGAAATCAAAAGACTACAAATCTATTAAATAGCTACTTTAGGTTAGAAATGAGACACTTCTATACTCAAACTACCACATTGATATATTTACCAATTTGGTCACTTCCTACTAATGGTTTAGTCCCCCCCACACACACACTTTTTTTTAATTAAAGTATCATTGATATACAATCTTAATTTGGTTTCAAATACACAATGCAGTGGTTCAGCATTCACCCATATTATCAAGTCCTCACACCCTCCAGTGCGGTCGTTGTCCCTCAATGTAGTAAGATGTTACAGAATCATTAACTATATTCTCTGTGCTACAGTACCGTCCCCGTGACCAACCTATATTGTGACTGCAAATTATTGTGCCCGCTTATCCCCCTCCTCCTCTTCCCCCCCAACCTTCCCCAACCCCTCCCCCTTGGTAACCACTAGTCCCTTCTGGGTGTCTATGAGTCTACTGCTATTTTGTTTCTTCTGTTTTCTTTTATTTTTATATTCCACAAATAAGTGAAATCGTTTGGTATTTGTCTTTCTCTGCCTGACTTACTTCACTGAGTATAATACCCTCCAGAGCCATCCATATTGGTGCAAATAGCAGGATTTCGTTTCTTTTTATGGCTGAATAATATTCCATTGTGTATATGTACCACATCTTCTTTATCCATTCATCTACTGATGGTTTTAGTCCCCTTTTCTAAAAGGCAATTTGATAGAAGCAATTCTCATTTATCAGGTTAGGACCTTGTGCATGTTAAGACTAACAGTTAAATACAGTGGATAAGGTACCTTGCTTTGTGTGATAGGTTTCTCCTAGACTTTTCATGTGATGATTTTTTAAAATAATTTCTAAGAAGCAGAAGTGGATTTTGTTCTTCAAAGGAGTACTTAATGGAGATTTCCATGTGGGATAATGAGCACATGCTTGCATCCTGCTGCTTTCTAGTTATGCTTACTTTGGGTGTTTGTTGTAAGCATCCATGCAATATGACAATTACAGGGCAATATTTGCTTAATTTCCCTATTGTTGTGTGGGTCTTTTTGCTACTGAGATGATTAACTCAATGAACATAGAAACTATGCCTTGTAATATTTATATTCCCCCACAGTACCTAGTATAGACATGATTTATGTCAGAAATGTTGGTTTCCTTTGCTTGGAAATTTCTGTAAGTAACACAGTTACTACCATGGTGCTGTGTGTCTTATGTAAGAGCTCAATCATACATTTAAAATACTTTGTAGCCAATGTTTAGATACAGGTCTTTGTCCTTTGTATGGCATTAGCTCTCAACCTGGGACCCTCATCAGAGGACCTTCGAGAGAAGTCTGGGTCCCACTCTCAGAGATTCAGTTCCAGAATATTGGGGTAAGTCACGGCATCTTTACTTTTAAAAACACCTCAAGAGATGCTAAAGTGCAATCAGAGTTGAAAACAACTAAATTTATGATGACCACAACCAATTCTATAGAAAATGTTACAGGACAGCACAAATAGAATTACATAGCTTATTTGGTTAAAAAAAAAAGTAATGAAAAATTGACTTGCTCTTTATACTTTGATTAAAAAAATAATGAAAACTTGGCTTGATTTTTCAGAAACTGAATAAAACAAAGGCATAATTGTCACATTATTAAAAGAGGCTTGATTAAAAATTTCCTGTGTACACATAACAGATAGGACATGGGGAGAGCATGCCGAAGTTGGCATCTGAAATGACCGATGTCTGTTGGTGTTTCGCCTTATGTGGCACAGGGCTGTCCATGTAACTGCAGGGCTAGGAAGTCAAAACAACAAATCAGAAAGTGATTGTTCCAAAGAATTATATATATATATAAATATATGTATTTATAACATATCTACATATACAATCTATAATATATACAAACATGCACATATGTGTCTAGGTTAAGGACTTTAAAGGATCTGATACAGGCTTTTCTTGGACTCTAAAGCACGGGGTATGTTATCTGCTGTGGTATTTGCTTTTCCAGTTGCATGAGAAATTTGCATACTAGTTTACATATGTGCATGCTAGTTTACTGTTTATAAATCTTTTAAGAATAATCACTCATCGCTTCTCGGCCTTTTGGCTAAGATCAAGTGTAGTATCTGTTCTTATCAATTTAAGAATAATCACTCAGATTATCAATAATAATCACTCAAAAAAATTATGACAAAAGTACATAAATAATGAAGAAATTATAGAATTAACTGTGAGTAACCTCTTTCTGCAATTTAGATGCTATTCCACTGAACTTTAATGGAAAGTCATTGGCAATGCTAATGAAGGTATTTGCAAGGTTTCCTTCCAATGTAATATGACAAAAGAGCAAAATCCCGGCACATACTCCCCCCTCCATTTTTACCCAAAGCATGCAGAAGAGGGGACTCATCTGTGAATTGGTATTGAGCTTGCTTGTTATGAGTTATGGATGTTTTAGCAATAAAATTTGGCTTTCTGGAACAAATGGATGTTCAAACCTGATTTTATTAGTGTGGTTGAACATTGTGGAACTAAAACAAGGAAATTCCTGCATATTGCCACAATTTGAGGCCATACGGATCATAAACTTTTCTATTTATAGTTCACTGGTGGATGTAAATGGCATTATCTCACCAGGAAAGAAAGGGAAGCCAGGGATACACAACTTAGAACTGTGCATCTTGTTACTGAATGTCAGATAAAGGTGAAGCTTTTAAATAGGAGGTCCCTTGATTTAGGGCCTTTACTGTGCAGAGGAAGGCATGTGCAGGGCACACACGAGTGTGACAGGGTGAAAGGGCACACGTTTCTTCTGTTAGGCTGGGAAGCAGATGAATCTGGTACAGCTCTGATGTCAGAACCTCCAACACCTTTCTCACAGATGATGTAGACTTTAATTGTACTCCGGGCTGACGCGCATCTCACCAGCTCCGACGTGACATTGAGATGGATGAAGCCATTTGTCGGCATGATCAGAGGCAGCTGTGTTCTTGGCTGCAGCTACAGTAGGCATTTTATCTCGTGCATAATCCTCTCATTGAGAGGAGATCACAAGTGCCTGAACCATATGGTATATAATTTTATTATGATCAAAAAAGGACTCTTGAAGCTAGTTAAACAGAAGAGTCCTTGAAACCCAATGAAAAGAAGTTTTATTTTCATGTGCACCATCACCCTAAATTAACTCAGTCCCAGAGAAGCAAGACTCCCCCATGCTTGCAAAGTGAGAATGAACTTAAAATCACTTCATTCCACCTGCAGGTTTTTGGTTTGTTTTGTTTTTTTTGTCTTCGTCATTGTGGAGAATTCATTTGAATCCACCTTCGAGAAGAGAATCTGGATTTCTAAGACTGAAGCCAGATTCTGATTTTAAAATAATAATACCTCCAAATACAGGAACCCCGTATCGAATGAGATGAGCTTCAGTTGATGTCCTCAACGCTGTTCTTCTAGAAGCCACGTAACATGGAGCCTCATTTTATTTTTCTTCAGGGGAAGTAAAAGTCTTAGAAAAAAAGAAAGAAAATCTATCCTGTGACAGGGTAGCCTAATGACCCTATACGTTTCCCACCATCTTCAAAGGGGAGAAGCAAACATGTCTTTTCCACGTGGTGGGGTTTCCTGCCCATTGTCAAAGAGATGCATGGCTCTCCAGAGCAAAGGCTTGCCATCCGCTGCCCTTCTGTCCGGAGAAGCGATGGGAAGCAGCTGCTACAGGATCAGGTGGGCTCTGCTTAAGAGGGATGGTGTGAGGCTCTGGCAAGAATCTTAGCTGCTGCCACTGACCAGAATTGCTTCTAGCCATCATAGTCCTCTGTTAATTGTGACATTTATTAATCACAAAGGATGTTTCAAAACTCCAGTTCAAATGTTACAAGACCATAAAATAGCAGCTTGCCTGATCTTACCTTGTGTGTGATGGGGGTGTTCTGTTCTTTTATTATGATATTTCTTTCCAGAGCAAAGTATATAAGATTTGGGCCTTAGGGCCCGTGTGAGTGATGCAAAGGCATTATCGGCAACTTCCACACCCCAGTTTGAGAACATAAAGTGTCACGGGGTCCAAATGACAACAGCTGCCTTATCTGGAGACCAGTCTTTTATTTGGTATTTTATTGACAAATAATAAAGCTAGTAATTGGACTGGGAGAGGAAGATAGCCACCTAATTTACAGGAGCCTTAATTTCCTACTACTAAATGCCTGAAGCAGCTTTTTGTTCTTATCACCCCCTCCTGACTAAATCAGAATACCTGGCTGAACTGTTAAAATGGTTTTAAATGTGTGTTTTTCTTTTCATTATTTAAGAGCATGTTTGGAAAAAAAACATGCTTACTTTGAAACATGAGAATGATTCCTTAAAACAAACAATTAATAAGCCAGCAAACAAAAAATGCTATGTGATCCTGATTGTAAAGCCAGGATACATGGTGCAGGAAGACTTCCTAAGTCCCTGTCCCGGGCTCAGGGATGCGCAGTGGACCTGGGTGCGCTGCTCGAAAGGGCCGGCAGGAAAGCCCAGCCACCAGGTGCAGCTTCAACAGAGTGGTAAACATGCACATCTTCTCATCCTTGCAACTTCTTTGTCAACTTACAACTTAAAAAAGATAAGGAAAAAGAAAATGATTACACTGGGTCCTCCGTCTGCTTGCCTATTATTGACGAGGATGTTGTAAGTTTGATACTGCATTTCTTTCTGCCTTTTGCAGTCCCTGTCATGTTGCAAAGTAGAGCATGGAGATCTGATGGCTCCATGACAAAGAAAACTTCAGGCCAAGTGAGCTTTGTTAGTGTGGAACATCCAGTGCATTCCCCAGCTACATGAAACCTATTTTTCTGGGGATAATCCTGGTGCTTTTAAACAGTTTGCCTTTTTACTCCCAGAAACAGTTTATACGGTGTTGAACAATTATCATCCACTGTATGCTTTCTGGAAGTTTTTGCTAAGCGGTGGAACCTCACTCTTCAATGTCATACTACATACTTCATAGGGATTTCACTGGCAATGAAGGCTGTAGATAAATAATAGCGGGTGAAGAGGCGTGATGGGCCTGAGCTCCTGGGGCTTGACAGACGATCTTGTGATGTATTACGATTAGATATGCATCAGCCTTACTTCACTTATCCAACTAGTGAGAGTGCATACATCTCTGCAGGTAGATTTATTAAGAGCTTTACTCATGTCTTTTCAAGATTTAGAATTGATTTTGAGCATCTCTAACAGCTTTCTAAATCACTTAACCTTTATGTTTTTTTAAGTTGAAAGTTTTTGAAAATCTTTACTAGGTAGGTTAAATTTTTGGCTGTGTATGTGTGTGTGTGTGTGCACGCGCGCTCAAGGCAGTTACTGGATGACGGATCATCTTGTCACTAGCTGATCAACAGACCGAATGGGCCTTTGGGAAGAGAGAACAGAGAATTGTAGGACAGGAACCATAGATGCTGGTCGATGGCAAATGACAGCCATGGTAATAAAGAGCAGTTATTTCCATTTGCACAGAAGGCATTGGCTTATTTTATTTTATTTTATGTTTTGCAAAAGAGATGCCAGTGTGTGTGTGTGGGGTGGGAGGGTTGCCTGGAAATATAAATCTTGGATGTTAGGAAGAATTTTTAAACAGCACTCTGTTTCTGAACTACACAAATGAAGTCTTTCTAGACCCCTTAGGGTAAATGACATAAACCAGCAATGACCCATGTGCCCAGGCCCCGAAATTGCAAGGGGAGTCGAACCTGATCAGGATTTTATAATACGTTGCATCTTGTTTCTGTTGCACAATTTTTTTGCTTGAAAACTTAGACTTGTGTCAGGTGTTTCTGTTCTCTGTAGAGCTCAGTTATATGATAAAGAGCAGACGACATTGGGAATGGCTAACAGAAAAATTGCCATTCTTAAATGTGAGCAAAGCCCATGCTGATTTACTGTTATGGACCCAAAGTTTCTAGCAAACTGTCTTTCCAGATTATCCTAGATCACGTTAAATCAGGTCGCTGAGAACTTATTGTCCACATGAGAACATATATTATTTCTGCTATGACCATCTGTTTTTTTAATTGCATATGGCACTTTAGTAGATATTTCTAAAATAATCAACACGATTGCAAAAAACTCTAAACCTCCCTGGCCAGAGTGAACGTCGCCTTAGAGGAATTCAGTTATTAATTTGATGAGACCCTCCTGAATAATCCATCATTACAAAGTAAGTTACGTTGATGCCCTCTGAATATTTATTCATTGGCAAAAAGAAGTGTATGGTGTGATGGACAGCAAGTGGCTATAAAAACAGAAGGAATCCAGAATTTTGGGAATTATCAGCATTTTCCCTTCCCCTTTTAAGTCCAAATCAGTCTCTCCAGGGGTCGGAACAAACCAACATGCTTGTCCCAACATGCTTGTAGGACAATCTTTACATTCTTCAGATAAGGTCTCAGCTCAGTTTGGGGTCGAATTATGCTAGTAGTGAAACTGATCAGAGCCACCAAGGTTTCTGAGGATTCACTCACTCTTGTAAAAGCTGATTATAATTGATGAATGACCAGCTTGCTAGACCCTGACAGGCTGGTTGCCTGGCCTTTGCTCTCTGCCAGTTCAAGCCTTACAAGTGTGAAATAGCCAATTACTGGAATACCTATTGAAAGTAATAGGCCAATGAGCAAATCACTACTGTGGGACACTGTTCAGTGTAGATGGAAGGAGGCCAAGATAAAGTTCTGCTTTGAGCAGCTGCCCCTCCATAGATCGCTAATACTATTGGATGACCGAGAGATGAGAGGAAGGTATTTCCCATTCAGATGGCCAGTGTCCTGCCTTGTATTGACTTAAAGTTTATGATGCATGATACCATCTTGTTACCCAGGTCCTAATTTGCAGAAATAAATCCTCCTTTTAAAAGGTAGTTAAATAGGTAATAAGGATAGTCACAGCCATAGATTTTGTGCAAAAGCATTAAATACAATTTTTGCAGGGAATGAAAAGTCATACAGTGTGAGAGTGTTAATGCTTGCCAGCCATTTGCTATTGACAGAACAATTTATCTTGATAAAGGACAGTGAAAAATTCCAATCTATTTGCTGACATCACATTATCAGGAGTAATATATGGCTGCATCTAAATATGAAGTTGAGATCTGATACAGTTGAGAAGTTCCTGGTAATTTTCCTGTAAATATATTGTGTACTGGACAATGAACCAATGACACATTTACCATGTAATTGGATAACCTATTTTTATGTGAAATTTTAAGTTTTGCTGTGTTTAATGGAATATACCATAATGTTTCCTTCTGGAGGTAACCTGTTACCTTAGCAAGACTTCAGCAATAAAACGGGAATTACTGGGTTTGACAACAGAGAAAGGATAGACAAATAAAGGTACATTCTAAAAATCTGCACAAGACGATACATCCACTCTGTATTCACAACCTTAAGAAAATTGCCTTCATATTTACTATAAATTTTTAATTGTATCACAGTTATTACAATCATATATATTTGTGATGTTGGGAAATTGTGAATTGCTTTTGAAATGAATGTGACTTTGCAGATTGTTCTAACACGAGTCTGAATTACCTGAAATATGTCTGAGTAGGTCAAAATGCTGTAAAATCATGGAAAGGCATGGAGCATGAATGGTGTTGGGAAAAATGATTTAGAGCTATGTGTAGCTGTTCGAGCTCTGTTTCTCCCTAGGTTAGAGGGTGTGCAAGTTCAGCTCAGTGAGATTAGGAGGCAGAAATGTAGACACGAGCACACACCACCCCATCCCTGTGTCCAGTGTCTTTGCCCCTACATTCCTGAGTATGTGCACTTAACAAGAGTCTCAAATAAGGAAGAATCAAGTCCGTCATTGCTTAAGACCTGAATCTTAAATTTAGTGGTAAAAAAAAAATTATATTTACTGGCAAACCTCTATCAATGTCCTGTGTCTTATCAGCACATTCTCCTTTGTATATGTCTTTTGTGAACACTTTCACTAAATGAATGAGAACTTGCTGTTTGACATAAAAAAGCTTAGGAGTAATAGGTATATTCCATTTTGGATTATAGCTATAGAAAAATTAAGATAGCCTACTATTTTCAATATATGTTCTGCCTATTTTCAAAAGGATTTAGCCTACAAGCTAAGTTAAATCATAACAACATCTCTTACTTAGTTACTGAAAACAAAAGAAAGCAAGCAAAAAAATCCTAGAGCTACGTCCAGGAGGCAGAAAGAGTGGTTTCTATCAGGCCCTTCAGAGGAACGTTTGACTGTAATTGGCACTGAGTTTGACAACCTGGGTTTGTGCTTGCTAAGACACCAGAATGCACCTGTAAGGTGGCCTCTATTTCTAATATTCTAGCATAATATCCTAATATTCTCAGAATTTAAGGTACCTTCTGACATAATAAGCAAGACTCTCAATTCCCCTCTTTCTCTCTCTTCTTGGGAAAAATAAAAAAGGTCAAAAAGCCCAGTCCTACTTTGAAAAATCAAGGTGAAGAGAGAAATAATCAGATCCATCCTCAACCTTTGACTGCCTTTTCCTCTTTCTACCACAAGGTGCTGCTGTTGAAAACAAGACCTGTGCAGTCTTGCCTCCGCTCTAGCCATGATTGTGTTCTTACTGGTCCAGATCCCTGTGCAGACACAATGGTTCCTCCAGAGAAGCCAGTCCCATTCTACTCAGTGCTTCCAGCCTTTTCCACTCGAGTTTATGTATCTCTCTTAATCTTTTCCCGACCAAGGATAACAACAGTGCTGGGGGAATGTATACAAAGGGGATTCAGACTCACGCTATACAACAGAGCTAGAATATTGGACCTTCTGCAATGAGTTGTGTGAAGATGAGTATTTTGTGAGGTTTAATGAATCATACACACACTTAGAGGCTGTTAGCTGTTATCTTTATTATTATTATTATTATTATTATTATTCACATAACTCAATGCAAGACCACTTTAACACAGAGCCCAGTGCAGGCTTCTCCCTTCCCTTACTGGTAGGTGAAGAGGACTTTGGATCTTTCTTGTCTGCAGATTTTAGTTGGTATTATCTCAGTCCAACTCAAAGGATTCTCATAATATTAGTCCTTAAGGAAGCTGAGATCTTTCTTTACATCCAGATGCTTCTGTGCTTTCTCATCTTACCCTAGTGACTAGCTGTATATGTGAGGGTAAAGGACTACTCTTGTCAGGAATGTAAATCCCTGACTGCACTTTTTTCTGGGTGTCTTACTAGGACATGGAAGCTTACTGGCTTGATATTTACATAATTGAGAGGGGTTACTCAGGATTAATTGTGGAACTAATCATTAAGCTAACTTTCGATTTTCAATTAAAAAAAAAACCAGCCAACCACTTTTAAGAGTCAATGTCTGTTGCTAAAAACTATTAACCACATTGTATTCACTCCCATTATGAGAAAATTTTCTGCAAAAATAATTCTCTTCTTATAGTTAAATTTAATTGTGAATTTGTCATATAAAAAGGGTATTGAGTAAGCTAATGACTCTATCTTTATTATGGCCTATGAAATGAACTTTCTAAAGGGGAGGGAAAATAATGAGATACTATGAACAGTACCTCATTTTATCTTCACAGCCCTCAGGGTAAGTAGTAGTATTGTGGTATTTCAGGTGAGGAACTCATATTCAAAGAGTTGACATTACATGCCCAGAAATCATATGGCTGAAAGCTTGTAAACAGGGAAGTCAGAATTCAAATACAGGTCATTGTGTAATTTTAATAAATGGATTTCATGTGCTATGGATTTGCTGAAATGTTTTAATACTCTAAAAATGTGCATATTCTCCTGGAGTTTTCATTCATAAAATTATATGCAAATGAAGAGATTTTTGTTTCTCCCTCTCCAATTCTTTTCACTCTTTTATGTTTTTCATTTTTTATTGCACAGGCTAGCACTTCTTGTGCCATGGTAAAATCATTACAATTACAGATGACAACAGACATACCTACCTTATTCTTGATTTTAAAGAAAACCTTTTAGCTTTCAATGTTTTAATTTTAAGAATGACATATGCCATCTATTCTCACAGACAAGGAACTTATATTTTCTTCCTGTTTTAAAAATATTTTTAACATAAATGTTGATTTTTATTTAAGGAGTTTTTATTATTCATTGAAATTAGCATTTAGTTTTACAACATTAATTTGCTAATGAGGCATATTGTATTAAATGATCATTCTAATGTTAAACACTTTTGCTTTCCTAGGATGAACACCACTTGATCATAATTTATATTAATCTAATTTTTCATACACTTCCAGGTTTGCTTTTGGTATCAGATTACACTAGATCATTTTTCTGTTTTCTGCACCAATTTGTTAGAGATGGACATTATCAAGTTTGTTGTTGCTCCTGTAAAACGGGCTGGTGATTTTTGAATGGATTTTTTTTTCCCCTACAGATTTGATTTTTTCATGTTTATTGCCTTAGTTAAGATTTATGGTTGCTTAAGCCAGTCTCAGTGATTAATGTTTTCATTTTTTCAAGAATATATCCATTATTTACAGTGTCTATATATACTGTTGAGATATTTGTAAAATACCTATTCTATCAATTGCCTATAGAAATAAACCCATCTCTCTTTCTACCATTCTGTTTTTTTCCTTTTTTCTAGTCCAATATCAGCAACAGTTTATCAACTTTGTTAGTCTTTTCATATTACTTTTATGGAATACTAATATTTGTTTCCTATTTAATTTCTACTCTTTCTTTTGTTTTTCCAAAATTCTACCACTTTTGGTTTACTTTGTTGCTCTTTTACTTAATTCATAAGTTATACACTTCACTTCTTATTTTTTCCTTTTTTCTGCACTCCATATATGTGTTTCAGAGTATACGTTTCCTTTCATTTGCTGCATTTGCTGCATCCCACAAGTTTTAATATAGAGAATTGTCATTGCTATAACATGTAAATACTTACAACTTTTTAAATAATTATTCCTTCATAATGAATTTTTTTAAGTATTTTTTGTGTGTCCTAAACTTATAGATCAGAGCCTTACCCATTCATATTTTTTTGTATTTTTGTCAAAAAATGGTCTGTCTTGTGTTGATTCTTCTATATTCATTGATAGTCCCTTAACATGTAATATATCTGTAATAATTCGTAATTTTTAGTACGCTTTAAAAGAATGCTTCTGTAATTTGGGAATTCAAGATTTTTTCTTTTTATCTGTTACTCATGTACATGTGAGCATGAAGGTGTGTGTATGTGTATATACTATACATATATTCATATACATATACCCATGTACCTTCACGCACACACTCGCATATGCACACATATGGTTGATCGAGCTTGTTAATTGTGCAATTCTAGTCTGTAATATTCATACTAATTTTTTGTCTGTTATCAGTTTCTTAGAATGGTATGATCAAATCTTACAGTATAATTGTGGATTTATCATTGTTCCTTGTAATTCTCTTAAATTTTTCCTTTATGGCTTGTGAGGAGACAGGGTTAGGTGCATATATACTCAGTACGGTTACCTTTCCCTCTTGGGTTGTTCATTTCATTTGTAAGTAAGATTGCTCTTTTTTTTTGTTAATAACTTTTTACTTTAAAATCTATTGTTAGCAATCCATATTGTTGTATCAGTTCTCTGTCAGTTTTCATTTGACTGATGTCTGTTTTTCATTTCCTTTTTAAACTTCTTATGTCATTAAGACTATAAGTGTGTATCTTTTACAAAACATGTAGCTGGATTCTTACTCATTTTAACTCTAATTTCAAAGTAATATGTATACTCATTTATACTAAAGTATAAATGCAAACCAAGTGTTCAGAGCACTCATCTTAATGCTTTCTATGAACTAGCTCATTGCACAGAGCAATCCTTTTAACTAGAACAGTATTATTATCCCTTTTACCAGTGAGGAAATTAAGATCCAGAGAAGTAAAGCAACTTGATCATAATCACAGTTAGTGGCAGAGGCTCTCAAGCCCGTGCACTTCTCTGCTAAGCATTGAGCTGAGGAATGACTCAAGCAGAGGGGCAGCCAAGGGATGGAATTGCAGATGCAGGGAACAGAACCCCATCGAGGTTTGCTGGGACAAACCGTTCTTTAATTCATGTCTTTATTCAGTCATTTGTCAAATGTTCATTAAAGAACCCGTCCACCATCTCACCACAACCCTGATTCTTCTTCGGGACCCACCTTGCCAAGTGAGCTCAGCCCTTATGCAGAAGAGGGTAGCTGGCTCTACTTGGCTGTGTTTACATAGGTGGTCATCAGCAGTCTCTCTGCTCTCCAGGGCATGCCTTTTCCTATTGGCAGCTTTGCGGAAGACTAGGTAACTTACAAGTAAGTATAATTCTTTTTTATACAGGTGATGTTTTTCTGCAGCCATTCTTTTAATTTGTCCCCATTTATAGCTTTATATCACATGTTAAGAAAAAGTTATATAAAGTTCTCAGTTCATTGCTAACATGCATGTGTACTGACATAGCTCATCTTTTGTCAGTTGTCATTTTGTAAACAAACAAAAAAAGTGATTCATGCCTTTTTTATCTCTCTCCTCACTGGGGCTTTCCCTCAGAAAGAAAGCCAAAGAACACAGTATATTCATTTAAGAGCAACCTAAATCAGTTCTGTTTTAATGTGATTTTCTAATGCATTGAGCCTCAAATATGAAGACTCGGGCACTTGATTATGTCTTCAGGTCCTCATATGTGTGGGGCCAATAAAACAGGACCTTCTGGGCCTTTCTGCTCTTCAGAGCACCAAAGGAGGACTTCTGGCACCCCATTTGGAAGCTTGGAGCACACTGTGTCTTCACTTTTTGCCATGTAGATGCTCCAGAAATTTTCCTCCCTTCTGCCAAGGAAGTGACCTCATCAAAGCTGTTCTGTGGAAGCACTCTGGGGGAAAGAGGTAGAAAAATGGAATACAAATAACAAAGTGATATGCTGAGCATTTTCATGTAGTTAGTTGGTGAAAATAAACACTTTTAAGTTTTGGATGGTTAAAGCACTGACTTCACCATTTATGACTGTTCAAAATGCATTCATAAACACCGGTTCATATTGAATTTTCAAAATTAGCAAAGATACATTTTCCAGAGAACTTTGGAGCCCCAAGGATCTGGATAAACTCCTTTTCTTTCAAGATCAGCTCAAATAATCCCAGCTCTGTAAAGCTTTCACTCCTCACATGAATTAATCACTCTTTTATTATTGTTTGCTTATTACTTTGTACATGTTCATGCTATATTATTTATTGCAGTGTATTATAGATAAATATCTTCTCATAGATTTTAATTTTGCCTAGAATATATTGAGATCCTTTGAGCTGATTTATGCTAGCCCAACCCATAGAAGACTGATGCATACACCACAATGCTAGTTTATTTTCTGAAACGTATTGGAGTTGTGTGGAAAAGCCTTTCTATTGAATTAAGCACTCAGTTTCTGCTCATCAAAGTACCTTCTGGGAGGGACCCTCAAAAAACAGAGTGTTTCATGGTGATGGAGGAATCAGAATGTTAAGGTGTTAATAATACCAGTTTCAGAGTGGGGACTGCTTGAAGCAACATTTCTCCCAGGATGTGGAAAGACATGGTAAGCATTTCCCACACCACTCATCTCAGAATAAACAACCTATTAACCCCAGTAATAACCTTGTTCTGACACAGTGGGTTTTTCCCTTGACAAGGCTAGCTTTAACACTGCCCAAACTTTCTCTTAGTGATGTCTTATTTTTTTTTACTCAATATAGGTGGAATTAATACTGTCCTCAGAGAGAATTCAACAGTGCTGTATAACCCAAAGTTGTTAAAAATCAAGTACTTTTCTAACTGTATAAAATTGGTCTTGGAGGGACCCTTGTGTCATATGCTCTTGGAGTGGGCTAGTTCTAAAGAAAGTTTATCCTAGCTACTTTGGGTTTATTATAACAATTGACTCTTATTTCTTGGCTTGAAGGCCTTTTGCTTAGCACTGAAAAGATATGTTATAAGGCAAAGAGGACCTGGATTGCTAAAGTTGTCAAATTAGTATCTCAGATGGAAAATTAAGAGGTGAAACAATGTACTTCCTAAATTGCCTTTCATTTACAAAATCTGCATGGTTCCAAATTAGAGCTTCAATTGGTTTCATTTAAAAAAAAATGCCTAGAGAATGCATAAAAGTTTTCTGTAATAAAACAAGAGGTGTTTAGTCTTTGGTTAGAATTATGCATCTCCTGTTTAATTACCTGTGTGCTCTGAGCAAAACTCAGTTTTGTCATCTGTAAAAGTGAAATAGCAATACTAGAAATGTTCAGGAGTTTAAGAAGATTAAAGGTGATGTATTATGCTAAGTACCTCCTGCCTGGTACCTGGCAGGTGCTCAGTAAGTGGAAGCCTTGCCATTATGCAACACAAAAGTGATTGCATTAGAAAGAGCCATTTTGCATCCTGCATGACAGATTCCTTCCTTCCTTCCTTCATAAACAGTGCCTATTTGATGTCAGGCAAGATTTATGACACTTGATCCTATAGCATTTAAAAAATGAAAAGTATATTTTAGTGGGGGAAGACAGACCAGGAAAAAAATAATAATTTATAGTAGAAAATGAGAAATGCTAGAAAGAAAACAAGACAAGCACAAGTGGATAAGGGGGTGGGAGAAGGGTCATACACTGAAAAAGGGAGATTGGGTAAACGAGATGACATTCGAACCCAAGAGTGAAGGAGGCAAGGGATCTGGCCATGCAGGTGTCTGGGGGGAGGACATTCCATGGAGAGGGAGTCGCCAAAGCAAAACGAAGGAGGCACAGACATCTTTGAAGGCTAATGTTTTAGTGCAGAGTGAACAGGGAACATGAATGGGAAGTGCAGTCAAGGAAGTCACAGGCACGACAGCCAACGGCTTGGTGGGCCATCGTCACAACCTTGGCTTTTACTCTAACTGACACAGAGGCCATTGGAGGTCTTGTGCCTTCCTGCTGCATGTCGGCTTTACCTTGCATCTTTCTGATTGTCTTTCGAGAATGGACTCTAGGGAAACAGACGAGGAAGCAAGAGAGCATTTGGGAAACTATTGTAATAACGTAGGTGAGAAATTACCAAGTGGAGGAAAGATGTTCGGACGCTGGACGTATTTGTGAGACAGACCCACTGGGATTTCAGGTAGATTGGATGTTGCTTGTCAGAGAAGACAAGGTCAAGGGTATCTACAAATTCTTGATCTGAGCAGCTCAACAGATGGAACTTCCATTTAAAGAACAAGGATGGGTATTATTTCCCTCATATGCACTAATGGTAATCAGCAAATATTGATGACTGGTTGACTTGGCACGGTTTGCCAATAACACTGTTAACCTCATCATAAAGTTGGCTGTGATGGCTGAGGCAATCCCACATGTCATAGCCATGGATAGTTATGGCTCGATTGTTGAATACCTGTGGAGATATTTTAAATTATATGAAAAAATAGAGAAAAATAAGTGTTTCTTCATACTAAGAATTTTGGTTCCTTTTAAAATTTTCAGGCCTAAAATGTACTATACTTGAGGAGTCCGAGTCCCTGGTTTGATGTAAATAATACTGTAAATGAGAAAACCAATACACTCCGAAGTGAAGCAACATCTAAATCAATGTTTAAAAGACTAAACACCTCTTGTTTTATTACAGAAAACTTTTATGCATTCTCTAGGCATTTTTTAAAAATGAAACCACTTGAAGCCCTAATTTGGAACCATGCAGATTTTATAAATGAAAGGGAATTTAGGAAGCACATTGTTTCACCTCTTAATTTTCCATCTGAGATACTAAGATAGAGTCAAAGTGAATTAGCCAAGCTCCCAGGGCTCGTTAACGGGGCTAAGGGAGATTTAAGTGCACATCTATGTGTTTCAGACCCCGGGTTCTACTATACCTTGGTTAGGTTTTGACTTTAATTAGTCTTTCTTAATTTGAAGGGAATTTACAGATTATATAGCACAATCCTCTCAGTCACCTAATGGTGTAGACATAATTTCAGAAATAGAGTGACTTGAGTGCTAAGTGAGATACTTAACTATCTTTTTATGTCACATGGGCCCAAGTTTCCATGCACTGTTCCCTAGTGATAGACTTGGACCTGTAAATTCTCAACCATCAGGTCTTCCCTTGCATCCCCTTGTGCTGGTCAAACAGAGGTCTGGCAGAAGCTGAATCCGCCTGGAGGTGCGCCCAGACATTTCTGGGTTCTTCTGCATTTTATCACTTTCTGCAAAATGCTGAATGTAACCATCACATCTGCCATCACCCTCAGAGTACAAATAATCCAGTCTCAAGTGCTCGGGTTTCCGTGGCATCCTGTGTTAGGTAATGCTGAAAAAGGACAGTGTATTCCTCAAATAAGATAAATAAATGGCTAAAAGCCAGTAATTCAACAAATTGGTATGTTAGCTATAAAGAAAGGATGCAAATCTGGATTAGATGCCTGAAATTAAAACTCTTTTAATAGTTAAGAACAGTGGTATTTTTAATACCATTAATTTACAGTAGACAGACTGGATTCTTTTGTTTGTTTTTTAAAATTTATTTTGTTATCATTAATTTACAATTACATGTGCAATATTACGATTATTAAACTACCCCTTCATCAGGTCCCCCCCACCAACCCCATTACAGTCACTGTCCGTCAGCGTAGTGAGATGCTATAGAATCACTACTTGTCTTCTCTGAGTTGTACAGCCCTCCCCGTGCCCCCCCAACATTACATCTGCAATCATAATGCCCCTTTTTCCCCCTTATCCCTCCTTTCCCACCCACCTTCCCCAATTGCTTTCCCTTTGGTAACTATTAGTCCGTTCTTGGGTTCTGTGAGTCTGCTGCTGTTTTTTTCTTTCAGTTTTTTTTCTTTACTCTTATGCTCCACATTTGAGTGAAATCATTTGATACTTATCTTTTTCGGCTTGGCTTATTTCACTGAGCATAATACCCTCTAGCTCCATCCATGTTGTTGCAAATGGTAGGAGTTGTTTTCTTCTTATGGCTGAATAATATTCCATTGTGTATATGTACCACATCTTCTTTATCCATTCATCTACTGAGGGAGACTTAAGTTGCTTCCATTTCTTGGCTATTGTAAATAGTGCTGCAACAGACTGGATTTTTAACACTGATAATCTAGTCATTTATTAGACTTTGAAAGTAGAGGTAACTAAGTATTACCACCCAGAAGAGTGGCTGCAGTGTTACTTATAGCCACAATGAGTATGAAAAACATAACTTTTTATGTTCAAATGAATATTAAATCTTGCTTCATTGAATACACACTGGAGTGTTTACATCGATGGTTTCCCTATACCATTTCATTTCATTGTTTGGTCTGCCTGTCATTACTGTTGTGTTTTGTTTTGTTCTCCACCCCCAAATAACCCATACGACCTTCCATCTGGTGAGAAGGAGCCAGAGGGTGTTTCCTGAAAGAATTGTGGCCTATATTCTCTAAGCAAAATAGAATTTTTGGCTGGTAGCCTGGTAATTGTGAATAATTTCTGAGCAAAAAAAAAGGGAAAAGCTTCTTTGATATTTCCAAACCAGCAACTCATGGGGCTCAGGTCCTATGTATCCTTCTAACTGGGCTAAGTAATATGTCATTATCCCATTGATATTTGACATACTCATATCCAAGTAATTGTTTGATAAGAATAATATAACAGGTCTGCAGGAGGTAGTTTTACAAGCCCCTATAGTGCAGACAAGTTCAGAAGCAAGGAAAACCAAATAATGATGAATTCAGCTTGGTGATGGTGTTTATTGTCATTTATTTTAAAACAGAACAAGAAGATAACCATGAACACGCATTTTTTTTCTAATTCTAAGCATAAGTCACAGATGCAGGGGAAATTATTCCATCTTAAACAATAAGGCAAATTTTGCAAGTTCTACACTGTAGCTACAATTATGGTCTGTGCCCACTATTAGCCCATAACTGGATATGCAATTTCTAATGTTCTAGGACTGTCACACCTTCCCTCCCTTCAAAAAGCCCAAACACTTGGTTTCTTATTAAAATTCCATACCTATGAGCTTCATATTTCTTATGCCTCCACCTGTGATGTCACCCTCACTCTTGATAGAAACTTATTTGGATAATGTCTGGAAGCAAAGAGCCCCCCTCTGAAAAAGGTTAGGGATGGAGGCACTCTGTCAGCACCTGACAAGTGTAAATTTTTTAATGTATGAGCAGTATATGAAAACACAAATCACCACGGAGAACCAGCCTAAAGCAGACTGAAAAGCTGTCACAAGCAATTTTCAAAAAGCATGAGTTATTTGGTTCCCTTCCAGGGGGAACAACTCCGCAGGCATAAATTTGTGAATGGTACTTGACAATCTTAACAAGTTCTGTTCTCTCTAAGCTTAACTGTATGGCCAACATGTGCTGTGGACTTTCTGCTCACCTCTGTTCTGAGACCAAGGGAGAATCAGCATGGTAACTAGGAAGAGCTTGAGCCATTTACTTACCAAGACTTATGTCAAGGAGAAAATTCAATATCCTCATAATCTGGCACATTTTGAAGCAATTTATTTGCCAACAGATTATTTATGGACTCTCCCTGACACACACCAATTCACTGAGTGTCATGGTGTTAAGGGAAATGCTTTGAAATGGACACCCCCCCAATCATTAGTTTATATGCTCTAACATTGTAAGATTTTTTTTTCCCCTTTTGGCCCTGGGTTCATTGAAAAATCTTTACTAACTGCGTAGCCTTCTGCAAGGTGTTAGAGGGCTAACTTGAGCAAAGGAGTGTGTGATTGACAAGTCAGTTCTAATTGAATAAGTGTCAAGGTCAAAACCCAACAAGTGGTGAAGATGATGAAGCCCCAGAGGATGTTTGTTTCAAGTCAAATTATATCTTTTTTAGTAAGACAGGGCTTTAGGGAGAATATATAAAACCAAAAAAGCAAGAAAGTTCATGGTTATAGCTGTATGCCACTGATGTTACATACCCTGAAAAAGAGAACCTCTATTTTGCAGTTCTTAATAAAATTCAGTCATATAAAATGTACTGATATCAGAATTCTTGATAATTTAACACTTAAGTTGAATTAAATCATGACAGTGCCCTAAAGGACTTGCTTTGATGGAAGAGTAAAATAAAGGCTTGGTTCCTGTTATTCAAGAGGCCCAGTGGCTTCACCTGATGTTCCCCTGGGACAGTGGCTCTCAAACCACTTTGATCATGACCCAGAGAAGGAAGAGATTATTCACTGGGACTCAGTGTACACACAGATATACACATCCACGACTTAAATAAATGTTATTCAAAAGAGACCTCCTATCTTTTGTGATATACTTTAACATTTCTATTCCATTTAATTATTTCACTTAAAAGGGTGATTATATCACACTAACTTGATGACCCAGCTTACCAGTCGTTCACAAACTACTTGAAATATATTGCACTGGAAGCCTTTTCATTTCTATACTGTGCACGTTCTTCTCATCAGACCTATGTTCACAGCAGTATTCCTTCCAGAATGGTCTCCTTATACCTAAATCCTAATCATCCTAGAAGTTACCAAGGAAGAGAATCATCGCCTATTGAATTCTATTGGAAATTGTTGTAAGATTAATAGCCTGTGGTCAGAGGTTCCAGGAACATTGGAACCTTATCCTTCACCAGTCATTTCTTTCAGCAAGATTTCTAATGGGACCACATGCACAACAGAACTGCAAAAGAACATTTCATTATTAGCTGTGGCTTTAACACAAAACCACAAGGTAAGGTAGCCCAAGCCATGTAGTAGGAAAAACTCCTTTGCCTAAGTTTAGAATTAGCCTAGAAACAAGAATCCAAGCAATGTTCTTATTCTTTGATTTTACTGCCATGTGCTATATGTGCATTCGTTCATCATTCATTTGTTTATTCAGAAAGATGTACTGGGTGCCTGCAGTGTCCTGGGCTTTATGTGTTTACTGTGATGGCAGTGTGGTAGTATTTTCACCATCACCGGATGCTGTGGAGTGCAAAGGTTCTCTCTTCTACTAAACCCATGAGCTCCTCTCTCTGGTTCTTCAGTGTGCTTATTCCAATTAATAGGATTTATCATGTAGTGAGTATTGAGAAATAGTACTTCCTCCTCTTAAATCATGTTAGAATCTTGCAGTTGTACAATACCCAGCCTAAGAAATTGTTATGAAACAATGATTTTCTTTCTCAACACTGCCCCTTGTCTGAGGCTATTATATGTTGGGAAAAATGCACGAATATATTAGATTTGTTTAAAAGGCTTACTTGGTTGTCCTGGATGTTTGTAACTGCTATGTAACCCAATTAGTTGTAGCAAGTTCATATTTGGAAAATTGAATGTGGGATGCCTACTTCTTATTTTTTAAAAAGTAGGCCTCCAAGGGTCTTATGAACTCAGGAAAGAGTTTGGAACTCTTCTCCCATATGGAAATGGTAGCTTTTCTAGTTATGTATTGCTGTGTAACAGGATGTCTATCTAGAATAAAAATAGTAACTGTTGTGATTGGCTATTACTACATAAATTCTCCAATTTTAGTGGCTTAACATGACAAACATTTTATTCTCATAGTTTTGTGGGCCAAGATTTCAGTCAAGACCTGAAGAGTGAATATTATCTTTTTATAAGATTGGCTGAGATCACTCAGTGATATCTGGCTGGAAGATGGCCTGATCTAGAGGAGTCCAGACCACATTGTTCCCGTCCATGTCTGGTTCCTTAGGGGGGATGGCCGAGTGGCTGAGCTCAGCTAGGGATGATAACCAGCCACCTGCATGTGGCATCTCCCACTGGCAGTTATGGAATAGTCAGTTCCTCACAGAGCAGAGCAGAACACTCCCGAAGACTCCCAAGTGAGCTTTCTAGAAGGAATAAGTAGAACCTTATTGTATGATCTTGACTTCAAAGTCCAAAAATATACTCTCTGCCTTCTAAGCACAGTGTATTGGTTTTCCGTTTTTCCATAAAAAAATTGCTCCAAAAGGTAGCTTCTTAAAACTGCAAATATGATCTCATTGTTTCTATGAATCAGGAGTCTGACAGCATTTTACTTGGCTCATTTTGGCTCAGAATCACTCATGAGACAGCAGCCAAGCTACGAGAAGGGGCTGAAGACTCAGCGGGGAGGCTTTGCTTCCAGTGACTGTGTGGTTGCTGACAGGCCTTAGCTCCTCATTGACCGATGACCGGAGCTACAGTTCTTCACCAAATGGGCCTCACCATAGTTTGCCTGAGGGATCTCACGGCATGGCAGCTGGCTCTCCCAAGGCAACTGATCTGAGAGACAGCAAGAGATGCACCCAAACCAGAATCTGTAGTAGTCTTTTTATAGCCTACTTTGAGAGTGGCATAGCATCATTTCTGCCATGTTTTATTCATTAAGAGTGAATCCATAATCCAGAACACATCCAAGGGGAAGTAAACTACTCACCACCTCTTGAAAGGAGGACTATTGAAGAATGTGTGACCACAGGCTGCACTCTGACCAGGAATTGATTCACATTTTTCCCACAAGTAAAATGCACTCATCTCTCCTAAGACGCCCAAAAGTCTCATCCTTTACAGCATCAGCTCTAAGTCCAGAATCTCATCATCTAAGTCAGGTCTAGGTATGGGTGAGTCTCCTCTACTGTAGATGCCTAAAGGAAGCTTCTTGAGTCCAGTTCCTCTTACTGCATAGATCTGTGATACTAAAGAGACATGTTACCTGGTCCACACACACCCAAAATAGAGTAGTGTCACAGATGCCTGATACAGAGTTTCCTGTTCAAAAAAATGGGGGAAATGGGAGATATAAATATGCCACTGGTCCACAGCAATCCTCTTGTTCCTTGATTAGTTCTCAAGGCCTGGGGATGATTGTCCATAGCTCTCAGCTCCACTTTTGGGCTCTGAGCCACCCTTCAATTTCATGAAAGTTAGCACACATTTGTCTAAATGTGTAAATTTTTAAGAACAACAAACCTTTATTGTCTCACAATCTTTGTGAGTCAAGAATTCAGAAGCAACAAAGCTTTCTGGATGGTTTCTGGCCCAAAGTCTCTTGTGAGTTACTATCACAGAGCTGACTGGGGCTGTGGTCTCATCAGAAAGCTGTCCTGGGGAAGGTTGCTTCCTAGCTATGTTTTTAAGCAGGCTAAGTAGCTCCCTAGGTCCATGGTATTTTCCATTGTCTGCTTATATCCTATTATTTAATTGAAAGATTTAGGACATATTTTAAGAAAATTACAAAACAAATTGAGTGCACAGTGAGAGGGGTGTTTGAGAGCAAGTTTTAGGGTCAGTCTTATGAGCTGTTATTTTATGATGAAACATACTACTTTGAAATCATTGCAGTGCAATACAAATAAAAACTTCCCAAATACAGTTTTTTTTTTAAGAAAGGGATAATTAGTTTTTATTCTCTTGCTCATGTGAAATAGTATTAAAGTGGCATGGGTAGTTGGCGAGTGTATACATTCTATTAGTAATCAAGAAATGGTTATTTTAAAGTACATCTTTTTGTAAATTCTACTTTTAAATCACTCTCATAGTTGGTTTTGTTGTGTTAAAAGACTTTGTGTTAAAGTAAAACCTGAATAAAATATTGGCATTACTTCATTAACTTCCCCCTTCTTCTACCTTAGAGTTGTGATTTCCAAAGGTATGTTTAGCTTTGTACTCTACTATACCTCCATGGTATTTTCAGTCCAAAATTAGGCACAACAAAGGACTCTTTCTTTATCCATGTTTGTAAATGATGGACAAAACCAGTATATCTTTTGAAAGCAATTTCTATCGTTGTAGCAAGCTGGAATCAAAGTGGCCAATCAGTGACAAGCCAACCCTTATTAACTTGCACTAAATTATTTTCATTTGGCAGATAAAATAGCCACTTTCCCATTCTTAATGTGAGTTTGGTCTAATAGGATTGACAAGTCAAGCTGGGGGAAAAAAAATGCTGCATCTAATTACTATTAAAATTCAGTATTTAAAAAAAATAATAAATTCAATTTTGAAAAAGTTCCAGAGAAACCTGAAGAACCCACATAGAACCCACATATTATTTTCCACTTTACTCTTTTAAAAGTCAAAATGACTTTAGCCAATGGACATTTTAAAAATTGTGCTGTTTAGTATATATATGTATGTGTGTATATATACCACATATATATATATATATGTGTATATATATATATATATATATATACCCTTACAGAACTTAGACTATTGTTAGAAAGTGGTAGTTTATTTTATAAGTCACTTATATTTCTCTTTTTACTCCTTTATTACATGAATAGAAGTTATTCAGCCCCTTGGGACTATATCTTATGGTAAAAGGTACACAAAATTGCCACTTATAGAGAAGAGTAACACAGTAAAAAACTACATGTTTTAGAGCCATAACTACTCAAGTTCAAATCCTGACTCTGCTGCCCACTAGCTGGGTGACCTTGGGCATGTTACTAACCTTGTCTGTGCCTCTGAAATGATGTGAAGAATGGAGGTAAAAATCTGGAATGTGTCTAGCAAAGTACCTGCTACGTAACATGTGCTGTAAATGTTGGCTGTTATTACTGTTACTACTCTGCTCTCACTATGTCACTAAATGTTAAAATACACCTGCATTGGCAGACCCTGTCTCTTCCCGGTCCAGGTCCCCTGGGTCACAAGTCTGGCTGGTATTGAGGAAGAGTGGGTTAGGCAATCATAATAGAGCTTTAAATTAGGTTAGATAGAATTTTTAGTAGCAGAGGTGACTTAGAAACTATGGGATTTGTTGAAGGTGGCATTAAAGGATGGGACAGTGGGAAAGAGGGCATATGAAGTCCATGATTAGGGAAAAATAACTAGTTCAAATTTAGGGAGGAAGTGAAGGGAGAGAAATAGGGAGGGAAGGGTTTGGTGTGTTATTCCTTTCCTAAGAAAATCATAGGCCACCTTTGAAGAAATGAGCAGATCAGATTGTAATACATGATGATGTCTTTAGCTGTTCTAATTTGAATCAACAATTACAATGACTTCAAAATGCCACAAGCTGTAATTTCTGTATAACTTCCATTTAGAAAACTTTTTGTGCTTTTGTCAAATATCAGATGTGATACTATTTTAATTTATATTGAAATTGAAACCTAGTCAATTTCCCAAGGAATAAGAATTCAAAGTTATAAATTTCCTCCCCATTTCTTTCATACCTTGTATGAAAGAAAGAATTATGATATGAGAGTATTCTACAAATTACAACAGTACCTAAGATAGTAGGTACACAGTATTTTTTAATTTTTTGCATTAAAACTGATTTAATTAATTTGAGAATTATCCCTTAGTATATAATTCTAAGCTGATTTTATTATGTCAAACTTAAAGAAACTATTGTCATCTCATGTACACAAATTTAACCATAAAAGAATCTCAGCTTTTACAAACACTTGCAAAAAATCTTTCAGTTCTTTTGCTTATTTGCATTATTTTTAAGTATTTGAGTCATTAGGTCTTTGGTGAAAATAAAACTAGAAAAGCTTAAAAATAAAGTGTTTATTATATGTACTACAATATGCAATTTAGGAATACTGATATTTTATTTGATCCATTAAAATTCATTAATTGTTTTATTATACAAGTAACACATGTTGATTTTCAAAAATAAAAATGACCAAGGTATATAAAAAGAAGAAAGGAAAACATTATAGTCATTCAAGAAAAGTCACTGATAACGGATGTTATATGCATATTAAACATGTAGTTCACATAAGATGCTGAAAGGATATTAAAATTCAAATGGTAAATTGTGTCCCCTTATCCTGTTTCTTGTATCTTCTACCTATTTGGCCAACTTGTGACAGTTGTCTTCCTGATTTTTTCCAATACTACTTACCTAACTGTTTAAAGACTTACAGGTTTTAAAATGATCCCAACCCATAGTGACATCCGATATTGCTGTCAACAGAAGGGAAAGGAGAGGCAGTAGCTTCCTGTTGCATTCCTTTCTTAACGGTTCCATGGTTTTAATTCCACATTCAATAGTTTCCAATGGTTCCTTTCACTTTGAGAGTAAAATTGAATTT
>JAVSCE010003317.1:0-72401 GCA_032199065.1 Smutsia gigantea
AATACAGAGGGCCAACAGGCACATGAAAAGATGCTCCACATCGCTAATTATCAGGGAAATGTAAGTCAAAACCACAATGAGATCACCTCACAGTGTCAGAATGGCCACTATCTGAAAGACAAGAAATAACAAGTGTTGGCAAGGATGTAGAGAAAAAGGAACCCTCAAGCACTGTTGGTGGGATTATCAACTGGTACAACCACTGTTGAAGCAGTATGGATGTTCCTCAAAAAACTAAAAATAGAAATACCACTCAACCCAGAAATTTCACTTTCAGGAATTTATCCAAGAAAACAAAATCCCTGATTCTAAAAGATATATGCACCTCTGTTTTACTGCCACATTATTTACCATAGCCAAGTTATGGGAGCAACCTAAGTTTCCATCAACAGATGAACAGAGAAAGAAGATGTGGTACATATACACAATGGAATATTATTCAGCCACAAAAAAAGATATCCTGTCATTTGCAACAACATGGATGGATCCAGAGGGTATTATGCTCAGTGAAATAAGCCAGGCAGAGAAAGACAAATACCATATGATTTCACTTATTTGTGAAGTATAAAAACAAAACAAAACAAAATGAACAAAATAGCAGTAGATTCATAGACACTGAGAAGTGACTAGTGGTTACCATGGGGGAGAGGCTGGGGGATGGATGGGTAGGGGGAGGATCATAATGTATATAAATTGTTCACAGGGATGGTAGTACAGCATGGAGAATATAGCCAACGATTCTGTAACATCTTCCTATGTTGACAAATAGTAACCACACTAGTGCGGGTGAAGATTTAATAATATGGGTAATGTTGAACCACTGTGTTGTATACTTGAAACCAATATAAGATATTATATCAGTGACACTTCAATAAAAAAAAAAAAGAAAATGATAAACAACACTTCCTTCAGGGAGGCTGATGGGCAATAGCTCTTGCTTTGCAGCCTTTGCACATGCTATTCCCTTGGTCTAGAATGCTCTTTCCCTGCTTCGCCTGGCTTTTATACTTTAAGCCTCAGCTTCAGCATTTCCTCCTCCAGGAAGCTCACCCTGTTCCATCCAAGCCGGGTTACTCTACCCACTGCTTAACTCCATCTTTGCACTGATCATACCATCTGTTTAGTAAACTGGGTCCCCCACCAGCCATGACTATCTTTTGTTTATATTGTATTTCCAAGCCCTCATCCATTACCAATGCATGCTTTTTGAGTGGATGAATAAATGGACAGATAAAGCATGAGTAGGAGCATGGAGCAGCGGAATTCTGGGGCTGTCTGTTCTAAGTGCTCAAGAACTTGGAGTATAGTCCCAAACTGAAGTTCCCCTGGACCCTAGGAGGCCACTGAGCCCCACATTGAGCCAAATCCTGGTCTCTACACCCAGTTCCAAGCCAGGCCACAAAGGTCTGTGCTTGGGGGGTGGTAACCACCTGGAGCTGACAGAATGTGCTTTCTCTACTCCAGAGCTAGACCTCAGGATGGGATTGGGGGTACAGGAAGGTGGTGAGTTTGCTCAGGAGGCAGCTCCTCTAGGAGAAGCCTCATAATAAGTAGAGAGTATTCTAGGGCTGGAACCCCGGGGAGAGGCCCACTCAGAGCACGGCCTACAGGGACAAACCACATACCTCCCAAGGATGTTAGAAGGCTTATATGAAGAATGTGAAGAAACTGCTTTGCAAACTGGGATATGATATGGGGAAACAGGTTGCGATTGGGGTCTACAGACCAAATTTAGAATCAGAACCAATCAGAGAAAAAGCTAGCAAATAAGAGTTAAGAGGAGTAAGCTATGGAGATGTGATCCTTCCAAGATGCTGTTAAGCTGGAGGGAGAGATGTTGTTTAGGATGCCTACATACTAACTCTCTTCTTCCTTCCCTGGGATGAGGACATGAATGAGATACCACCTCACACCAGTGAGGATGGCCAACATCCAAAAGACAAACAACAACAAATGTTGGCGAGGATGTGGAGAAAAGGGAACCCTCCTACACTGCTGGTAGGACTGCAAATTAGTTCAACCATTGTGGAAAGCAGTATGGAGGTTCCTCAAAAAACTCAAAATAGAATACCATTTGACCCAGGAATTCCACTCCTAGGAATTTACCCTAAGAATGCAGCAGCCTAATTTGAAAAGGACAGATGCACCCCTATGTTTATTGCAGGACTATTTACAATAGCCAAGAAATGGAAGCAACCTAAGTGTCCATCAGTAGATGAATGGATAAAGAAGAAGTGGTACATATACACAATGGAATATTATTCAGCCATAAGAAGAAAACAAATCCTACCATTTGCAACAACATGGATGGAGCTAGAGGGTATTATGCTCAGTGAAATAAGCCAAGCCGAAAAGACAAGTATCAAATGATTTCACTCATATGTGGAGTATAAGAACAAAGAAAAAAACCGAAGGAACAAAACAGCAGCAGACTCACAGAACCCAAGAACGGACTAATAGTTACCAAAGGGAAAGGGACTGGGGAAAATGGGCGGGAAGGAGGGATAAGAGGGAAAAAGGGGCATTACGATTAGCAGATGTAATGTTGGGGGGGCACGGGGAGGGCAGTACAACTCAGAGAAGACAAGTAGTGATTCTATAGCATCTCACTACGCTGATGGACAGTGACTGTAATGGGGTTGGTGGGGGGGACCTGATGAAGGGGTAGTTTAATAATCGTAATATTGCACATGTAGTTGTAAATTAATGATAATAAAATAAATTATATTAAAAAAAAACATTACACACCGTGACCAAGTAGGGTTTATTCTCAGAATGCAAGGATGTTCTTCATTCTGTTAATATGGCTTGTTATATTGATTTATTTTCTTATGTTGAATCACCCTTGCATAGATCTTACTTGGTCACAATGTATAATCCTCTTAATAATATGATGCTGGAAAAAAAAAAAGAATGATGTTATTATTTTGATAGGGATTGCATTGAATCTGTAGATTGCTTTAGGCAGGATGGCCATTTTGACAATATTAATATTTCCTACCCCTCACCAAGTCTGTCTAATTCATTCACTGTCTTCACTGTCCAGATGCAGTGGGTTATTTTTATCACAGGTAATACTGCCTAGTAACACCACTCACATTCCACCTTTATCAGATTTCCAGGAGAACAGAGTTATAGAAAGTAAACTCCATAGAGAAAGAGAAATCATTTATTTTTAGCTGTACATATATATATAAAGGCCTTTGCATAGGTCAGAGCTAGGACAGATAGAGATAGATAATAGGTGGAAAAACGGTTTTCTTCCTCTGTATGGAAAAATCCAGTTCTTCCCACTATATCTTTCTTTCCCTTTACTGTGTCTTTTCTCCTTCGTTGTGCCCAAAAAACACTTCACATCTGATATATTTGGTCACCAAATATATGGAGGATTTTCCCCACACCCCTCAATTCTCTGTGACACCAGCTGACTGTCCTACAATTCAACTCAAGTCTGACACTATCTACCTGAAGATAGTATCAGAGTCCACAAATTAAGGACTTAGTCGCAACAAGACTGCTCCCACCCCCCACATACACGTCCGAGCTAATCACAAGTCCAGGTTACCACCTATGCTTCTGACCAACCAGCTATAGTTTTGAGGTTCCAAAGACCCTTCTTCAGGTTAAATTAGTTTGCTACAGTGGTTCAAAGAACTCAGAGAAACATTTTACTTAATAGATTACTACTCTACTATTAAAGAATACAACTCAGGAACAGACAGATAGAAGACGTGCATATGGCAAGGTATGGGGAAGAGGGCTTGGAGCTACGATGTCCTTTGCAGCACACCATTCTCCCCTCATCTCTACATGTTCACTAATCCAGATGCTCTCAAAACCCTGTCCTTTTGGGTTTTTATGAAGGCTACTTACATAGGCATGGATTAAATCATTGGCTATTGACAACTGACTCAACTTTCAGCCCCTTTTTCCCTCCCTCGAGGTCAGGGTTGGGACTGGAAGTTCCAACTCTCTAATCACTGGTTGGCTCTTCTTGCAACCAGCCCTCATCCTTAGATGGAGTAGAAAAGTCACCTTATTAACTGGAAGTCACCTCATTAACAAAAGATGGCTTTACCACTCTCTTCACTTAGGAAATGCCAAGGGTTCCAGGTGCTCTGTGCCAGAAATGGGGGTGAAGACCAAATATATATTTTTAATTATTGTTAAATAACAAAAATGCAACCAAGCAAATTTTAAAGAGCCAATTAGCTTGATTAATCAATTCGTGAATCAGGGAGTACCACATCTAGCAAATAGAAAGATATCTCCAAAAGGCTATGGAAAGGTGTGGGGAAAATGGTACTTTCTAACCAGGATTCCCACGTGTCCTTTATAGGTATCCTGTTTGCACATCTGTCGGTTGTTTACCAGCGACAGAGCCCCTGATCAGTCATGGGATCGCCGGTCCACCATAAAGGTGGGGAGGAATCACCCATTCCCTCCTCCTTTCCATTCCTGGTGCATAATGGGTCAGGTGCCCATCAGTCGCCAGGGACCTGCCCACGGAGTTCCTCCTGGACTGGGAGGGGAGCAAAGTACAGCAACTGGAGGTGTTAGGCAGAAAAATAGATATGAGCATGTGGAGGGAGAATAAGGCCACTAAAACCCACTAAATGGGTCTCAAAGAGTTAATCAGATAAAGACAGAGAGCCGGAAAATACAGAGTTAATGCCCTTTTTCAATGTGAGTTCATTCCACATGCTCTGAATCTGAGCCGAACTTGAGCCTTGCTCTAGCTAATGCAGGTGAGAAAGAGCTGAGACATGGGACAAACATGATGATTAACTTTTCCTGCCTGTGATGAAAAATGCTGAGATGCGAATGGCATAGTGGGAACAAGAAGGACTTACCTTGGGACTAAGAGCAGAGAGTTGGGGAGTTAGATTCCTTTGGTAATCAGCCAATGACTACAAGGCAAGCAGTCTTAACTGATGTGTTCCCAGTGCTTTGGAGTGGCCACTATCTTGGAGGAAAACAAAAAGATTGTCCTACAGAATTACCTGGAAGACTAACAATAGACAATGATACATTGTCTCTCACCAGAGATAGACATTATGAGACTGCCTGACAAGGCTATGCCCCCTGACCCTTTACCTTTATCTCATTCTTGAAACTCCTTAAAATACAGAATCCAAGATTTTGGGTGTGCCCCATCCTCTCTGAGGTTGCCAATACTCACCATTCTTCTAGTATGTCACTCTCTCTGTCCTACTCCAGTAAGTAGGTAGGGGCTACTGAGAGCTCTGATTTGTGCTTGCAAGTTCCCATCACCAGGGTGACCTGCATGGAACTGCAGTTATAAGATCATGCTCGTTAGTGACCTGCCTGAAAATCTCTTTTATTTGCCTCTAGGAAGTTCTCAGAACATAAACTAACTCCATCCAGCGCTCTGCATCTCCCCCACATCCCGAGGTGGGGAATTAGTTCCCATGCTGTGCAGATTCAGGCAGACACTGGACACCAGGTGACGTTCAGGAGTTGGCAAGGGAATCATGCCCTATGCCAAGCAGGAGTTCAATGAGCTTCCCTGTCCTCCCTCTGATTTTCCTTCCTCCACTTTATTCAGATAAATCTGCTTTCTCTACCTTGACTCTAGCCTGTTCCTCCCTTGGAGTGTATTCAAATAAAGCCTTAACTCTGCTTCACTTCTGTGTCTCTGCCCTTCAATTTTTGTGGTGGTGGCAAGAACGGAGGAGAACAAACTCAATCCGCCAACTGAGGGAGAAAGAGCCTGGGACCCTGGAGAGCTTGAGAGCCAAGTGAGAGGGTGTGCCTACCAGGGGGGCCAGGAGAGGCTGAGCCATGAGAATAAGCCCTTTAATTCCCAACTTCTCGCCCTTGCCTTCCTTTGGTCTCACTGAATTCATACCAACCTTGCCCCAGACAGGGAAGCCCTCCTCCTGAAGCTACAAAAGGGAAAGGTTTTTAAAGGCAGGACAAGGAAATCACACAGAGAAAAAAAAGGGTTATTTCAGGTGAGGTCACCTTCCTTTGGAGATGAAAGGGTCTAATTAGGTGGATTATTTCATCTCCCTTTGGAGGATGGAGAGGACCCAAGTGACAGATCACCTTATTAGTGCTGACCAGAAATTTCCTGACTGGTTAAAACTATATTTCTGGAGGTTGAGACTGCAGTTAGGTTAGGGATTAAGCCCTGGTTTGGTGATGTGGCCTATCGGAAGTGACTCCATTTTGGGCCTGTAGTTTTCTTTTTGCCATTGTAAGTCACAATATCATAGATACATAGACAGATTAAATAGATATAGATAGGTAGATGATAGATATAGATAGAGATAGAGATAGGATGATAGACACATAGAGATGATTCTTAGATATAGAGATTGATAGATATAGATAAATAAAACATATTATGAGTTCATACTGATACTTTCAATTCCGACACAGGATTATAAGGTTCTCATTTAACTTTATTGATCTTCATCCCCACCTCCTTTCTCCTATGCTAAAAATCTCAGGTCTCAAAACACATTCATTTACTTTTTTATGCAATATATATCCAAATCCTGGAGATAAGAATGCCAATGCTATTTCTAATGACATGATTACCAAGAACACTTTGGGATATTTTTGTAGTTCTTTTTGTTTTTAGGGATGTACAATCATATAACTCTGTTTTAAAGTTACTAGGAAGAGTTCTTTATATAGTTATGAAGAACTGTAGCTTGAAAAACAGTAAAAATGCTGCTCTTAATCATTTTGGATTTTTTTAAATTTGTTTTATACAAACATTTTCATGGTTCCAAAGCCCAATCTACAATCAAAGTCTGTTCAGAATTCTAGTTTCTAATCTCTGACCCTTCAATCCTATCCCCTTTCTCACCCTGTAGATAACAATTTATTTTTAATTTATGGTTTGTCCATCCATTGTGATTTTTTAAATTCCAGTTTTCGGCTGTTTTTAGGAAAGCAATAGCATAGTATACACTTCTCTACCTTGCTTTTTTCTAATTCAATTTTTTAATGTGTTAGCTTTATTAAGATATAACTCACAATTAATACACATTTAAAGTATACAATTCACATTTTTTAGTACGTTCAGAGAGGCATGCAACCACAATCAATTTTAGAACATTTTCATTACTCAAGGAAGAAGCCACATACCCATTAACAGTCACTCCCCAACTCCCCAGCCTCAGCCCTGGGCAATCACTAATCTACTTTCTCTGTGGAATTGCCTGTTGTGATATTTCATATAAATGAAATCATACAATGTGTCACCTTTTGTGCCAGGCCTCTTTCACCTAGCCTGACGTTTTCAAGAATTATCCATGTTGTAGCATATATCAGTAGTTCATTTCTTTTTGTTGCTGAATAATATTACATTATATGGATATACCACATTTTATTTATCTATTTTACCTTACTTTGTCCACTTAATAATATATATTGGAGATACTCCAAGGTATTATGTTCATCATTCATCATTGGCACACTGTAGTGTACATTTGCCATAGTTTATTCAACCAGTCCCCTAATGATGGATATGTGTGTTATTTCTAGTTTTTTACAATAGTAGTACAAGAAAAAGCCTTGTGCTTACAAAGTCAAGGTCAATGGGGAGCCGGCTTGTGCCTTGCTGGGTCCTCAAGGTTCCTCATCTGCACAATGATGAGTGGATTGACCTCAGTAACTGCTAAAAAGCCTTTTAGCTTCTAAGATCTTCAACTGATCTAGGGAGAGTGACAACATTTTCTGTGTTCCTAGGGGTCATGAGGGTGGCTGATTCCCTTCTGTGGGTAAAACTGTAACACTTCCAGAATATCTCGCCTGGCTTTAGTTCATTTGCATATCCTCAGGGGTGGAGAGAAGTTCATCTCCATATCAATGGGTAGTTACCTGGGCAACCGAGGGTGTGTCTGAACCTGAGTTTAAAGGGAGGGGCTTGCTTGCTGGCTTGCTTGGTTCTTCTGGAGCAGAGGAGAAAGATGGCCCTGGACTGCAGTTTGTAAGCAATAAATGGATTTTAAACTTTAATTCACCCTTTGATTTCAGTTTTTAGAGGAATTTTGCCCCTGGATTTCCTCTCCCCAGACTTAAACCTTCTATGGCAAGTTCCGAATCTATAGCCTTTGCTTGATCTCATTTGGGTAGTCTTTGTTTACTTCCACAGTATCAGTGGGAGCACTTTTATACTAGGGAATCCCAAGAGCTTAAGGGTCTGGGACAGTTTCCCTGCCCCTCGTGATGAGTAGACACGTGCCTTTGTGAAAATATCGAAAGTCCTAAGGGACATCATAGGAAAGTCCCATTGTTTTCCTCTAGAGAAAGTCCCGACTTTGAATGTGGGTGTTTCCTGAGACCACACCCAATGAGCCTGGGAAATGCAAGCTTGCCTGTTCTCTAGCAGAGAGCCCAGCAAAGGCCAGGGTTGGTATGCTGGAAGGCCACAGGAGCATCTCCCAGGGAAGGAGCGGCAGGAGATGTGACAACCTCACAAAGCACTTCTAATCAGATGCATGTTCCCTTGTTCAAACTGATGGAGTCAATAAAATGGAGACTGAAGTATACCTTGCTACTGGCTGAGATGCTGTTTTTTCCAGGATTGTGTCTTGGAGGCAACAAAGAATGAAGCCAACAGACAAGTATGGAGCAACAAGCAAAGCCTTTAATGAAGAGTGAAAAATAGCTCCTACTAATTAGGAGGGGCTCCAAAGAAGGAAGCTGCTTGGGTTTCAGTGTCCAGGGATTATAAGCACTGGAAAGGAGGAAGTCCACCTGGTTGCCTAGAACTTATTGCTAGGGCTGGGCTGGGGGACCAGAAAACCCCTTTGTTTCTCTGGTGGGCTGTTTCAGGAAGTGGTGTCTCAGCCTTAAGATAAGTCTCTTCTTTTCTTATTATGCCAATCCCAGCATTTTGGGGGAAAATGAATCACGATGTTTGTCCCTTGTCTCTGCCCTATCTCACCTGCTTAGCTAGACCAAGTCTCAAGGTCACCCCAGATTCAGAGCACGTGGAAGGAACTCTTGCATTACAAAGGGGTTGAGTCCTTTCTGGGTCTCTGGCTTTATCTGATCGACTCCCTGAGTTCTTTGTGGGCCCCACCCTCTTTTCATCCTGCTCATATATGCCTTTATGCCTAACAAGCTCTGTTCCCGGTATCCAAGCTTCTGGGATTGTCCCTTCAGACGCTTACAAGACCAGGCAAAAATTAAGTAAAGTGGGCCAGGAAATACATGACTCATCTAAAACAACAGCTTCTATTGATTTCTACCAGGTGGGAACTCCTACAACCTCTGGTTTTTACAACAAAAGTTGGAAATCTGGATTTTTATGTGAAATCTTCTGATTTTTGTTCCCCAAGTTTGGCAAATATGTTTGGGAGTTGTATCCAAACCTTTCTGTAAAAACAGAAAATTCAGTACCTGACCCAGTTAAGGATTTGACTCAGGAAATCCACGAGGGTGTGTCCAGGCTCACAGCTCCCTCCTGCTGCCAAAGCCACACCTGTCTCCCACCCACCCAAACCATCCTGTCTCCACTAGCTCAAGGGGACATTCCTGTACGTAGAGCCTAACATTATTTCACCTTTGTTTCCTTGTCTTTAAAACAGTATGAATAAAGTCATTGATGTTGGTGGTGAGCTGTAATATGCAAAGTGCAGTGCAAATGAAAAGTGTCATTGAGCCCAAACATGTTCTAAAGTATGTGTTAAATTAATTGAATTGAATTACCTCCTTGGTATTTTGGTGGAGGAAGAAATTTCCTCACCCTCTCCAGGTTTTTCTAGTTGGTCTAGGAATCAAATGGACATGAGACAAGTTAACAAGAGAAAAAAAAAAAGTTTAATTACGTGTATACAGGGAAGTCACTGACATGCGTTCCAAAGACAGTCAGGAAGAAGGAGGTATATATGTCATCCCAAACCAAGGAGAAGTGGGTTGAGGCTTCAAAGGAAAAGGAAAGTAATTCACAGGAATATGAAAAGAGTTAATGTTTGGTAAAAAAATTACTCTATGGGCCACACAGAAGCAATGGGGCACAGAGAGAAATTTTAACTTTGTCATATTCCTTCCTATCACTTCTACTTCACATTATAATATAGCTATCTATAGTGACGGCTCTCCTCCTGGAGTAGTTCCTCCGTCTGAGTTCTTTTTATGCAGTTTTCGGGGGTCAAAGTATCTTCCTGAGTCTTTTGGGCCTTGATGATTCTCAGCTCAATATAATCTGCGTGTCACAATGACACATCCTGAGAGTGACCTGCTCTCGCTCCCTACAGTTTCTCATTAAAATTTTGGGTAATGGAGACTCACTAAAAAAAATTTTTTTAAGATAAGGAGGAACTTGAAAATACAAATATTAAAAGTATTATAATGCCTTTACAATCCTGTTTATAATCAAAACACTATACTACTAATGCCATAACAAACTGCAAATCAATAAGCCCAAGAATAAACCGTAATACATTTAAGTACTTTATAAATGATAATGAAATACTCAGAAAGGCATTAGTTATTTACTAAGTATCTTTGGAAACAATCATTTGGGGAAAAAAATCAACTGAGGTGTCAACCTTACACTAAATACCAAGATCAATTTAAGAATTAAATGTGAAAACTGGGGCCACAAAAAACTTTCTGTACATTTAGAACAACTCTCTAAGCACAAAAGCTGTGAAACACACACACACACACACACACACAAAATTCTGAGAGATGTAAGAACAAAATGAACTTTTTATGCCCCAGATATTTTTTAAGCCATAATTAAAAGGTTTAATAACAATCTGGACAAAATATGAATCACAACCATAAAAAAAGGGTAACACCTAAAGATTTAAATATTCAGTATAAAGAGCTCATGTGGTTCGATAAGGAAAAAAAATCCCTAAAAAATAGGGCAAATATATAAATTGACATATTACAGGGAAGAAAAAAAAACAAATGAACAATACCTGTGATGATTTTGGTAACTTCTTTAAAAGTCAGAGACATGCAAATTAAAATGAAATATAACTTTTTGACTGGAAATTAGCCAATATTAAAAAGAGGATATATTCAATGCCAACAAAACTTGAGTAAAACTGGGCATATATTGTCATACAGTATAAGCATTGTGGAAATCAACTTGGTATTATCATCAGGAAAACTTTAAATGTTACCATCATAAAACCCAGAAATTAATTTCTTAGAATTAACTAATTCTAAGAAAATTACAACCAGGCGGGCCCTTAATACAGGAGAGGCTGGTGCCTCAGGCAGTGGCCTCAGCCACAGATCGGCCCTCGGCCCCACCCCGCATCCTCGATAAGGGATAGAGGACATCCTCAATAGAGACAGAAGACTGCTTAGAGGCCCTGAGTGGCTGTGTAGCAGCTGGGATTGTACGATCTCTTTTTCTGGAGATGGTGGAAAATGTTATAGAGAGAGGGGTTATAGAGGAGAGAGAGAGGTTATCTAGGTGAGAGAGAGACTTGGGCAGGATAGAGACGCACTTCAGCATCGGTTGGGGAGCTAGGCAATGACCTAAGGGATGCCCTTAAGCAAGAGAGACAGTTATTGAGAGGATGGGTCGTGCTCTGGAAAATTCCAGGGGGAGGAAAGAGCAGTGCCTTCAGCCGGCTTCAGATGGTAGAGGAGATGTTGGGAGAGGATGAGGGGGTGGGGCCGAGGGCTGATCTGTTGCCAAGGCCACTGCCCGAGGCACCAGCCTCTCCTGTATTAAAGGCCCCTGGTTGTAATTAAGAAAGTAAAAACGCAACAACTGTGAGCTCCTCAGGGGGAGGAGTTGCCCCCTCCCCAGGTTGCGGAGTACTCCCTGCTCTGCCCATATACCCAAGATGAGCTGGTGGACGTGAGCGTCTGGTATCGGCAGAAACCTTCAGAACCTCTGCCTACATGGCTTTTGCATCTCTGGGATGGGGGATGGAAAACACTGTTTTGTCGGGTTCTGAAATGGCTTTCCTGATGGCGTACCCTTCTCTCTGGCAGGGCTTGCAAAGTGCCCATCACACCTCAGGGAATCGGGTGCTTCTGGATTGGCTGACAGCAGCCGTCAGGGCAGTTTGGCCTAATCAGGGTGATTTACCACACTTACCCACTAGCTGGAAAACGTATGCAGAGCTCCAGCAGGTGTTACGGGAGCTGGGCATGAAAATATCACCTATAATATGGCCCCCTAGGGCCCCAGTGCATTGTTCACCATAGGAATGAAAAATATGGTGCTTCATACAGCTCCCCCATCTCTCTTTGGGTCCCTAGTGACTATTCTTGCCCTCCACACACAGGGCAACCCATAAGTGAGGCTACTCATACTTTAGCAGATCTTGGGGAGGCTAAAACAATAAGAGCACGGAAGGATGTATGGGCTATGACTGAAAGGAGAGGCGCAAAGGTCTTGAGGTCTTGACGACCCAGATGTGGGTTGATTGGATAAAAGCAGCGGTAGTGAGAGAAAAACTTGATGGCCAGCCCAATAAGATCTTGTTAGAACTGTGGCACCAATTGAAGCCAGAGCAGCAGTTCCAGTCACTGAGGTCCAGGACACGGAAGATGGAGGCAAAGCCGCATGTCCGGCCTGTGTCCATGAAGGACTTCCTGGGGACAGTACTCAGGCTCTGCCTGGGCCCTCACCCCCACAGGACAACGATTGGGAGTTGCAGTTTGATTGAGGGGAGGGTCAAAGCCCCCACCTTGGGGAACATGTTGGGAACCAAAGGCCACATGTAGAATTAGCAATTCATTGGTCCCCTGTAAATGTACAACGTGTCCTGGAGCTGGTGGACACAGGAGCTGAGTGTTCTCTGATTTATGGCAACACTGAGCATTTTCCCGCGACCCCTGCTGTGATAGATGGCTATGGGGGTAAGGAAGTTAGAGTGAAGAAAGCCCAAATCCCATTGGGGATAGGGTGTTTACCCCCAAAGGAGTATACTATGTACATTTCTCCCATCCCTGAATATATTTTGGGGGTATATATCCTACAGGGCCTTTGGTTAAAGACCACTGCAGGTGAGTTCAGACTGAGGGTACATGTGGTAAAGGCAGTTCTGAGGGGACATGCTAAGCACCCACCTGTAGCTCTACCTGTACCCTGGCAAGTGAGAAATACTAAGCAGTATAAATTGCCTGGGGGGAACAAGGAAATTGGAGAAGCTCTACAGGGGTTGGAGAAAGTGGGCATCATAAAACCCACTCATAGTCCTTTTAATTCCCAGTGTGGCCAGTGAAAAAGCCAGACAGCTCCTGGTGTATGACTGTAGACTACAGGGAATTGAATAAAGTCACACCCCATTTGCATGCTGCCATCCCCTCTCTAGCAGCCCTGATGGACACAGTCAGTCACGAACAAGGGACATGTCATTATGTTGTGGACCTTGCTAATGCTTTGTTCTCTATTGACATAGCACAGGAAAGTCAGGAACAGTTTGCCTTCATGTGGGAAGGCCGGCAGTGGACATTCACTGTCCTTCCACAGGGATACCTCCATAGTCCCACCATTTGCCTATCATGGACTTGTAGCCCAGGACTTGGCCACATGGAAGAAAGCACAAACAGTGCGGCGGTATCACTACACTGATAATATCATGCTCATGTCTGATTCTCTTAAAGATTTAGAAGGGGTAGTTCCTAGACATCTACAGGAGAAAGGATGGGCTGGGAACAGCACCAAGATTCAGGGACCTGGTTTGTCTGTAAAATTCTTGGGGGTTGTCTGGTCTGGTAAAACTAAAGTTATTCCTGAAGCAGTCATAGACAAGGTCCAGGCTTTCCATACCCCTACCACTGTGGCAGTATTAAAAGAGTTTTGGGGTCTTTGGGGCTACTGGAGAGTGTTTATCCCACACTTGGCATGAGTTCTGAAGCCCTTATACCAGTTGGTACAAAAGGGCATTAGGTGGGGCTGGGATGGAACCTGTGCAGCTGCTTTTACTGCTAAGGCTGTGCAGGCCTTGGGTGTAATGGACTCATCAAGGCCCTGTGAGCTAGATGTTTATATAACCAAAGATGGTTATGGATGGGGCCTTTGGCAGTGGCTTGAACAGGCATGCCAATCTATTGGATTCTGGTCACAACTATGGAAAGGAGCAGAGGTCCGGTATACCTTGACAGAGAAGCAACCGGTTGCTGTGTACCACGCTTTGCTGGCTACAGAGCCCATCACTGGAACAGCTTCAACTAAGGTAATAACGACATATCCCATTGCGGGGTGGGTGCGAGACTGGACCCAAAGCCACAGAGTGGCATGGCAGAGATGCTTACACTGGCCAAATGGGGTGCATATTTATAGCAGTGTAGCACCCTCTCTACTAGCCCCTTAAATGGAGAACTCCAACGCTTATTGGGGCCAGTGACTTCTACCAGTGGAAAGCAGAAAGAACTTTCTTTTTAGCCATTGGTAGCTGAGAGTCCTTATCAGGAGGGAAAAGCCCCTATATGTGAATATGGTTGGTATACAGGCAGCTCCAGTCGTGGGCAGCCCCTGAAGTGGAGGGCTGTGACTTTCCAACCTAAGACTGAGACAATATGGATGGAGGACGGAGAGGGGAAGAGCAGCCAGTGGGCTGAGTTGCGGGCAGTATGGCTCGTGATCACCCGGGAGCCCTCCCCTATAGTTGTTTACACTGACAGCTGGGCTGTCTGTCGGGGCTTGACTCTGTGGCTACCAACATGGTACCATGCCAACTGGATGGCTGGTGACCAGCCCCTTTGGGTGCAAGAGTTGTGGCAAGACCTATGGGCCTCTGGTCAGACCAAGACCATTACTGTATATCATGTGACTGGCCATTTGCCTTTGGCATCCCCAGGGAATGATGAAGCAGACACATTGGCCCAGGTGCGCTGGCTAGAAGGAAAGCCTGCCTCTGATGTGGCCCAATGGCTACGTCAACGTTTGTTGCATGTGGGGCAAAAGACAATGTGGGCTGTAGCCCGTTGGTGGGGCTTGCCATTGATGTTTGAAGAAGTCAGCAGAGCCCGGAAGGAGTTCCCTGTGTGCTCTAAGAGGGACTTACACTGAGTCCCACAGCAACCTAGGACAATAGTAAAGGGGCCAATACCCCTTGTCAGGTGGCAGATAGACTATATTGGATATCTGCCCATATCAGAAGGATATTGGTATGCCATGACTTGTGTGGACACGGATACTGGACTATTGGTTGCTTTTCCTGCACATAGTGCAGATCAGCAAACCACCAAGAAGGGCCTACAGCATCTCTTTGCAGCCTATGGCCAGCTGCAGGTGATTGAGAGCAATCAAGGCACCCTCTTTACTGGACATGTGTTACAAGAATGGGTGCAGCAGCAATTAGGAATAAAGTGGAAGTTTCATGTACCATATAACCTACCAGGGCAGGCATGATAGAGAGGTACAGTGGTTTGTTGAAATCTGGCCTGAAGTTGGACATCAGTAGTCCAGGGAGCTGGTCAATTCGCTTATGGATGGTGCTATGGCCACCCATAAGAGAAGCCCTGAAAAGGAGCCTTGAGCCCTGTGGACATGCTAACACACATTGCTGCCTGTCCTATACAACTGTCTGTGCAAACCAAAGAGGAGTTATTGAACCCAGGATATGGCCAGCAGAGCAATATCCTGCTGCCAGAACCAAGTGCATTAAACCCTGGAGACACTATTGAGTGGACGTGGCCCTGGATATTTCGACACATGGACCAGTGATGGCTGGCCTTCTGGCACCTTGGGGAAAAGGCCTGGAAGCTGACCTTCTGTATATTCCTGGAGTAACAGCAGAGTGGCCCCCAAAGATCACAGTGTTCCCAAAACGTCCGGGAGGTAAAAGCATCTTACAGGGAAGTTTTGTTTTATCTTTATGGCCAGTGCATGTACCTCCTGTAGCCCTATGTATTGACCCATTTGTAATTCGCACAAGGAGGGGGATGAAAGTCTGGCATACCAGACCAGGACAAGATCCCATTCCTGCCACTGTCCTATTACAGGACCACTGTCATGCATGCATCTTACAGTACAGAAGTACATTTGTGACCTCACTTGTTACATTTATATTTTAACTTCCATATTACATATACCCCCTTGATAAATTCTTTTCATATCTCACATTTTCATAGAAAAATACACCAAAATATCAACTGTGGCTGTCTGTGGAAGGTGGGATTGTGGTGTTTTTTTAATCCTTTTTGCCATTTTCTGTATTTGCTAAATTGTATAGTATAAGTAGGCCTAGTTTTATTATGAGGAATAAAATAATATTATGATATGATGTGTTTAAAAAGCAAAGTGTTATAAAAGAAACAACAAGCCCCAAATGGAGTCGTTTGCTCCCGATAACAGTAAACCAAGACTTTTAATTACAACCTATTCAGGGAACGTGACCTTTTCACAGCTGAAATATATTGACCAGCATTGGTGAGGTAATCTGCATGATCAAAACCTGTCTGATCTTTCCCTCCTCAAAAAAAGACGTCCTGACCTGAAACAATCCCTTCTTTTCTTTTGCTGATACCTTCCTGCCCACCTCCCTTCCTATAAAAACCTTCCCTGTTGTACAACTCCTCTGAGCATTTCTATTCTTTCTAGATGAGGTGCTCCCTGGTTCATGAATCATTTAATAAAACCAGTCTTATCTTCAAATTTACTGGGTTGAATTTTGTTTTCTAACAAGAGTTAATCTGACCTTTAACCACAGGAAGGGTTTTCTTACAGGAGCAAGGTGTGGTTTAAACGTGGTCAGGGGTCTGACCTTCCTGAGGAGCCTTGCCTTCAGGTAGGAAGACAGCCAACTCCTTGAGGAGATTTTAAGGGAGCCCCGTGTAAAGGGTTATCCATGGAGAAAAAGCAGCCGAAACCAAAAAAGAAACAAAGACCTTTATTTGTGGTCTCAGAATTGCAATTTGGAGAACACAGATCCCGCCAGCTACCAGAAAAAACTGTCCTGCCTCACAGGCAAGCAAGGAGTTTCTATGAGAAGGAGCAAGGGGGGTAGGGGTGGGGAACATTCACATGACTTGGATAAAGGAGGAAAAGAAGAAAGGGAATTACTGACCAGCACTAACAGGCTGAACTGTTTTGTTAACACTTTGTTCAACTAATTTATTGGTGCTATTAAGTGAAACTAGTCCTGGCATGCATTAATTAACTACCTGATCTCCACGAAGTTCTATCATATTGACAACTTTTTCTTATGGTCTCTGTTGGGGTGCCAGTCTCCCTGTTGATACAATGAGCAATTACTTGTAAAAATAACTGTTTCTTGACCTGTTCAAGAGTTTATTAGTTAGAAGGAAAATGGAGCTTCAAAATGGAGTTTTTCAATGTCTAAAAGATTTTGTACAATCCCACAGGGTAATCTTGCATAATTCTACCTCCACACCTAAAAGCCATGCACAGAGTAGTTGGAAAGTTTCTGGCCCTCTAATGCCTGGCTCCTTGATCAGTGAAGATACAAAAGTCCATTTCCCAGCAATCAGTCAGCAAGGACAGTTTAGCAAGGCTTGGGCTCAGCAAATACAAGGAGGAAGAGCATGCCCGTTACCCTTGGGGAGTTAATAACTCAACCCGAAGGGCCAAACTCAGTTATGTTTTCACAGAGTAAGTCCTGGGAGAGAAGGCAGAGACCTGTGGGCAAGAGAAGATCTGACAGAGATTCACCAATGTGGAAGCAAGTGTGAAGCAGGGAGATGCTATAAGATACTTGAAAGATAGGTGCATAACAGAGGGAAGTTCCCCAGGGGAGGAGGGCAGGTGGGACAATAAGAGAGGCAGAGGGAGGCCACGGTGCTGGGGAGGTACCTGTAGCCCTGCCAGAAGCCTCTGACCTGGATGGTCCTAGAGATTTTGCATGCTCATGACCCCGAGCACCAGGTCACCAGGAATTGTACTCCTCGCCCTGGGCTTTTAGCAAGCCTGACCTACAAACAGCAAACAGCAAAGAGACATCTGTAGCTCACAGTGCTGACGCAGCACCTCCCACGCCACTGGCCAATTTGGCCTACAAGGGTTTATTTACTCTTCTGGTCAGAGGGAAGCTGGGTGCACCCCCACTTCTATCAGCAAGGCTTGCTTCCCTGCATGCTTGGGTACATAGAGGAGCAGGCCCTGACCAGAGGACTGGTAACAAAGGCGGACAAGACATGACCCTCAAAGAAAAATGTATCCCAACATGTGATGGAACACGGGAAGAAAGAAGACCAGCCAACCAGACGTGGGGGTCAGGGAAGGCTTCCTGGAGGAGATGGTGGTCCTTGAGCTAGTTGGAAAGGACATATGGGAATTTAAGAAGAGGAAAGGGTTTCAGGCAGAGAGAAGAGCACCGGAGTGAGAAAGGATGTGGCCTCTGTCCATGCAAGCAGTTCGGCATGGCTGGAGCCTGTGCACAGTGCATGGAAGGGGTGAGAAGCCATGTCGGAGAGGAGGTCACTTTATCTGAAGGGAACTGGGAAGCCCTGAGGTTCTTAGTGGAGTCACCTAATCGTTGACAAGGAACTTTGCTAAAGTCACCAGTGACCTTTGGGGTTGCCAAATCCATTGGGTACTTTTCAAGCTGCATCTTATATGGATTCTTTCAGTAGCATCTGGTCCTGCTGCCCTCTCCTTCCAGCCCAGGGCATTCTCTTGTCTGGACTGCTGAGTCACCATGTTCTCCTGGTTGTCTGACTACCTCTCCAGGCACTTTCTCTCTGCTTCCACACTGCCTGCTTCTCCCCTCTCTGGCCTCTGAGTGTCACTGTCCCACAGGCCTTGTCTTAGTCCCTCCCCAACATCCAATCTTGCTCTCGACCACCTCCTTTATTCTCATGGATTCACATGCACCTATTAAACATAATAGTATTGGGAGAAGGGATGGTCCAGAATCAAGCAAAGGGTCATATCTCCTGGGTGTCCTGGCTGAGCGAGCATATTCATGCTGAATCTTGCACAATTGTGGGATGAGTCAGGGCAGAGAGGGTCAGGATGAGGAGTTCACGGATAAGCAGAGGCATGTATTAGAGGAAGAAGAGAATTGCTGATTAGTATAATCAGTGTTCTGCATCTGAAAAAAAGGCAGAATCCAGGACTCAGAGCTCTCAGGTATGGAGGGAGTGGTGGACACTGTAATGTGCTTTGAAAAACCAAGTCCAAAGTCTGAGAAGAAGGAAGATGCAGAGAGGTGCAAGAAAGATGGGTAGGCCCAGCATAGCAAGCTGATTCCAAAGTCTAGGAAGTCACTGAAGGCAGGGATCCAGGCCACAATGCAGCAGACTGAGTGATGTTCTCAAGCCTGTCTTGGCCTTCTGCTACAGTGTGGGAGGCAAACATCCAAGGATGTGCTCCTAGCCTGGAGGCAAAGGCTTAGAGGTATTGATGGGCTCTGTGTGCATTCCAGACCACACTGATATATCTGAACTTAAAGCATGGTTTTATTAAAAACCATGGGGAGGCTGGGAAGTCAAGAGCCATTCCAAACCTCTTCTGTTTTCCAGCCTCACCTGCTGACAGGACAAAGAATTTCTAGGGCTGCAGCATTACTGCCACTGACAAAGCAAATTTATTTTGTGTCTCAACAGGAGTAAGGTTGCAATCAAGATCCAAAATAGTCTGAAGAAGTTTTTGTGACATTTATAATTAGAAGCAACAGATAGATTATTCAGTAAATGGTGTTAGGACAACTGGCTATCTAGTTAGAAAAAAATTAAGAATCCCACCTTAACATCACACAGAAAACTAAATCTGACAATTAGTGATTAACTTAAAAACTTCCCACAAAGGAAGGCACAATCCAGGTACCTTCACTGATGAATTCTACCAAACATTCAAAGGAGAACTAACACCAATCCTATCTTCCACAAACTCTCGCAAAAAAAATAGAAGATGGACTATTTCACAACTCATTCTATGGAAAAACAATTCACAGAATGGTAGAAAATAATTGAAATCATATACCTGATAAGGGATTTGTATCTAGAATATGTGAAGAATACTTACAACCCAATAATAGACAACTTGTTTAGAACTGGACAAAGGATCTGGATAGACATATCTCCAAAGAAGATATATAAATAGCCAACACATACATGAAAATATCTCAGTATCATTAGTCATTAGGGATATGGAAATCAAAATCACAATGAGACATCACTTCATACTTAATAGAATGGCTATAACAACAAGAAGAAGAAAAAAACAGGCAATAACAAGTATTGGCAAGGATGTGGAGAAATTTGAACCCTTATATGTTATGGCGGTAATGGAAAATGGTGCAGCCACTGTGGAAAAGAATTTGGCAGTTTCTCAAAAAGTTAAACACAGAGTTACCATATTTCCCAGAGATTCAATTCCTAAGTATATACCGAAGAAAATTTAAAACACTTCCACACAAAAATTGCATGTTAATGTACATAGCACCATCATTCATAATAGCTGAAAGTGAAAACAAACCAAATGTCTACCACATGATGAATGGATCAACCAGTTGTGGTATGTCTATACAATGGAATATTATTCAGCAAAAAAAAAGAGTGAAGTTCTGACACATGCTACAACAAGGATGAACCTTGAAAACATTGTTAAATGAAAGAAGTCATTCACAAAAGACCACATACTGTATGAATCCATTATATGAAATGTCTGGAATAGGCAAATCTAGAGAGATAGAATGCAGGCTAGTGGTTCCAGGGACACGGAGAGGAGGTGGAGATTGGGGAGTGACTGCTAATGGTTATAGAGTGTGTTTAGGAGAGATGAAAATGTTCTGAACTGAAAGCATGGCAATGGTTGCACAACTCTGTGAATATAGTAAATAGCACTTCCCTGTACACTTTAAAAAGGGTGAATTGTATGGCATGTAAATTATATCAAAATTAAGCTACTAAATATAAACAAATTTGAGGTGGACTAAAAAGTTAAATATGAAATAAACCTTAAAAATAAATGAAAATATAGAAGATGGGTTCAGTAGTTTTGGTGTGGGGAAGGCCATTCTAAATATGACACAGAACTCAGAATATATACAGAACAATATTAACAGATTGAGTACATTGAGATAAACAATCTTCAGTGTGAAAAGAGACCATTAAAATTTTGAATATATTATTATATTAAAACTATATTAAAATATTAAACATGTAATGTTTTATTAAACACTTTTAATATTTATTTATCAAAATATATTAAAATTGTTATATATGAGTTTCAATCATGAAGGATTTTTGCAACAATGTATAACAAATATATTTAGAAAATGGTCTTTAAAATCATTATGAAAAAGATTAATTCCCCTCTAATAATGCAGCGTGGGCCAGAGTGAGGGGAAAGGGACACTTGGGTGAAGAAACAGTGAGTGTAAATTGGTGCGGTCATTAGAGGGCAATTCAGTATCCAGGAGTGATCTGCAAAACGTTTCCAGTAGGGATGGCACAGTCCAAGTCAAAAGCACCAGCTGAGAATAACTGGCCTGCCACACTGCGGCATACAGGCTGAAAGCCAGCCCTGGAGGTGCCCATCAAAATGTTCAGCGTAAGCAGACTTTTATACCAGCATTTCTCCTTCTAGAATTGGGTCCTCAGAAATGCTTCAAAGACATGTTTAGTACAGCTATGTTTGTAATAGTAAACAATTAACCCATTCAAAGGAAATTGGTTATATAAATGATGCATCCTCACCATCAGATACTATGCAGGCATTAAAAAAATAACATAGCTCTATTACTACTGACATAGAAAGTTGCTTGAAAGGAAAATAAGTTGCAGAACAGTATCTATAATATGATTCCAATTTTTTAAAAATAAATGTGTATGTATTGGTATTATACATAAAAAAAATTCTGGATATAGCTAAACAAACTTAATGCTGATTGCCTCTGGGGACTGGGATATTTGGAGGAAAGAAGGTGTGAAGAGAGGAAAGAAAGATTATTTTATGCATCTTTGAATTATTTTTATGCTTTTGTAAATACATAAAAATAAAGCAATTAGCTTGGGAGAAAACAAGGAAGGCAGGAGAGAGGGCTAAAGGGTACAACATATGCATTGTGATTAACAGTGTTTATGCTTGGGGGTGGGATTATGGGGCATTTTTCCCACTTGCTTATTCACAGTTTTTAATTTTTCAACAATGACTTTTTACTGTTTGTTAAAAAAATAGAAATAAAAGAATGTTTTCATACCCTTCTGCTCACCAGCTGAACAGGTAAGGAAAGACCCGGCAATGTAGGCACAAAAGGAGACAGAGTCTAAATAATGAAGCCAAATGCTAAGAGAAATGGTGATGGATTTATAAGAATGGACTCCTAAGTCACATATTTAGTAATCATGGAAGTGTCTCTTTGAGACATTGACTTCAAATTTTTAATGTATGTTTTGTGAAACGTGGGCTTGAGCCTCAAAAGTTTTATTAACGCTAATTGATATTACAGACAACAGAGCTCAAGTGACATCTGCGAGTCCAGATATTATGTAAAATGACATTTCATTTGTTAGAAGTCTTAGAATGCCTTTGTCTTTTCTCCTGTTGTGCATGGAAGTCACTAAATGGATGATTCGCATAGGTTCCCTGTCTTAAAGCAGTATGTACAAGAAAGTTTGTTCCAACACTAGTATTTTTGAAATTCACTTTTTAAACTCTATGTGTGCATGTGTGTGTGAGTGTATATTGTGTGTACATGTGTATATATAAAACAGGAACACTGCATAAGGATATATGTGATTACCTGACCTGTATGGTGGAGCTTTCTGAGAGGAAGAGGGAGAAGACAAGTGGGAAGAACCAAGCAAAGAAAATAAAATGCGCTAAAAAGGCATGAAATTACACCTGCGCATTTGTGTTAAATCAAAAATAAACTCAACACATATTTGAGAATTTACTCTATGCAGGCCCTGTTCTAAGTGTTGAGATATATCAGTAAACAATTCTGACAAACATCACTACCCTTGAGGAGTTTACATTCCAGAAGACAATAACCCATAGACATACTGCACTGGCAAATCATAATTATACAACTGAAAGGTATAATAATATTAAGTAAATAATAATAATAAATGAACAAGTACAAAACCTATACCTCTCCCAAGTGTCTCCCTTCCTCTCACACTACTACCACACTCAAAACACTGATACCAGACATGTGGGGGGTTGTCCCACACCACACAATTCTGCAGTACCAGCTGGATGTCCTACAATTTAATTCAATTCTGACACTATGTACCTGGGGATAGCATCAGATCCCAGGTCAAGGGCTCAGTCCCATGAGACTGTCCTCCACTTCAGATGCCAGTTGCATGTAGCAGGCCCCAGGTTACCCACAGCTCTTGTCCAACTTGGCTACAAATCAGGGGTTCCCAAGACCTCCTCCCCACTGGATTTGATCATTTGCTAGGTCACAGAACTCAGGGGAACACTTACATTTACCAGTTTGTTAAGGATATGATGAAAGATACAGATGAACAGCCAGATAAAGAGATACATAAAATGAGGTCTGGGAAGGGTCCCAAGCACGGGGCTTCTGTCCTGGTGGAACTGCAGTATGTCACCCTGTCAGTATGTGGATGTGTTCACCATACCTGGAAGCTCCCAGAACCCTTCTGAGGTTTTTGTGGAGCCGTCATCATGTAGGGATAATCGATCATTAACTCCATTTCTAGCCCCTCTGCACTCTCTCTGGAGAAGGTCAGGAGCTGAAAATTCCAAGCTTCTAATTATGGCTTGGACTTTCCAGTGACCAGCCCCGACCCAGGGGCTCATCAAGAGTCACTTCATTGGAAGAGAAGACACTGCTCTCACCCAGGAATTTCCAAGAGATTTAGGGACTGTGTGCCCGGAATTGGGGTCAAAAATCAAATATTAGAACAAAAGATGTTCCCAGAGCTCTTACCATTTATAAAAATCACAAAGGTTTTAGGAGCTCTGTGCCAGAAACCAGGAGCAGAGACCAATATATATATTTTTTCTGTTATCTCACAATGATTAAAGTAAAAACTTGAGAATTATAACTAATTATAAAGTAACAGAAATTAAATTAACATATATATGTAGTTCAAAAATAAAAATTGTTAAATCAGTTATTTAGAACTGAACAACAACAAAAGGAATATGTTGCATGGTGGACATTTAGCAGACATTTCAGTAAATTTTTATTCTCATAAGAAAACTGAAAAAACACATAAAATTAAGTGCCTGAATTGTAGGCTAGATTTTACCATGGCCCAAACTTGGGCAAGTTACTTAATTTCTCTATTTACGTATCAATTTGCAGATGGGGATAATAACATCTGGTCTACTTGATCCCTAGGGTCATTGAGAAACTCATCTGAAGTACTGAAGTATGCTCTAAAAATCATCAAACACTATATTCAAGTCAAATAATTATGATTGATAAAGCCATGGATCGTCCTGATAAACCCAAGAGGCAAGCCCAGTGGAGTCGATGTCTGGAGGACCCCCACAGATCCAGGTGGAAAAGAAGTGCCCTTCAGAGTGGTTGACAGGTGGCTAGAAGATAAGAGGAAAGGACAGTTTAGCACCATGTTTTGTAGGACCTTTTGGGGACAGCCAGCCAAAAACAACTCTCCTAAGTGCCTTTCCACTGGTCATCAACAAGGGTTGACTCCCAGCAGCAGTGTTCCCTCAATGTAGCCCTGCCACCTGGCCATAGTTAACTGGACTAGGGGTGGGCCAGTGTGACTTCCTTCCACAGAAACTGAATTGAAAGAGTTAGACAGAGGGATGGGCAGCAAGACAGAAGAATTCTATTAGACTGGAACAGTTACATTTGAAGTTGGAGATATGAGCAGCCATCTTTACACCAGGAGGCAAGTTACTTCATTCATTCAATTGATCAAGAAAGAATGAGGCAGAGAGGAGAAACAGCCCAACACTTCTTGGGCTTCTGGTGCCTTTCAGCCTGGTTCCTGAGGCCCTGTTGTTGGGCTCCATGGGCCACCCTGGAATCCTGATAAAAATTTCCCCTTTTTACAAGGGCCAGCATGAGATGGTGTCTGTGGCCAAAATCCCTAACTAAACATATAATCTAGGCTTGGTTCATTTGGCAGGGTTATGATTAACAGGAACAGTACAGAGGCAGTTAAAAAACAAACGGCCTTGCACTGTCTTAACTGGGTCATGAACATATTGCACAACCCCGACAGGTACAGTCATTCCAACCAAGAGCCCCGGAAAACAGACAAACAGCTGAGTCAAGAGCAATACAGTCATTAACCTAAACGGCACACACCTTTGACAATGCAGTTCTGGACAATAAACCTGCCAGACCAGACTACATTTTCTGAGAGCTTCTAACTGCTCTTGGGACTGCAGCTTAGAGTTTGCTGGGTCTGGAGGGCTGCACATAACCCAAAGTTAAAGACCACCTACAAATCATAGAAAGTTGGAGAATCATAACAACTATAACTTAAGCCCCAAACTAGTAAGCAAACCCCAGAACTATCAATTGAGCCTCACGGTTCCTGAGCCCGTCAATCCAGGAAGAATTTAGGAAACTGCAGTCATCATTAGTTTCCTTCATGCCTCCATTCATTCAAAAGATATTGAGGGCTTAGTATGTGCTAAGCACTGTTAGGGGCTGGGGATACAGCAGTGAACAGAACTGATGATTCCCTGCCTCGAAGCGCTTATCATCTAAGTGGAGGGGGAGACAATATAAAATAAGGATGTAACATGTTGCTGTATGTGCTGGAAAGAAAAATCAAGCAGGGCAGGTGTATAGGAGTGATAGACATGGGTTCTTTTATACACACTGGTCAGGCACAGGCTCTGTGACAAGGTGACGTTTGAACAGACTTTATGAAGAGAGTGAGAAGCTGATGCAGCTCTCTGGGCCAAGAGCTTTCTAGGCAGAGAAGAGCTAGTAAACACCCTAAAGTGGGAGCCAGTATGAATGGAGCCATATGAGCTCAAGAAAGAGGAGTGGAGGCATGCCTTGTTGGCCTCGGTAAAGACTTTCATATTTACCCTGAAAAGCGGAGTCATTCAGATTTGGAGTAACTGGAAGAATGGCAGGGTCTGTCCTGTGATTTAAAAGGATTGCTCTGGCTGCTGCACTGAGAAAAAACCGTACGGGGGCCAGGGAGACCAGTTAGGAGCCTATCACTATACTCCAGCCGACACATGGTAGAGCAGATCACATGGCAGCAGTGGAAACGGTGAGAAGTGGACAGTTCTGGATATTCCCACAGGATTCACTGAGGGATTGGATGTGGGTTTTCAGAGAACAAGATGACTCCCAGGCTTTTGGTTTCCAAATGCTTGTTCGTGGCGGGAGTGCAGCTGGGAGGCAATGTACACCACTCACAGCAAAAGCAGAAAGTGGACATGTCCTCAGTCTAGTCTTCAGGGATCTAAGAGCTGCACATGCTTTAGTAGCTCAGGCAAGGGTCTGGGCTGGTGAGGAAGGACCAAAAACTGGAGCCAGGACGACCAGTTCGACTAGAACAGAGAGCCATCTGTAGGTCGAGGCCACAAGTTAAGATACTTAGATTAAGAGGGAAAGCAAAGTCAGGGTCAGAGTTCAGAGTTCCAGTCCAATTCGGGAGGCAAGGGCAGTGATTCAAACAAGACAAGAGCCATTACAATTTATGAAATATCAGGCATTATACTAAAAGGCTTTCTGTACAACATCTCATTTAATCCTTACAGCCCTAGGAATTGGGTGTCATTACTCCTATTTTACAAATGAGAAAAATCAAGAGGCTGAGTAACCTATACAAGGCTGGTAAGCAGTAGAATAAAGTTTTGACTTGTTTGGATCTGACTCTGAAACAAGTGTGCTTAAAGACTCAGCAGTACTGCAAGGTTCAACGATCTCGGCTGGCAGGTGAAGTCATCTCAGAGGTTCGAGTTAGGTGGGTATGGGAGTGGTAAGTGCAGGCAGAAGCAGAGTCCAAGTACACAGACAAAAGTGGACCAGAGTCTGTGGTTTAAGGTGGGCATGAAGAAACAGGCTTGGACTGGAATTTGAACCAAAAGCCGAGGACCTGGCCCAGTACCACACTCACCCTGCTGGAGCAGCGCTAAGAGCTACACGGCATTGCAGATAGTTGTACTGGAAGGAAAGTGGTCTGCTTAGCTAGATTTGTAAGACCAGCACTGCATTATACTAAGGCATCAAAGATAAGCATGCAAATCCAATGGAATCTGATCGTTAGACCTCTGCCTTGGAACTGAGACAGTGCTCCAACGTGGGTGATCCAACACCTCTCTCTTCTGTAAGATACTTGGTACATACCAACTGCTGGAAGAGCTCAGTACCTTCTCTTCATATGGCTAATTTAAGGATATTGCCCCAGGGACTATGAGGGAAGACCTTGGAAAGTCCATACTGCTTTTTTAAAGGTAAACCTTGGGGTTTCAATACTTGTCTCTTTTCCTCCACCAGTCAAATAGTATGGGTGCACTAAACACATTTCCTTCTCAATCTGCTTAAAAGGCACAGTAATTCACCCAAAGGAGCTATTACAGAAATGACATACAAACAGTATATATTACCAGTAAGGGCTAATCACTGTGGCTATTATACTGATAGAATTCAACAAGGTGCCATCCTGTTCAGTTGTTCCAGGTAGTCTGTATTGTTAGGCTCAAGTAATTTGCATCTTCTAGTTAATAAGGAACTTTGGCCCATAGAGATAAGTAGCAAGTGAGTCAGTGGTGAAACTGGATCCAGAACTCAGATATCCCAATTCCCAGTTTGTCCTTTTCCTTCTCTATCCAGATTTTAATATAACAGACTTGAATGATAAGCAATCTTAATATGAACAGGCACAGGGTAAAACTATAATCAACTAATATAAGATACATGCATGATAAGCCATTTAGGCTTTCATCATATACATGCTAAAGCTATTAGTTTTTTGTTGTTGTTTTGTTTTTGGTATCGTTAATGTATAATCACTTTAACCACATTGTTACTAGATCCCCTATTATGAAGTCCCCCCACACACCCCACTACAGTCACTGTCCATCACCGTAGTAAGATGCTATAGAATCATTACTTGTCTTCTCTATAAATACTGCCTTTCCCGTGTCCCCTGCCACTGCATTACGTGTGCTAATCGTAATGCCCCATTTCCCCCCTTATCCCTCCCTTCCCACCCATTCTCCTCAGTCCCTTTCCCTTTAGTAACTGTTAGTCCATTCTTGGGTTCTGTGAGTCTGCTGCTGTTTTGTTCCTTCAGTCTTTCCTTTCTTCTTATACTCCACAGATAAGTGAAATCATTTGATACTTGTCTTTCTCCACCTGGCTTATTTCCCTGAGCATAATACCCTCTAGCTCCATCCATGTGGTTGCAAATGGTAGGATTTGTTTTCTTCTTATGGCTGAATAATATTCCATTGTGTATATGTACCACCTCTTCTTTATCCATTCATCTACTGATGGACACTTAGGTTGCTTCCATTTCTTGGCTATTGTAAATAGTGCTGCGATAAACATAGGGGTGCATATGTCTTTTTCAAACTGGGCTGCTGCATTCTTAGGGTAAATTCTTAGGACTGGGATTCCTGGGTCAAATGGTATTTCTATTTTGAGTTTTTTGAGGAACCTCCATACTGCTTTCCACAATGGTTGAACTAGTTTACATTCCCACCAGCAGTGTAGGAGGGTTCCCTTTTCTTCACATCCTCACCAGCATTTGTTGTTCCTAGTCTTTTCTATGCTGGCCATCCTAACTGGTGTGAGGCGATATCTCATTGTGGTTTTAATTTGCAATTCTCTGATGATTAGCGATGTGGAGCATCTTTTCATGCACCTGTTGGCCATCTGAATTTCTTCTTTGGAGAATTCTGTTCGGATCCTCTGCCTATTTTTTATTTGGCTTATTTGCTGTTTGTTGAGGTACACGAGCTCTTTTTATATTTTGGATGTCAAACCCTTATCGGATGTCATTTATGAATATATTCTCCCATACTGTAGGATGTCTTTTTGTTCTATTGATGGTGTCCTTTGCCATACAGAAGCTTTTTAGTTTCATATAGTACCCCTTGTTCATTTTTGCTTTTGTTTCCCTTGCCCAGGGAGATATGTTCACGAAGAAGTTGCTCATGTTTATGTCCAAGAGATTTTTGCCTATGTTTTTTTCTAAGAGTTTTATGGTTTCATGACTTACATTCAGATCTTTGATCCATTTTGAGTTGACTTTTGTGTATGGGGTTAGACAGTAGTCCAGTTTCATTCTCTTACATGTAGCTATCCAGTTTTGCCACACCAGCTGTTGAAGAAGCTGTTATTTCCCCATTGTATATCCAGGGCTCCTTTATTGTATACTAATTGACCATATATGCTTGGGTTTATATCTGAGCTATTCTGTTCCACTGGTCTATGGGTCTGTTCTTGTGCCAGTACCAAATTGTCTTGATTACTGTGGCTTTGTAGTAGAGCTTGAAGTCAGGGAGTGTAATTCCCCTTGCTTTATTCTTCCTTCTCAGGATTGCTTTGGCTATTCGGGGTCTTTTGTCATTCCATATGAATTTTAGAACTATTTGCTCTAGTTCATTGAAGAATGCTGTTGGTATTTTGATAGGGATTGCATTGAATCTGTAGATTGCTTTAGGCAGGATGGCCATTTTGACAATATTAATTCTTCCTAGCCTAGAGCATGGGATGAATTTCCATTTATTAGTGTCCTCTTTAATTTCTTTTAAGAGTGTCTTGTAGTTTTCAGGGTATAGGTCTTTCACTTCCTTGGTTAGGTTTATTCCTAGGTATTTTATTCTTTTTGATGTGATTGTGAATGGAATTGTTTTCATAAATTCTCTTTCTGCTAGTTCACCATAGTGTATAAGAATGCAACAGATTTCTGTGTATTAATTTTGTATCCTGCAACTTTGCTGAATTCAGACATAAGATCTAGTAGTTTTGGAGTGGATTCTTTAGGGTTTTTTATGTACAATATCATGTCATCTGCAAACAGGGACAGTTTAACTTCTTCCTTACAAATCTGGATGCCTTTTATTTCTTTGTGTTGTCTGACTGCCGTGGCTAGGACCTCCAGAACTATGTTGAATAAAAGTGGGGAGAGTGAGCATACTTGTCTTGTTCCTGATCTTAAAGGAAAAGCTTTCAACTTTTCACTGTTAAGTATGTTGGCTATGGGTTTGTCATATATGGCCTTTATTATGTTGAGGTATTTGCCCTCTATACCCATTTTCTTGAGAATTTTTATCATGAATGGATGTTGAATTTTGTTGAATGCTTTTTCAGCATCTATGGAGATGATCATGTGGTTTTTGTCCTTCTTTTTGTTGATGTAGTGGATGATGTTGATGGATTTTCAAATGTTGTACCATCCTTGCATCCCTGGGATGAATCCCACTTGTTCATGATGGATGATCTTTTTGATGTAAGCTATTAGTTTTTAATTCAACAGTAAACAGGAACTGAAAAGGCTGAGATTTGGAGGTGAGCAATTCAAAGGACATCCTGACCAGCCCACTAATTAAATGTGCTACATAATACACACCCACAGCATCTGAGAGAAAATAGTACTTTAAAATAAAACAATATTATGAAATAATACTATGCAGAACCTATTTAATCTAGAAGCAAAGGTGGTACCATGTTGGATTTTGACACCACCATTGATTGATAATGTTCTACTTCTACTACTTAGAGGCCCCAGTATAAATTATATAATAGGCTTAGCCTTTATGGTTTAAACCACCTGTTCCGAAGATACAGCAATTGCAATAGGAAATAAGAAACTAGACTCATCGTCATTGAAGGGCTGCTTAAGAATGCCTTAGGTGTAGTCATGACTTTGTTATGCACTTGTTTGGAACTGTAAATTCTAATTCCTACTGTAATAAAGTAAACTAAAGACAAGCCTGACAGGATTAACTGAATGGAAAAGACTTGGTTTCTTGTTTGAGAGGAAGAATAGAAACTCATCCTGCGGGCAGGAGTGTAAATCAGTACAATTGTTTAGACAGCAATATGGCATCTCATAGGCTTGAAGATATGCATTCTGTGACCCAGTATTTCTACTTCTAGTTATATACCCTGTAGACACTCATCCATGTTCACAAAACTTTCACTGCAAACATGTTTGTAGGAGCAAGATTTTGAAAACAAATGTCATTAAAAAAATGGAAACATTACAACAGAGCATTTAAAATTGAATTAAGGCTACATGTATCAACATAAATTTCAGAGACTGGTTTAGTGAATTATGAGAAGTTGCAAAAAGATATGCTATGTGAGATTTTGAAACATGCAAAATAATATTACATTTATAGGTCATTTATAGTAAAAGTATAAAACTATGCAGAATGATAAAATTTAGAAGTGTCTGCCTCTGAGGTGAACAGAAAGGAAATTAGTATGGGAAGGTTAAACAGAGGGATTCAGTTGTATCTGCAGGCTTTTATCTGATGCAAATCAACAATAGAACAAAGCAAGTGGTATTTACATGTTTTTAAAAAAATTATATACTTTTCTGTATGCTTGAAATGTCATTTAAAAAAAACAAAAAAAAATGAGGGGGAGGGTGTGTTGTACTGGCTCCTTAAACTAAGCCTAATATCTAAGCTTCAGAATAACTAAAAACTGTAATGTTAATCCATCAACTCAGAGATGTCATTAGACAAATTTAATGACACAGATTATCCCAAAAGTCTGACAGCTAGCTGCATTACAGCTGAAACATCCCTCTAAGTCAGAATCAGTCATTTTAAAAGTAAATTACCCTTTGGATATAAGCAAGATTGCAGAACAGGAAGCCCCAGACCTCATTACCTACACTACCCAACATAATACTGACTTAACATGTGGTCCAAAAAGCCTTCCCGAGAACTCCAGAAACCAGTTAGGAAGTCACAGTACCCAGACAACCTCAAAGTCAAGAACAGGTACGCTAAAATGGATAAGAAAAGCTGATTTATTTCAACCATGTCAGCCCCTTCCCCAAGCCAGCATAGCTCATGATTCTTAGGAAAAGCTTCTCCCTTGGAGGGAAAAAAGAACTATTATCTGACATCCAGCTCTTTGGGGAATGCCCGGGAGCCTGGTTTTAGTGTGGCCTGACTCACAGCACTACTTTGGATGCTTGGGGGTCCCTGAGAACAAGAGAGAGCTCAGAGCATTGTTGTAGTGCCAGAGAACCTGCAGTACCTCAGAGAGACACCAGATGGAGCAAAACACTAAACCTCCCCCAAACCCTTAAATCAGTCAAATGCAGGGGAAGTGTTTGCACAGAGATGTACAGAGATGACACATCCCCATAAAAGGTTTGGGATGCCCCTAAAATCTCTAGCTGGAATGACTGACGAAGATCTTCCACAGTACAAAGCCAGTCTAAAAAGACAGGGAGAGGCAGCTCTTCTTTCAAATGCAAACATCATAACAAAAATAACAAGGCACATGAAGAAACCGGGAAACAGCTCAAAGAACAAATCTCCATTAACTGACCAAAAAGAAATGGGAATCTATGAATCACTAAAAAAGATTTCAAAATAATCATCTTAAACTGAAAGTGCTATAAGAACAGATAAACAACTACATAAAATTAAGGAAATAATGCATGAACAAAGTGAGAATAAAGACATAAAAACTATTAAAAAAAAACCAAATGGAAACTCTGGAGCTGAAGAACACAAGACCTGAATTGGCAAATTCATAGAGGGAATCAAAATCTGACTTGATCAAGCAGAACAAAGTATCAATGAACTTCATCATTTGAAATTATCAGAGAAACAAACAAAAAAAGAAAAGTAAAGAAAGACTAAGGGACTTAAGGAGACACAATCAAGCGGACCAATGGGTATTACTAAGTGGAAAAAAAACGTCTGAAAAGGATACACACTGTATCATTCCAACCACATGACATTCTGGAAAAGGCAAGACTATGGAGAGAATAAAAGGATCAGTGGTTTCTTGAAGTTAGTGGGAGAGCTAAGCATAACACAAGAGGATTTTTCTGGCAGTAAATCTACTCTGTGTGATATTACAATGGTAGGTACATGTCATTTATACATTTATCCAAGTCTATAGCAAGTACACCACCAAGAGTAAACTCTAACATGAACTATGAATTTTATGATGTGTCAATGTAGGTGTAACAAGTGTATCACTCTGGCAGGGGATGGTGATAAGGGTGGAGGGTATGCATGTGTGGGGGCCTACGTGTATCAGAAAGTTCTGGACCTTCTGCTTATTTTGCTGTGACCCTGTAACTGCTCTATAAAATAAAGGCTGTTTTTTAAAAAAGACCTCAAATAAACAATCTAACTTTATAATTCAAGGAACTAGAAAAAGAAGAAAATCTAAACCCAAAATTATCAGAAGGAAGGAAATAATAAAAATTATAGCAGAAATAGAGAAAAGATCAACAAAATCAACTCTTAGCTAGACTAAGAAAAAAGAAGGCTCAAATTTAACATTATAAATGAAAGAGACATAACTGATACAAAAGAGTACATAAGACACTGTAATGATTAAATGTCAACAAATTGTATAACCCTGAATGGATGTATTTCTAGAAGTGTGCAACTTAGAGAGTGAACTGTGAAATTGAAAATCTGAACAAACCTGTAACTAGTAAGGAGGCTGAATCAATAACCAAAACCTCCCAACAAAGAAAATCCCAGTACCAGATGGCTTCACTAGAGAAGTCTTACTAAACATTTAAAGAATTGACACCAATCTTCAAACTCCCTAAAAACTGGAGAATACTTCCAAAGTCATTATTAAAGTACAGCATTATCCTGATACCAAAATCAGACAAAGGTATTATAAGAAAACTGCAAGCCAATATATCTGATGAATACTGATATAAAACCCCTCAAAAAAATATTAGCCAACAAAATCCAACACGTTAAAAGGATTCCTGGAACACAGTGATTCAACATATGAAAATCAGTCAGTGTAATATACCACATTATCAGAATGAAGAGCAAAAGTCATGATTATCTCAATTGATGTAGAAAAAGCATTTAACAAAATTCAACACCTTTTCATGATAAACACTTAACAAAGAATAGGAAATTACTTCAACATAATTACATACATGAAAACTCACAGCCAAAATCATATCCAATGGTGAAAAACTCAAAGCTTCCACTCTAAGAACTTGCCTTTTTAAGGTAACATGAGTATGTATTTAAATTCACAAAATCTAACCATGATAATCATCCAGAAAATATTTGCATTTTTAAAAGCTTTGTTGATTCAGATGCAATGAATAGGTCATTGAGAAGGTAAAAGTCCAGGTATTAAAAGAACTGGCTTTGTACAAAATATGGAAGACAAAAAAGTGAGGTTAAAGGAAGAAAGGTTTTATATTTGAATAGGTAAAAGGTTAAGTTCTTGAGCAAAGAAAAGATGATGTACTGTGGCAAATACATTTAAAGGAGGTTCTTCTGTGTCATTCAAAGCTTCTTTCTACATGAATAGTTTTGAAATATATACAAGCCTTATTCATTTTTTTGTGTGAAGGTTGAATCAAGAGATTTTTGTGTGGAGACAAAGAACCTTTTTCTTTTGAGCGTCTTGGCCTAATATAGTTTAAATTACAGCCACAATATAAAGATACTGGAAAGTGTTACTATGATAAGATTCTGCTAGAAATTTTCATTCTAGCAGGTAATATTCACTAGTTAAAGAGGTAAACAGGAGCCGTATTTGCTGGCCATGTTTTATTTTTCCTTTTTCTTCAAACAGGATAACCAAAGATACAGACAGAATTCAATAAAATAAAATAGATGAAACAAATCCTAAGAGACTGAGATGCCACATGCTACATTTAACCTAATTTTATTCATGCTTGCCTTGGGATGGGGAACAGATCATTCAGTAAAAACATACAGTAAAAACAAAATGTCTTATCATGTACAATTTTAAAACTACAATAATGATGTACCTTAATTACTTCCATGCACACAAGTCTAACATTACAGGTTTTTTCTTTTTTAAAAATAAACACAATTAAGACTTCTAGGAGCATTTTATAATAAAGTAATTCCTAATGTTTCTTTGTTGATAGATCAAGCACCTCCAAAATACAAATTCCTATACACAGTGAGCACTTTACTTAAAATGAATACTTAAGTAAGTTAAGTACGTGGACAGCCATAAGATAAGCTGACATTATATATATTCAGCTAAGTGGGCAACAAACCATAGTGCCAAATGGAAAAAGTGTATTTGCAAATAAATTTCAAAAACTAACTTTTATAATTAAATATGGAAAATATACTGATTTGCTAAAATAAATAAGATGTGATGTAGTAACACTTCATTATAAAGAATGCATACCAGAACATTTATAAATGGTGAATGAATCTTAAGAATAGTTTACTACAATAAACGCTGGCTAACTAGAAGTGCATATTGTGAAGCACTACGGGTGGTATATGTTTTGCCACATACTTTTGTTACCGTGAGGTAGATAACACATGTGTACCAAATTCGGCATTCATTTTTCAGTTGCTGCTGGTATCATGTGTTTTAAGAAATGTGTACAGTATGAAAACTCGAAAATACTCATGAATGAAAAAATGTTTTAGGAAAAAAATAGATATTTCCATGCAATTATGTACAGTCTCACTGTGTAAATTTCAAGGCAAGATTTTTGTTTCCTGTAAAACAGATCATTGTTCTATGAGAGAATGTTTTTTACTTGTCTTAGTGCATTTCTTTTGTCTCCTCCTGCATTGCATTTTGCTCTATTCTTTATTTTTGTGTGCAAATGACATGCCAGTTAAAATGAAAGCCATCTCACATGTAGAAAAAAGTCTGGATTTTAAAAATCAAGAATAAAATCCTTTCTAAATGACACCATCTGATTCAAGTAAAAAAAAATGACTTAAACACTAGTAATAAAAAAGACAAAACACATTTCATGAAGAATACAAAGAGAAATGTCTGCTGAGTGTTTTAGTTCAGATGTTTCAGAATGCTGCTATATGTCTTATGAGGAATCTGAGGGGAAGATTTCATGGCAGAAGGTGTTAATGTGGCCTGTATTGACTTAAGTGGTGACCCAACGGGGCTGTGAAACTGCGGGATGCCTATAGATTCAAGCTGCTTGTTAAAGAGGAACTCCCCACTGTTGTTCAGAAATCCTTCCTCATTTCCTCTCTCTCCAAGCTTCCCATCCTCTACTGGCTCAGTTTCTAGCATTTCAGTATCTTCTTTCCTGCTAAAGAACTTGTCCAAGTAACTGGTGTAAGTGTTTTCCTTCTCTATTTGTTCATCCTTCCTTACCTCACAACAAAACTGATTTATAAGAAAACAGTCCTCCCCACCACCCAGGAACTGGCTATCCCAAGAAGATTGGTACAAGGCTTCTAACTGAGCCAAATTTGCCATTCCTTTTTCCTGTTTTTCTTGGCTTACTGACTTTGGTATCAAACTTTTCAATTCTAGCTGGGACACTGAGCTATTCAAGTCATTTAATTTATCAACAACATCAGTAGGCTCATGTTGTGAACTAAGCTGAATAGTTCCTGCAATAAAGGAATCAAAATCAAATCCCTGATTCTTTTCCCTTTCTTTTTCGGCCAGATGCTGTGACGCTTCCTCTAGAGCTATCTGGGCTTTAACCAATCCATTCCTTTCACATTTTGACTTGCCTTTCTTATCAGATTTTTCTTTGCTTTGTTCTTTCCAGTTGGAAAGATCTATAATAAGCTTGGGTTCATAGTAATGGTTAACTTCACTCTCTCTCCAAACTAAGTTATCCAAATATGATGATGACCTTGTTTTGTAGTTACAAGTATGGCTACACTCCAGATCACAATATTTGTTTTCATGATGATCTGGGTACTGCCAACAAGGCTCAGTAGAGTAATTAGTATCAAAAGCAGGATCCTCCAAATACTTTTCACGATCCCCATCTAAGTATTTTCGAGGATCGACTTGTACCTCTTCTTCATCAGTGACATCAGATAGAGCTCTTGGGTCAAGCTGAACTTCATCAATATCAAAGTTGTTATGCACAGGCCAATCATGCTCTGAAAACTGACAATCATGGTACCTGAAAAAATTAATACATTAGTGTTAATCCAGGCATAGGATTTCACTTTCAACTTCATTGAGTGCCTTATAAGTGAAAGAACTGCGCTAGGTCTATGAGGGGATAATAGGAGTGTAAGTCATAAGCTCTCCTTGCCCTCCAGGAATGTGTAATCTTAATGGACAGCTAAGATCTGTTACTTTATAAAATGACATGAGGCAGTATTTGGTAATTACCACTGATGTATGTAAATATAATAAAGCTCTGAATTCTCCAAAGACCAATTCTCTTTCATGCTTAACTCTCTTCCTCAAACACAACTACAGATAAACATTTGAATGGCTGGTATGTCTACAGTTCAATGCCAACAGAGTTTCATACAGAGGAAAACCACTGTATGACCGTAAAATGCAGATCCCTAATCTCAGTTAGGTCTCATACAGATTTCTCACTCTACTAGTCATAAGGGAGACTAGAAAAGGGGGAAAGCTTGCTGGAAATCACAACAAATAGAAAAAAGGCTCTCCATTGTGTATGTGCTACTGAATGTGGTATCCTCTTACTGACACATCACAGCAAGGTGACAGCACACCCAGCAGAGACAGACTGAAAGAGATGAGATGACTTAACTATGTGCAACAAAAAATGTAATGATTGGAAGACTTTTGGGTGTATGTAGGTAGTAGAAATGTTCACATGAAGAAAAAAGATGATTGGCAGGTGTGTGCTGAGGCACATTTTAGGAGGAAAAAAATTCAATGAGTAAACTAATTTCAACATTAACTACTTAATTATTAACTACAATCATTTTTCTTTAAACAGAAATACATGAATCCTGAAACTTTAAGACTGTCATTAGTGATTCCCTAACCTGGCTAAGTATCAAAACCACCTGAAGATTTTAAATAAAACTGACTCATTGTTACATGCCATCACACTACTTTGAGGAAGAATTATATCTAAACTCCCCCAGAAATTTAGAAATCCTAAAAGGAGGCAAGAGAAGAAATTCTTTAACTAAAATGTATGTTATCCACTTTGATGTTTTATACTGTTCAGACTAGAAAAGTTCCTTACAGTGACCCTATGTTAAGCATCCCAAAACTAATTTTATGTCATTAGGAGAACAGATTAGAATATAGCATATACCATGAATCAAAATAATCTCTATCCTAAGACATAATGGATGATATATAAAAATGTGAGACACTATGGAGATGCCTTATTAAATAGGGTTGAGTCCTGTCATCCAACATCTTAAAAAAAAATTTGTGACATTCATAAAAACAAGTTTAAAATAGTTTAAGTAGTTTAAAATGGTTCAGATTTCCAAGCTTCAACCCTCACATTTAAAATACTTTATAATTTTATTGCCTAAACATGCCTTAATGGTTTTGAAATTGTTTCAAAGAAGCATTTAACTTTTCCCATTATGTATATCTTAACCAGTAACTATTAAATATTTAAATTACATAAAGGCTATTCAAAGATATTTTAATGTTTAGGAGAAATCCAGAAAGACCATTACTACATTTTTCAGACTTCTACACAGTTTTATCATGTATAATTTAAAAATAAAACTCACTGTATTATGGTTTACTGAAAATACAATAAATAGTATTTTTCTAATTTAGGATCAATTTACCTTTCCCAGTTATAAATGTGACTGTGAGTTTCATCCATAAGTAAAATATCATCAACTTCATCTTCAATATGAAAAGGATGACTTGAAATCGGTTCATCCATTGGAAAAGAATATATGCTCATGTAAGGATGGGAAAGCGCCTCTTCTGCTGTCAACCTATCCATGGGGCTAAATGTCAGAATTTGTTCCAGGAAATCCAGTGCTGCAAAAGAAGGGGATAACATATCTTAACATTACCAAAAATCCACCAACACATACAGTAAAGAAAGGGACTATACAATTAAAAGGTAAGTTCATTTGTTTTGTCAGAGAAAACTTACTGATTTGCAGATTTTTTTTTAAGACATTTGTTCAGTAAATGCAGTAAATATCTGAAATATACCCCAATCCCATATTATGGTCAGTTATAAAGAAAAAGAAGGCATATATTAAGTTGAAACATATGAAGCTTCCATCTTTGTTAGTCAAAAGTGGTCAAATAACAGCAACTTCATATTGCTCAACCTAACACATACAGGTTCGAATCTCAGCTCTGCAGTTTACTAGCTTAACTGTATTACTGGCTGTGTAGGGCTGGACATGCTAAACTTGCTGAATTTCAATTTCTTCATGTATAAAATGGATATGCAGAAAGATACCATATAAGGTATAAATTAAATGTAAAGCACAATATCTAGTGAAAAAAAGACCTTTTCCATTTCCTTCCCCATCTCACTGACTAGCTGTTGTACTAATTTGTTGATCTTCATTTCACATCAGTCACCCTCCAGCACATCACACGATGTGCCTGATCATTTCAGGGCTCTAGTGGAGCAACCACACACCCAATGCTTCCCACTCACTCAGTCCTTAGGCTCCCCACCCAGCCTGAACCACACTGTCAACAGCCTGAAGATTGCCCTTCCACCACCATATACCTGTATGCCTTATGATTTATACCAGTCTTCAACTCTGAATCTTTTCCACCACCTCAGCTCCCTAGCCATACATTACTGATGAAAGCTAGAGGCAAAAATCACATATATATGTACCTGGCTCACTACAAATTTATACTGTGGAATTTAAATTTGACCTGTGCTATTTATTGCTCAGCAATGTTCCAACACCGTCTCTTTACACTCTCAATCTTCTCTTATTCTCAACACACAGAAACCCATGTCACGTTGATCTCAGTCCCTACTTCTTCACTATGGTCTGTCACATCCTTTTATCCTTACCTTCTGTCTCAAGGGAAAAGATAGCCCTTCTCTCTAAAACTAAGCTGTACTCTAGAAAGGACCTTACTCTTAATTCCCAACTTCTCATTAACATGAACAATTTTATAGGTATTTACATTGACATTTAATATAGCCATTTATATATTTTTTTTATTAAGGTATTATTGATATACACTCTTATGAAGGTTTCACATGAAAAAACAATGTGGTTACTATATTTACCCATATTATCAAGTGCCCACTCACACCCCAATTCAGTCACTGTCCATCAGTGTAGTAAGATTCACTGTTTGCCTTCTCTGTGCTACACTGTTTTCCCCGGACCCCCCACACCATGTGTACTAAACATAATACTCCACAATCCCCTTCTCCCACCCTCCCACACCCCTCCCCTTTGGTAACCACTAGTTCCTTCTTGGAGTCTCTGAGTCTGCTACTATTTTGTTCCTTCAGTTTTGCTTTGTTGTTATACTCCATAAATGAGGGAAATCATTTGGCACTTGTCTTTCTCCACCTGGCTTATTTCACTGAGCATGATATCCTCCAGCTCCATCCATGCTGTTGCAAATTAGCCATTTATATTTTTACAAAGTGCTTTCACATACGTTATCTCATTCAATCCTCAAATTAATCCAATAAAGATTAAAGAGAAGAAACTTAAGGCTCATTGTTACTCATGCCCCTCAGTGGTCCAGGACTGAGTTCTTTCCTGTTCTCCCCACCCACCGCCTCCTCCTTTCCCCTTTCCTATTATATTATCCTTATCTAAGACATTATTTCGCAATACATCAAGTTGTTCTTTGATTTTGCAAGAGTCCAGCTAATTAACCCAGGGTCCATGTATCTCAAGGCGAGAAACTCTAAGGTACAGAGCTATGGACAGACGGCCCAGCACAATCACTATTCTCAGCAGGAACGAGTAGAGGTGTCCAACAACACATGAGGAATATACTCTAAAATCCCTAGCATTTGGAAATTGTAGGCAGCAGGTGGAAACAGGAAGAGGTAAGGAAGAAACTAGCCAGGCTGAGCTCCCAAGTGTATGCGTATCTAGAACATTTCCATCACTGTAAAAAATTCTACTGGACAGCCCTAGAGGTAATCACTCTGTCTGCTACCAGAAAGTGTGCTAAGGAATACATGGTAAACAATAGAGAAAAGGAAGAAGACAAGAGGTAATTATGGAGGGAAATTAAAACAGGGTATTCATCTAAAAACATTAACCAGAGTAGGGTTCCTAGAAGTCGTAATGTGGTAATTCATATGTATTTAACCATGCTTGCTTCTTTCCCTCCATAGACCATGAACAGAGTGGGAGAAAAGAACATGTATTATTTTAAGTCCCCATTGTCTCAGAATGTGCTCTGCCCCAAAATGAAACTCCAATGTTAATTGAGAAGAAACAGGTGTGGAGCATATATCTATGTAATAAATCTTTCATCTCAGGAACTTCAGATGTTCTGCATTGCACTTTTATGTGGGGCACAGTTCTGCCATTTGTGCTTATCAAGGGATCTTTGCCCAATGGTTAACTAATCCATTACAAAGACATTCATGCAACACATGAATAAATCCCAGCCATCAGCCAAATGTTCAAGTTTTCATAGCTGACGAAGACGTGGTCCCCACCCTAGTAAGCGTAGGGAAAAAGATTCAAATTGAGCTAGACTGCAAATGCTTCAACAGCAATGTCTATTGTTACTAGCTTGTCTCTTTTGGAAAGACACAGCAATAGAAACAATGATTCAAAGGCCGATCCAGGTTATCCCTGAGCAATGTCTGTCAACCTGAATGAGCAGGGCCCACCTGTATAGGGTTTTAAAACCACAGATACCTGCCCTGCTCTCCACTCCACCTTTGGACTCTGGCTTAATAGTCTGAAGGTTTAAAGAGCTCCCACCCAGGACTCTGACACATAGCCAAACGCTAAGTGACTGCTGTTCAATTGTGAACACAGATGTTTTACAGCAGCTACAAGGTTAGGAGCAAGATAGCCAGCAATGGAACCTGGTTATGAAGATAAACTTGGAGACTGGTTAAGAATGTAGAACTACTGAAAAGGAAGCCTACAAAATCTATTAAAATTAAGTATAGCTGCTTCCTTTTCATTTAGGCATTCACTATTTGAGTTCCAAGCATATTTGAGGGGAAAAAGACAATGTCATCATGATTTTGCCATATTTCGTGCTCCTATTTCTCAAAACACTTGCTACACTTTGATACACACTAACCTGAACCACATAAATAATCAGAGTGGGTGATATGAATAATGGATATATAATACAAACTTTAAGATGTTCAGGAAACTATGTATCTCTAACTTTTTGATTCATGCAAGAACTATACAATCCTGACATTGATGTACCTTGATGCATGATTAATTTCTAAAGATATAAGACAAAATCAAGAAGGTATTTTTCATGCCTAATATTCTTTTAAAAATGTTATCGTATTACATATAATTACTGCAAGAGTTAAAGATTAGTTGCTTTAGTAGTCAACAAAGTTTTGATTCTCTGCAGGTCCCTACTACTTCCAAGCTTGTACAAACTCATTTTCAGCACTTAATATAATCCTAACACCAATCTGCAAACTCTTACGTAAATAGAGTTTTGTTTTTTCTTCCATCTCTTCCTCGCTCTGGATCCTTTCCTTCCCCGCTACACCCCCAAACCTTAATTTGCCCTTTTGTACCTAAATCACATTCATACTCACACTTACCATACAACCATCACAGAATTCCATTCCAGCTTAGTGAGAGCCAATGATTCAAAATCCTCACCTATTACTCTCATAATCAGACAGGTAAACTAGAAAAGTAGATGGAATTAGAACCAGGAGAGAGGGAGGGGTACACTTCCTGGAATCTGAAAAATTATCCAAAGCAAAGATCCTAGCTTCAGTATTTCAGGCCAAAAAAGGAAAGTGAGAATCAAAGTTTTAGATAAACCTTAAGTGTCTAAAGACTACTCAGGAGAAAGATGCACATCTAAGGATAAAAAAACTAAAGCTTCCCTACATAAATTCTGTTTTCACACACAACACCACCATTACATGGTGATTACTCTGGAATCACAATACCTTCTCGACTAATTCCCGGAAGCAGCTGAGTTAAAGGTTTGTGTGGCTCAGTCATGTCATTTCTAATGTAAACTGGAATCACACTGAGAAGCTCCTGACGATCTTCCTCATGTACAACAGGAATAGATTCTAAAATCAGCTGCATCTGTTCAAGTTCATGTGCACCTGAGATTAAAAAAAAAAAAAACACCAAATAGAGCATAAACAAACACATTCCTCAATGTTTCCTTATTTGGCAGTAAACATTCTAAAGCTATAGGAAACTAACTTAAATATTGTAATGACAACTATGGGGAAAATGGCCTGAAACATTAATCAGCAGGTTTCACTGCTTTGAATATTGTCAGTCTGCTCAAAAAGCATTAGCTATTTCAATTTCTGCTCACTGACCTGTTCAGGTTTAGGTGCTCTGTTTCCATAAAAAACTTACTCTTGAAATTTGGCCTCATATTGAGTTATCACAAAGTAGTGAAATAAACAATGAATTGGAATTCAAGAGACCTCGATTCTAGTCTTAGAGGTACCATTAATTAAATGGCTATAATTTTGGGTCCCCTAACATGATGACTTGACATCATCATCAATAAAATGGAGGGTTGGACTAGATTTGCAAAATAAAAGGTTTTATAGTTATGTATTAGGCTCGATTAGCATTTCAGGACCACAATTAAAGAAATAAAAGGGGAAACTTTAGGCTAACTGGGCGACTAAAAAAATTCAGTTTGCTTTTCCACTAATTTCTAGAAATTCATTCAACACTGAAATTTTTTCTTTAGCACCTACTATGAGCAAGGGACTTTAGTATATGGCTGTGAAACAGAACAGACCGAGTATCTGTCTTCATGGACCTTACTATCTAGTGGAAGAAGACATAATTCTATAAACATGTCAAATGGTGACAAATGCTATGAAGAAAAACAGAGTAAGCTAAGGTGGATAGAAAGCACTGTTGGGGGCAGGGTTGTTAATTTATATAGGATGACCACTGAAGGTCCCAATGAAAAACTGAAAATGAAGGAAGTTAGGGAACACACCACATATTCACATGGAGGAAGGGAGTTCCAGGAAGATTGGAAAAGGCCCAAAGGCCCAGAGGACAGAGTGGGCTTGGTGTGTCCAAGAAACAACCACTGGGGAAGTGTAGGTGGAGTGGAGTGGCTCAGGGGAAGTAACAGGAGATGAGGTCAGAGTGTGAGTGTATCAGAATACAAACAGTTTGCTTTATCCTGAATTTGATGGGAAACCATTGCAGAGTTTTGAGCAGAGAAGTGACATGGTCTGATTTTTGTTTTCAAAGAATTATACTATGGCTGCTATATGGTAACTAGGCTATAGACAGCAAATACTGAAGCAGGGAAGTCAGTGAAAGGTCTTGCCATTAGTCAGGACAGACATAATGGTTGACTGAATTGGTGGGTGGGTAATGACAGAGATAAGCACAAGCAATTAGGTTCTGGATATATTTTGAAGCAAGAGCCCACAGGATCTGTACTGACAAGAAGTGAAGGATGATGCCAAGACTTGGGCCTGTGCAACTAGATCTGGTTTACCAATATGAAAAAGGCAGCACAAAGAGAAAATATGAGGGAGAGACACCAGCAATTCAGTTTTGGTACATTAAAATTGAGATTCTATTAAACATCCAAATGGAGATTTAAAGTAAGACCAAAAATTAAAGGAAGGACACTTTATATGTTAAAAATACAGATTTCCAATGAATGCTTAGTCGTTGCCTCTTATTGCTATGTTCATTTGAGGCCTAATAAACACTTAGATCTCCCTACGCTGGTTTTACTGAATGTTCATAAACCTACCAATAAAGCATAGAAGGGAGCTACAAATGGATCTTTTATATCATTTCACAATCAATTCCCATTAATTAAATGTTTAAAGTTTACATAGGTTTAAGATCAAAATCATGTTATTTAGTGGTGGGCTGTTAATCCAATTCATTTTATTGCTACACTTGAACAGTATCTCAAAATACCAAATGAACATTTAAAAACACATTAAGTACTTTTGTATGATCAATACAGCAGTAAGTTGACACCAATTCATACAACTTGAAGCATGATCTAATGATTTTAAACAAATTAAATTTTATTTTCCTGAAACAATATTCATTACTGTGGTAGCTTTAAAATATGTCCACAAATTCTTTGATACTCTTCCCTTCAAAGAGTAAAATCCAATTTCCCTCCCCTTGAGTGTGAAGTATACTTAGATGACTCTCTTCTAACACATAAAATAAAGCTCAAATGAGTGTGTAACTTTTGAGTCTAGATTACAAAAAGATACTCTGCATTTATGGTGAACTCATTTTTGAGAAGGGGATTAACTATTCAATGGAGAAAGAGTAATCTTTTCAATAAATGGTGCTGGGATAACTGGATATCCACATGCAAAAAGAATGGAGTTGAACCCCTACCTCATACCATACACAAAAATTACTTCAAAATGGGTTATACACCTAAATTCAAAAGTTAAAAACTATCAAACTCCTAGGGATTAGGCAATGGTTTCATAGATATGATACCAAAAGTGTTAAGCAACAAAAGAAGAAAATAGATAACTGGACTTCATCAGAATAAAAAGCTTTTGTTTCAAAAGACACCTCAAGAAAGTGAAAAGATACTTTCAGAATGGGAGACAATACATGCAAATCATCTATCTGATACACATATATCCAGCCTGTGTAAAGAATTACATCTCAATTATAAAAATACAAATAAGCCAACTAAAAAATTGGGAACAGATCTTTGTAGGTATTTCTCCAGAAAAAGATATACAAATAGCCAATATACACATGCTCAACATCATTAGTCATTAGGGAAATGCAAATTAAAATTATAACAAGCTATTATTATTTTATATGCACTACTTTGTATCAAAAACAGATAATAAGACAGACTATGCTTTAAGTGTTGATGAAAATGTGGAATAACTGACACCTTCATATATTGCTACTGGGAATGTAAAGTGGTACAACTACCCTGGAAAATGGTCTGGCATTTCTGCAAAAAGTTAAACAGAGTCATCATATGACCCAGTAATTCCACTCTTCAGGATATACAAACCCAACAAAATTGAAAACACTTCCAGAAAAAATTGTACATTAATGTACACTGCAGCATCAGTTCTAATATCCAAAAAGGGAAAACAACCCAAATATCCATCAACTGATGGATAAACAAAATGTGGTATATCCATACAATGGAATATTATCTGGGCATAAAAAGGCATGTACTATTACATATTATAACATGGAGGAACCTTCAAAAATTAAGCTAAGTGAAAGAGGACAATCACAAAGGCCACATGTTTTATGATTTTTTTATATGAAATGTCCAGAATAGGCAAATCTATAAAAACAAAGTAAATTAGTGGTTGCTAGGAGACAGAAAAAGGGAGAAATGGGAAGTGAGTGCTAATAGCTACAGGGTATCTTTTAGGAGAGGCAAAAATATTCTAAAATTAGCTGGTTATATAATCCTGGGACTATGCTAACAAATACTGCACTGTACACTTTAAGTGGATGAATTCTATGGTATGTTGATAGAACTTAAAAAAAAAATACACGAAGCTTTCTCCTTGCTCCCTCTTTTGGATCATTCATTCTGGGGGAAGCCAGATGCCATATTGTGAAGACATTCAAACAATCCTAGGGAGAAGCCCACGTGGTGAGGAACGGAGGTGTCCTGCTAACAGTCATGTGAGTAAGCTATCTAGAAATGGATCCTCCTGCCCGAGTCAAATTTTCAGACAATTGCAGCCCCAACCAACATCTTGACTAAACAAATCTGAGATAGAACCTGTATGAAGGTTCCGATTTCTCCACAATCTCACTAACACTTATATAAAGTGTAGTCGGTTTTACTATTTGTCTTTCTGGATACGAAGTAGTATCCACTGTGGTTTTGATTTGCATTTTGCATAATGACTAACGATGTTGAACATGAGTTTATTAGCCATTTGTGTATCTTCTTTGTAGAAGTATCTATTCAGGCATTTCCACTGAAGTCACTTAAGACATTTTGGATTTAAGCCACTATGTTTTGAAGTAATTTGTCATGCAATAAATAATTCAATAATTATTTTATACATGCTGCATGATACTTGAATATCAGGAATATAACTCCAGTCACAGTATTGTTCCTAGGAAAAAATTACACTTAACCATATAATTTCCAGGAATCACTGGTATTTTCTCATAGTTCTCTAAATTAAAATTTAATCATTATCCAAGCTGGAAAACCTAGAAGAAATGGACAACTTCTTAGAAAAATATAACCTTTCAAGACTGACCAAACAAGAAACAGAAAAACTTAAACAGACCAATCAACAGCAACGAAATTGAATCGGTAATCAAAAAAATACCCAAGAACAAAACCCCCGGACCTGATGGACTCACCTCTGAATTCTACCAGACATATAGAGAAGAAATAACACCCATTCTCCTTAAAGTTTTCCAAAAAATAGAAGAGGAGGGAATACTTACAAACTCATTCTATGAAGCCAACATCTCTCTAATACCAAAACCGGGCAAAGACTTCACCAAAAAAGAAAATTACAGACCAATATCCCTGATGAACATAGATGCAAAAATACTCAACAAAATATTAGCAAACCGAATTCAAAAATACATCAAGAGGATCATACACCATGATCAAGTGGGATTCATCTCAGGGATGCAAGGATGGTACAACATTCAAAAATCCATCAACATCATTCACCACATCAACAAAAAGAACAAAAACCACATGATCATCTCCATAGATGCTGACAAACCATTTGACAAAATTCAGGATCCATTCATGATTAAAACTCTCCACAAAATGGGTATAGAGGGCAAGTACCTCAACATCATAAAGGCCATATATGACAAACCCACAGCTAACATCATACTTAACAGTGAGAAGCTGAAAGCGTTTCATCTAAGATAGGGAACAAGACAGGGATGCCCACTCTCTCCACTGTTATTCAACATAGTACTGGAGGTCCTAACCATGGCAATCAGACAAAACAAAGAAATACAAGGCATCCAGATTGGTAAAGAAGAAGTCAAATTGTCACTATTTGCAGATGACATGATACTGTACATAAAATACCCTAAAGACTCCACTCCAAAACTACTAGAACTAATATCTGAATTCAGCAAAGTTGCAGGATACAAATTAACACACAGAAATCTGTTGCTTTCCTATACACTAACGATGAACTAACAGAAAGAGAAATCAGAAAAACAATTCCATTCACAATTGCATCAAAAAGAATAAAATACCTAGGAATAAACCTAACCATCTATTTGCACATGACATGATATTCTACCTACAAAACCATAAAGAATCTACTCAAAACTGCTATAATATCTGAATTCAGCAAAGTTGCAGGATACAAAATTAGTACACAGAAATCTGTTGCATTCCTATACACTAACGATGAAGTAGCAGAGAGAAATCAGAAAAACAATTCCATTCACAATTGCATCAAGAAGAATAAAATACCTAGGAATAAAAACATAAGCAAGGAAGTGAAAGACCTATACTCTGAAAACTACAAGACACTCCTAAGAGAAATTCAAGAGGACACTAACAAATGGAAATTCATCCCATGCTCTTGGCTAGGTAGAATTAGTATTGTCAAAATGGCTATACTACCTAAAGCAATCTACAGATTCAACGCAATCCCTATCAAAATACCAACAGCTTTCTTCAATGAACTGGAACAAATAATTCTAAAATTCACATGAAACCACAAAAGACCCCGAATAGCCAAAGCAATCCTGAGAAGGAGGAATAAAACGGAGAATTATGCTCCCTGACTTCAAGCTCTACTACAAAGCCACAGTAATCAAGACAATTTGGTATTGGCACAAAAACAGACCCACAGACCAGTGGAACAGAATAGAAAATCCAAACATTAACCCAAACATATGCAGCCAATTAATATTTGATAAAGGAGCCTTGGATATACAATGGGGAGATGACAGCCTCTTCAGCAGCTGGTGTTGGAAACACTGGACAGCTATATGTAAGAGAATGAAACTGGACTACTGCCTAACCCCATACACAAAAGTCAACTCAAAATGGATCAGAGACCTGAATGTAATTCATGAAACCATAAAACTCTTAGAAAAAAACAGGCAAAAATCTCTTGGACATAAACATGGGCGACTTCTTCATGAACATATCTCTCCGGGCAAGGGAAACAAAAGCAAAAATGAACAAGTGGGACTATATCAAGCTGAAAAGCTTCTGTACAGCAAAGGACCCATCAGTAGAACAAAAAGACATCCTACAGTATGGGAGAATATATTCATAAATGACATATCCAATAAGGGGTTGACATCCAAAATATATAAAGAACTCATGCACCTCAACAAACAAAAAGCAAATCCAATTAAGAAATGGGCAGAGGACATGAATAGACACTTCTCAGAGAAGAAATTCAGATGGCCAACAGGCACATGAAAAGATGCTCCACATCGTTAATCATCAAAAAAATGCAGATTAAAACCACGATGAGATATCACCTCACACCAGTGAGGATGGCCAACATCCAAAACACAAACAACACAAATGTTGGCGAGGATGTGGAGAAAAGGGAACCCTCCTACACTGCTTAGTTCAACCATTGTGGAAAGCAGTACAGAGGTTCCTCAAAAAACTCAAAATAGAAATACCATTTGACCCAGGAATCCTACTCCTAGGAATTTACCCTAAGAATGCAGCAGCCCAGTTTGAAAAACACATATGCACCCCTATGTTTATCGCAGCACTCTTTACAATAGCCAAGAAATGGAAGCAACCTAAGTTTCCATCAATAGATGAATGGATAAAGAAGATGTGATACATATACACAATGGAATATTATTCAGCCATAAGAAGAAAACAAATCCTACCATTTGCAACAACATGGATGGAGCTAGAGGGTATTATGCTGTGCAATAAGCCAAGCCGAGAAAGACAAGTATCAAATGATTTCACTCATATGTGGAGTATAAGAGCAAAGAAAAAAACTGAAGGAACAAAACAGCAGCAGACTCATAGAACCCAAGAATGGACTAATAGTTACTAAAGGGAAAGGGACTGGGGAGGATGGGTGGGAAGTGAAGGATAAGGGGGAAAAGGGGGCATTATGATTAGCAGATGTAATGTTCGGGGGCACGTGGAGGGCTGTACAACTCAGAGAAGACAAGTAGTGATTCTATAGCATCTCACTACTCTGATGGACAGTGACTGTAATGGGGTTGGTGGGGGGGGGGGGGCTGATGAAGGGGGTAATTTAATAACCATAATATTGCACATGTAATTGTAGATTAATGATACCAAAAAAAATTTAATCATTATCACACATCACAGAACTAATTTCAGGTAAATTTAGGGAAAAAAAATTAGAGGATTGTTTAATGATATGTAAGTTGAGTACTGGCAACAAGCATCAACATAAAAAAAAATTTAAGGGCATTAAAGCATACCATCCCTTCTTTAACAATGCTCCTTTCTGCACCCTCATCTTGCTTTTACTAAGCCTTCTTTTGTAAGCAGAACCTGCTCCATTCCCTTCCTTCTGCCCTTAGCACAAACTGGGAGTGGTGGGAGGTCCAGTCTAGGACTGGTTAGAGAAAGAGTAATGTCAAAAAGGGAAAAAAGCCTAAATCTCCATCACATTACTTCTTTAAAAAATCTTCAGTACCCTACTACTGCCTAGTTTTTCAAAAGGAAACGCCTCTGCCTAATTTCTAATTTCCAATCCCACCCTAACTGGTCATAAAAATCTTCATTATTATTTGACACCTTGTTTTCATCCATTTTTTCTCACTGATTCATGAATGTACCAGGCTCATGCCCTTATTTATATAAATATCTTTAAACAGATACCACTATTCCTCTCTTCCCATCAAAATTCTTCATTATTCTTATGTAGTTAAAAATCTTTTGACTTCTTTAATTCTGCCATTCCGGCCATCACTGATGAAGACTCTCTACGTCTGCAGCTCTTACAGTCTATACTAAGTAATTTTATATAAATGATACTTAGGTTTATCATATTTGATGTTTTTTATGGATTAGTCACCTCTTCCCATCTTAACTAAATTCTCCCTTACACCTCTTCAGAACTCCCTCATAGCACCAACTCAACAAAAAAATCACTTGTTTGGTTGTTTCTGGAAGTTCACAGCAGTCAGTCAACAAGATACAGCAGTTCAAGGAACAGGTATCATAGGGGGCAAAGGAAGATTATTGGATTTTCAATGACAGCTAAAAAGTTTCACCAGGAAATGACAAACACGGACAGAACTAGGCAATTGTTATCATTTTACATAGATTACCAACAAGTATTATGAATCTACAAAATACAAAATTATGTTTTAGGAAATAAGACATATACAGAAGAACACTAGAATTCTGACTGAATTTATTTAGTGAACAATTCAGTGAATAGGTCAATAAGTTTTCTCAATTTTTAAATATTAAGAGCACCATTTTATCTTTTCATTTTAATATTCCAGACTACAATAAATTGTTTTAAATCTTAGTAGGTAAATCTTGCTTCAGAGATACATGCAAAATTATTTCTCTGCAATAATTTTTTTCCGTATCTTTTCAAACTTCTAACCTGCAAAGAGGGTTTTACCAGTCAGCATTTCAGCAAAGATGCAGCCTGCAGCCCACATGTCAATGGCTTTAGTATAATTATTAGGAGAAAGTAAAAGACGTGGAGATCTGTACCATTTAGTAACCAATCCTTCAGAAAGATGACCCTGAAAAAGAAACAAAATCATAATTTTTAACTTTAGCTGAGAACAATACATAAGTCTTGATTTAAAATTCTTGATCTAAAAAAACAAACAAAAAAACTTCATGACTGTAAAATCCTAAAGCAATACTGTTGATTTCTACACCTATCTTCAAGGCTCTTGTACTTTTGTGGCTGAATGAAGGTTTAACTTCCCCTGGGATATATCATCTATGATATTCACATGAAATCTGCTGAGTAAAATATACTGCAAGAATTTAGTGTGTAAACTAGGCCATACACTCAAAATGTGTTCAAAATAGGAGCTGTTTTTCCCTTCCAAGTCTTCAGTTAATTGAGGAGCAGGTATGCTTCAAATCAATGAGAGAAAGGTTAGGGAAGAGCAGTGCTCCTTATAAACCAATGTCAGGCTCCTTGTAGACAACCCAGGGAACGGGGACAATGCTCTATCACATACTCCATTCCTAATCAATTTTACTACTTTAGATTTATAAAGCATTTGACAAAAACATTTACATATATACTGCTTCATTTCATCCTCAAAGCAACCCTAAGAAAGTGTGAAGGCAGATATTAACTCCATTTTATAGGGGCGATAACACGTAGATTAAGGAATCTATCGTTATGTGGTTATAGCTTAGTTGGATGTAAAAGTGGAACTCAATTTTAGATAGTATAACTCCTAGTTCAGAGTTCTATCCACAACAGCTTACTGTTACCCATAAATAGGATGTGGTCATCCATTTCATTTTAGTACTCAACTTCCATGTTAGTTTTTAAAAAAATAGGTTATACTTAATGTGAGGCACTACATGTGAAGATGATCTGTTTTAGACATGTGCAATGGGAAGACAAGCAAGCAGGGCTCCTAGGGGTTCTTTATAACCGAAGCAGCTCCACTTTTCTATTTTAAACATTAGGGTCCTACACACAAATTCATTTGAAAACTGAAAGACTACGGTTCAGCTCAGAACACAGAAAGGCAAATTGTTATCTAAGGCACAGTTACTATGACTCCTTTTAGCCATTCTTATTGCTTGTTTTACCTTTATGCAAATTTAGGTCTCAAACTAAATTAAGTTTGCCTAAAGAAGGCATTAAAGAATAGTATAGGCTCAAAGGGACAAAAAACCTAAAAGCTGAAATAGCATCCTCCCTTACCTTCAGACAGAACCACACTTCTGTCCTAAACACCTAAGAATATATCCTACTTTTAAATAAGGGACAATTTCAGTCATAATACATAAATAACCACATATTTTTAGAGATTTGTATTTAATTAGGATCCCACTCCACAATACAGGGTAATTGTGAAAACAGACCTGTATCAGAAAAAAACATACTATGTAAAGTTTAATACGATTAATTAAAAATTCTGCCATAATGTACAAAGGATACATGTGCCTATTCCTGATGATGTTTATCAGTTTAAAGGTCTGTCTCAACTGGCTTTCCACATACCTTATGGGAATAATGGGGATCCATGATCCGCGCAAGACCAAAGTCACCTATCTTCAGCACCAAGTCTTCAGTATTAATGAAAAGATTAGCTGGTTTGAGATCTCTGTGCAGTACGTTTGCAGAGTGAATGTATTTGAGCCCACGTAGCAGCTGATACATGAAAAGCCTGGCATGCTCTTCCAGTAAAGGGCCCTGCTCCAGCACATTAGCCAAGTCTGTCTCCATATACTCCTGAACAATGTAAACACTGTTCAATTCAGTAAGAGAGCCCACATCATCTGTTAACTGGCTTCCACTAGGACCAAGAATTTCAAACACTTTCACAATGTTATCATGGTCAAGTCTTCTAATAATTTTGATTTCACGTAGAGCATGTTTGACACTCTGGGGATCAGTAAGGACAATTTTCTTGATGGCTACTCTTTTGTCACAGTCATTGTCTACAGCAGAAAAAACCAAGCCATTGCCTCCACAGCCCAATGGTTTTAAGTCCATATACCTAGAGCCCAGATCAAAACCATGAATGTTCATGAGACTTTCAAATTTCTCTGCCATTTTGAAACCCTTACTATTGCCTCTTCCTTTCGAATTGTTGAACTTGTGTAAACAAGGAAGAAAACTGACATCAAAAGGAAAGATCGTTCAAAAAGGGAGAAGAAAAATAATTTTGCTTCCACAGCAAGATGGTTTCTTGATGTTCATTGCATATGCCAACCAGGCCCGTTGAGTTCCCCTTAGATTTAAAGCTCAGAAAGCTCTACTCATATTGAGAATTAAAAAGAGTGCAGTACTCATAGTTCAAGAAAGGGGCAGCAACTCTGCAGACATTAAAAAAAAAACACTCAAGAAACTCAAACGGAATGAAATGACATACTATGCACTCAGATTAACTGGGCTAAACGATTTAACATTTAACAAAAATGTGAATAAATATGCACACAACAAGCTTCTATGAACATTCTCCTCACAGTGCAGATACATTCAGTGTTGGACTGGTCCTGAGCAGCATCGTTCTAAGGTGCTGGTAAGCACTATTTCCGTTTCGCTTCTTTTCTTCCTTTGTTGCTGTGTATTTCAACAGGAAGCCCTGGCAGCTGTTGGTTAACAGATGTCTTTTGTTAGTGATCAGGTGGCTCCAGCTCACCACAATCACAATCAAAGCTACCGTCCATCTTACTCTGATACAACCTGGGGGATGAGAAGAAAGAAGGGAAAGAGTCACCACTGCAGGAAATGCTCTTTTCTTCAACTTTGTAAAATGACATAAACTGGGTATTTAGCTATAAACTACTACTGATACATTATTTATTTATAGTCACTAAGTGGAAAGCTTACCCTCAATCAGTAATAGCTACCCATGCTGTAAGCGATTCACATCTGTTGGCTCAGACTCCAGATCCCATCATACTAGATTCTTTTTGGTATTTAGGCTCATTAAATTGTATCACTTCTTAAATGCCAACAAGTGAAGAAAGGAAGGTTCATAACATTTTTACAGAATTCTTTAGGATTTTCTGAGGGGTAAAACATTAGTAACACTTCTCTCAAAGAACATATAATAAGCCTGCAATGTGTTTAGTTCATTAAATAACATGTTTACTTATTAACTATGCCTATCAGTGAATAAAAATCCAGCAGCACAAAAGAAATTTGTAGAGCATTCTCTTTCATTTACAAAAGAGTGAACTTGAATGGTGAATAAGCCATGTTTAACTTCACTGATAATCAGAAAAATCGAAATACCTCAAAAAGATAACATTTCAGGTTGGAAAAACATTTTTTAAGACTTTCTTATTATCAAGTCTGAGGAGGAATATGAAACAAAGGAACTTTCATACAATATTGGTGGGAGTTTAAATTACTAACAGAATATCAAAGAGCAATTTGGCATAAATAAATACATAAATGAATAAATAACAGCATACCTATCACTTGGCAATTTTTCTTCAAGGAACACTCCCTAGAGAAATGCTTGCAAATGAATATCTAAACGTGCACTTTTTTTTGGTAATGGCAAAATAGTAACAGTCTAAACTTTTACCAGTAAGATGAGTTACATTCATACAGTGGCTTACTATATAAAGCAAAAATGAATAGAAATGGTTGAAATCACCAAATATACACTAAATTTAAAAAGCAAACTGCAGACAGAAATGTGCATGCTGAAATCAGTCATGAGGTTCATAAACATGCAAAATAATGCTATTCTATGGGTGTACACATGTAGCAAAAGTATAAAAAAATACCAGATTGATAAGTAACAAAGCCATGGTAATAATTACCTTGGGGAATGAGGGAAGGGATTAAAATGAAAGTGGAGTTACACAGTATGCTCCAACTTTATCTTTAATATCAGTGTTATCTCTTTGAAAAAAAAAGAAGTATGACAAATTAGTAATATCTTAAAGTCAGGTGGTGTGCATATGAAGAGTTCATCTTACAATAGGGGAAGACAGGCCAAGAAATAAGCAACACACAGGTGTCATATGGCAGTAAGTGGTACAGAAAAAATAAAACAGAGAAATGAGACAGGGAGGTAAGGGAATGCCTTTCTAATGTGATACTGGAGCAAAGTTCTAAAGGAGGAGGTAAGGGAGTAGGTGGGCCTCAGGGATGCTATGTGGGAATAATTCCTAAACAGAGGGACTAGCATGTCTGAGAAATGACAAGCCAACATAGTAGCTCATTTACATGTGTATGTCAATAAGCAAGTAATACGGTCTAACCCTTAAATGGAAAGGCTTTCTGTTGCTTACTTCTGAACTAAAACCTTGTATTAGGTGTATATACAGTGTTATTTTCTGAAGGGATTAGAAGCGCTACAGGTATAATATCCCTCTATTCAAAGCGCTAATCATTAAAGGGCAATGAGAAACTGTATCAGTGTTTCTGGTAATAAATAAAGCAGCCCATTCTGACCCTGAAGATGTGACAACTTTCAGGTGTGGCTTAAGAGAACCACTAGGGCTCTGAGACACATCAACTGTTTCACTGTGCTGAAGCTTTTGTACAGCAGGGAATCTGCCTCTTTCCTGCCGGCCTCACACTCCTACATACATACATGGAAATATGAAATTCTGAAAAATATAATAAGGTAACAGCACTTGCCTCAATCTAAGCAAATCTTGAATATGAGAAATCCACAAATATTAAAAATGTTTGACAATGGAATACTATTCAGCCATAAAAGAAAACAAATCCTACCATTTGCAACAACACGGATGGAGCTAGAGGGCATTATGCTAGTGAAATAAGTCAGGGAGAGAAAGACAAGTACCGAATGATTTCACTCATCTGTGGAGTATAAACACAAAGCAAAACTGAAGGAACAAAATAGCAGCAGACTCAAGACTCCAAGAAGGGACTAGTGATTACCAAAGGGTAGAGGGTTTGGGAAGGGTGGGTGGGGAGGGAGAAGGAGATTAAGGGGCACTATAATTCACAATCACAATATAGGTAGGCCATGAGAAAGATAGTACAGCATGGAGAAGACAAGTAATGACTCTATAGCATCTTACTACATAATAGTGATTGCAAAAGGGGAGAGGAGGACTTGGTAATATGGGTGAATGTTGAAACCACAATGTTGTTCATGTAAAACCTTCATAGACTGTATTGCAATGATACGTTAATAAAAAAAAAGTGAAGGTGAGAAACTGATGATACTAATAACCCAGAGACTAGGTTGACAGATGATCCTCATGGCAACAGCTTTACTTAATAAAAATTGGTATTTACTATCCCTGAGTTCTTTTAATAAATATGAACACTTCTTGTATCTGTGCAATATTGTGAAGGACATTAACAGCATAATAGCTTTCTTTTTTTTTACCGTAACAGATTTCTTCTGTTTGCAAGTTTATGTCTACTTCTCAGAAACAAGCAAACTCCTAAAAATTCTATAGCTTATCAGTCTATTTACAGTAAACCATTTAGAAGTTAAAGTTTTCAAATAAACTTCTGAATTAAAAAAATACTTCTGTTTAAAGGGTTTTAGTGGTTCTGTCTCCCCCAACCCCGTTTTTCCTGCTTGTATACATCTTGCTCCCTACCAAATAGCCTACAAAAAACAGTATTTTTCAAAAGCTCCAGTATTTCTGAAATTTTTCATTTTTCATTTCTCCTCTCCACCTGAAATAGAATGTTTATTCACATCTAACCTTCTTGCCCCAATGTAGGCAATTCCTTAAAGCTCAATCAAGAAGAATTTGACATGTTTTCCGTCTAGACGTAAGAATAGTAAAATCTCTAAGTACTCTCTTAAGCTTCTAGTTCATTAATAGTGCAATCATAGTAGAGAGCAAATAATGCTTTGCCAAAAAACGCCACTACAATCATCTGACAGAACAGCACTATAGTAGGAACTACAGCCAGATTATTAAAGTCATTAGTGAGAGACTCTAGAAGACCTCCATCCACATCTGCCCCCTTTAAATTTCAGTGAGGCCAATAAGCATCATCAACCATAAACAACTATAGAAATGAGAATGTTTTTCAGAAATCTCAGTGACTGGTCAGCACTTACAGGGGTGGAAAGTAGGTAAAAATTCATCCTGGGAAAGGCAGGAACTTGTGCCTAGGCTAAGAACTGCAGAATCCTCATTACAGATTCAGATGATGGCCACAAGCATACTGTAATTTATTGCATTTTGCATAGCTGTGTTTTTTTTTTTTTTTTACAAATTGAAGGTTTGTGGCAACCTTGCCTTGACCAAGTCTATTGGCATAATTTTCCAACAGCATTTGCCCATTCCACATCTCTGTCTCACATTTTGGTAATTCTCAAAATTATTTCAAAATCTCTCATTATTATTATTGTTTTATTATGATGCTCTGTTCTCAGTATTATAACTCACTGAAAGCTCAGATGATGGTTAGAATTTTTAAGTAATAAAGTATTTTTTTAGACATAATGCTGCTGGACCCTTAACAGACTACAGTATAGCATAAACATAACTTTTATATGCACCAGGAAACCAAAAAATTTATTTGACTCACTTAATTTGAGGTGTTCTGGAACCAAACCCAAAATTACTTTCTCCAAGGTATACCTGTATATTGAAAGCCTTGAATAGACTTTCTCTAAGTATGAGACCATTTTTAAGAGAAAATAATATTTATCAACAAAGCTGTAATTCCACTAGAAAGTGAGGACTGCACTAAAACAAGTTTTGGGGAAGAAATGAAAAGAGAACCCACTATTTACAATCACAGTGCTTGATTGCTCAGCGATTTGCCCATTGCTGAGTACTACTCTTCAAAGTCCTTCAATATCCATAACATCAAAAAGCTACTGGAGCACTTTTTCATTCAGGAGTTTGGGAAGTAAGCCCACCTCAATCTGTAAGATCAGAAGATAATGTACTTCTGCATGATAAAGTAGATCCAGTGTGTTTCCATTCAATCATGCTCCATTTGGCAAGTATTTGCTAATTACATATTATGTAGCTGTCAATATATTATGCACTGGGGATAAAGTGGTAAAGTAAAAACAAACTTGAGCCTTGCGCACAGGAAATTTATACTGTGGTTGGAGGCAAACAATAATAAACTAACAACAGGTAAAAGGGGACAAGTGGTACCAAGGAATGGTATAGGATGCTATGAAAGCCTACACACTGGGGGATCTGACCTAATTGTTAGGTAGGTCAGGATGTGTGTCTCTGAAAGCCATAAAAAGACAGAGGCCTCCCATGCTCTTAGTGACCATGAAAATAGCTTCCTTCCTGTCACTGTAACCCTTACAGCAATTATATTCCAAACCCTGATGTCTCCAACCACCTCCATCTTTCATGTCAATCAGGGAGCTCCCTGGCCTGACTAAAGCATGCAAGTACAACTCAAGAGGACCAGCAGTTTGCCAAAGCATCCTCCATTCACATCACTGACCTCTGGAAATGTCCCATTTATACCATTTTCTCTACCACCTCTCATGTTTAACTTCATAAAAGCAAAGTTCAAGTCTCAGGCTCAGGAAAGATCTGGGCTTCCACATTCCTTTTGCACTTTCCACACACTTCAAGAAAAGGAAAGGAAAACTAAGGACAAAAACTTAATTGATCCTTCCAATTTCTCTGCCTCCAAACATTACCCATTCCTACCAACCTCAGTTGTGTTGCTTGGAGAGGGATCATTAATTGAGTTTTAATTAGCTGAATTAAAGTTCTTTTGTTTTTAATAACAATTTGGTGCATAAAATGAAGCACAGAGAATGATTTTTAAGAATGAAGTTGGCAAGGGGCAGTACAATTAGCAGACGTAATGTTGGGGGGGCGTGGGGAGGGCTGTACAACTCAGAGGAGACAAGTAATGATTCTATAGCATCTCACTATGCTGATGGACAGTGACTGTAATGGGGTTGGTGGGGGGGGGCCTTATGAAGGGGGTAGTTTAATAACCATAATATTGCATATGTAATTGTAGATTAATGATACCAAAATAAATTATATATATATATATAAAAAGAATGAAGTTGGCTTAAGCTTTACCTCTGATCTTCTTTCAATGATCCACCATAACATGGGATTAAAAGCTCTCTACGTAGCCTAGGCTGGGTACCAGCTTCCTACATTTCTAAGGCAGTTACCTGAAACTGCATTAGCCACAACTGTGTCCTCAGGCACTCCTTTCTTTCAAGATTCCCTCTTGCTTTCTGTCACTTGGCTTACCCCAACACCAAGAGAAAAACAAGTACTCTTGAATCAAGCCCAAGTGTATGAAGTAGTTAAAAAATACAAAAGGAAGAAATAAAAATAAGAGAATAATTTCTCTCTGCCCCATCAACTCTCCATTCTATAGAAACTTGCTTTTCTTTCCCTTCTTTATCAGGAACTTGGCCATGTGTCAGAAAGGGAGTCAGATAAGCAAAGCAAGTTTGAAGTGAAGACCTTTAACATATTTACATTTCTGGTTTTCTCTTCCATATTCCACTCTGCTTCTTCTCAGATTAAAGCTGACATGGGTCATCTGGTTTGATCACATTCACTGACAGGTCTTCCCTTTCCCCCTCTTCAACAGCTCTTGCCTATTTTGCTCTTCTCAAGGGTCAAGTGAGTAATCTGAGTTAACTGGAATCCAGCCAGCCTCCATCTGCTGATGGAGATACTTGTGGCGAGAAGGGAAAGGTTGAGCTCTACTTATATTAACCTAAGACTATCTCCTAACCCTGGCACACAGAGATGTTACAGCAAATTCAGTTTCCCTAAGATCATGTCTCCAGCTCTCATCAAAGCTACTAAGTTTCTAAAGCAGAGAAGGCCAAAGGCTACAATTTAACTGCTTACTCATATGCATTCTTGACAAAGCCCTTGCTCCTAATGTAGGGTAGCCCTAAGAGTAATCAGGGACCCCTCTCAGGGCTTATCTCGAGGTCTATGTTGCAAACTAGTTTCAGTGAACCTCAGGAACCCGGTGTGTGTGTGTGTGGGGGGGAGTTCCTTAAAACTAAAACACCAAAACCTAATAGGCTTTGCCTATCAGTAACTACAATAAGCTACAAAGACAAATTTTCAAAGTAAAAGAGGATTATATAACTTCTAACAAAGTATCCAAATTTTTAAAAACTACTCCCAACTGGTTCTTAAACTGTCCGAACTTTACCTTAAATATACTTTAACATAACTTTTATTTGCCTTTGGCCATTTAAAAAGCCATTATAAACAAGCCATTATAAAATAAGAGCCATTGTGTGTCTAATGCTCTTCTCTAGTTAAACTCTAGGGTTTCCATATTGAAATACTGGACTTCATAGACCAGATAAACTAGCAAGGAATCTCAAAAGATCCAATTCTAAAAGTCTATGATCTATGAAGTTACAATACAAGTCTTTCACTTCCCTGGTTTTTGTTTCCAAGCATTTATTATGGTGGTATGCTCAGAATGGGAGAAATGTGTTGAAACTGCAGTACACTGATCATTTTTTTAAGTAATTATATTTTTATATAAAAATTAGATATTTTAAAGTAATTACAATAACCCTTCATCCCCTATCTTCCCTCCTGCTAAAGCCCTCATTTTCAAGACTCCTCTCTTAACTGATGTTAAGGAAACACTAGAGCAAATAAATAAGTGGGAACATGTGGGTAACCTCTTTCTTCAAGTATGTCTGGACATCTGAGGATTCCCAGTGAAAATCATTTTTAGATGGGAGCTTTAAGCACCGGTGAGCTTCCCACTTCCTTTCCCTCAGGCACACTGAATGGCAAAGGTAGAAATTGCAGCTACTTCAACAGCTTGGATGGCAGCTATGTTAGACTTGTATGAACATGACTTAAACTTTTTTGCTTCCATCCCAAATTTATACATTTCACTTCTCTTCACATCTTATTGACCAAAGCAGGTCACACAGTCACACTTAATTCAAGGGAGTGGAGAAATACAATCTCAACATGGTTCCAGAGGCAGACAACCAAGATGTTTGAACAGATTTGACTAACAGCTTCAATTCTTCCATCCATCACAATTTTATTCAACAAAACCTTACTGAGTGCTTACCATATGCCAGGCATTGTTTTAGGCAGGATCAAAATAGTTCTTAAAAAAAGAAAAGAGAAGATTACCACCTGACCTCATGGAGCACAAGCTCCTAGAGCATCATAGCAGATTCTTCCCTGTCCCACTAACATCTTTTTCTCCTCTTTTCTAATAGTGTTATCCTTCCCTTGATTTTTCCATCCTTCCTCAATCGAATCTAATCTCTATTCTTCACATTCTCTATTCTTCATTTTCCAGGGCACCATTCCCCACCCACAGTTGTAGCTGTGTCTTGTCTATTTTTAAAGGTTTGGGACTAAGTAGCTTTCCTGACATTTTCTGGGCATAGTAACTGGTACTCAGTAGGTGCCTTAAAAACTGTACTGAAGAACGAATGGAAACAGCATATTCTAGTAGGAAGTAAAAAGTTTTGCAAAGCTTTACACTCAATTTTTTCAGAATCTGATCACATTCTATTCTACCACAGGGAACACCAGTGATGATTCCCACATATGGCACTTTCCTTTCCAGGCATTCCCCCAAGAGCCTCACCCTATGGTGAAACATAGGTCTGCCATCACATGAAGAAGGCAATTGATTTGAACCCACTGAGACTTGATGAGACAAAACTTCACCTTTCTTTTGTTGAGTTAGCAAAGATGGATTGTGCCACTGAAATAGTGTCTTCCTATATTACTAGACAAGCAGGATTTTGTAAAAAGTCCTATGAGTCCATGTAATACCAAGTAGGTATCATGAGGATACATAAGATGCTGACATTACTCAGATTTTACTATTCTTCAGTCCATCTTCCATGGCACCTAGCACCACAGCTTTCTAGACTGCACTTCAAATGTAACTGCTGTCATTTTTGAGCTAACCCTGGTGAGGGTCTGAAGGCCACACTGTACAAGGACATACAAAACATTTCTGGACACTCATCAAATGACAAGAATCAGATACCTGATTGGACATTCCCCAGTTTTAAAAAATGATTCAGAAAGAATGGCATATACAAATGATTTCCCTCATTTGTGGAGTATTAACAACGAAGCAAAACTGAAAAGAACAAAATTGCAGCAGGCTCAGAGACTCCAAGAAGGAACTAGTGGTTACCAAAGGGGAGGGGTGTGGGAGGGCAGGTGGGGAGGGTGGGAGAAGGGGATTGAGGGATAGTACGTTTCGTACACATGGTGTGGGGGATCACAGGGAAAACAGTGTAGCACTGAGAAGGCAAATAGTGCATCTGTGGCATCTTACTACACTGATGGACAGTGACTGCATTGGGGTATGGGTGGGGACTTGATAATATGGGCAAATGTAGTAACCACATTGTTTTTTCATGTGAAACCTTCATAAGAGTATATACCAATAATACCTCAATAAAAATTTTAAAATAAAAATAAATTTAAAAAAGAACAGCATATAAATTTTCCAGAATCTTTCCTCCTTTCTCATTTTCTTCAGATCTAAACAAGGCTTACAAGATTTAAAAAAAAACAGTGTAAGTTTTCTATCAGATTCACACTAGAGTTTGGCACTACTGGAAAACTCCTGATTTCACTAAGTCTGTATTTTAAAAAACAAATAAAACCATGAGTTAAAGAGATCTAATGTCTACTCCAGGACCTGTAGCTAAATTAGCTATATAATCAGAGTAGCTCTTGTTTTTAGGTCTCAGTTCCTTATCAGGAAAATAATGTAGCTAACCCACATGACTTCTGTAGTTTCTTCCAGCTTTAAAATTTTATAATTTTAATAACAAGCTCAGGATTTCCACTTCTGATTTGAATGCAGGAAGTTACAAGACACCATTACTGTCTGTCACCCTATAAAAAACAAGCAGGATAAGCTACAAAATCATAGTTCAAAAAAAAAATCAGAAAGCTAAGGATGCAAAGAAATCTAAATAAAGTGAATTCCACAAAATGTCAAGCCCTTCATAAGAGAAGAGACTATGGCAATTCTCATTCCTGACAAAGTGACAGGAGAACAAGAATTTTCCACTAACAGGATTATGAAGAAACCAGCCAAATTTATAACCAACTTTTAATAGCCTGCATGTGGATTCATATAACACATTAGAATTTGGAGAAGGCCCAGCTAAAAACTACACCCGTCAACTCTCCCCCATGGGTCCTCACTGAGTGCAAAAGTTTGAAGGTAAGGCATAAAAGCTGACAATGTTATGAAACATACGGGCCTCCACCACGTCTGAGGCAGCTGAAATGGGGGACAGCTGAAACTAAAGATGGGGACAAGACAGTAAACATGAGATAAATTCTTCCAAGGCATTCTGAGTAAAAGGCAGATACTCTTCCTAAGGCAAAGAAACAGGGCAAACACATGCGGTAAAGAAAACCTGAGGTAGTACTGGAAAGGAAAGAAAATGTCCAAGCAGTCCAAAGAGCTGGTAGCTAGGCTAAAAAGCACAAAGCAGAGAGTTAACAGCACAGAAGTATATGAAGAGAAAATGGACAGAAGTTTTCCAAAACTGATAAAAGACACCAACTCACATACCTAGAAGCTCAACAAACAAGCAGGATAAATTCAAAGAAACCTACACCTAGGCCCATCATACTCAAATTGTTGAAATTGGGGGGCAGCAGCAGTGGGAGGGGGAGCAACTCTTAAAAAAGCAACCAGAGAAAAGAGAAAAAATATACTAAGGATGAACAACAGAATGATAGCTGACTTATCACTAGGAGCAATGAAAGCCAGAAGACAACAGAGTATCATCTTTCAAGAGGTAAAAGATACTATCAACCCCAAATTCTCTATCTAGGAAAATATATTTCAAAACGAAGATGAAATAAAGGACACTTCCAGAGACAAAAGTCAAAAAATTTGTTTCCATCAGACTTTCAAAACCTTACAAAAAATGTTCAAAGATCTTCAGTTTTAAGAAAAACTACACCAAACAGAATTTGCAGAAAAGAACAATACCCAGAAAGGATAAGTAACAGAGAAATAGAAAAAACTTAAAAAAAAAAAAACCTACCATATGTTTAAATGTCTTTAAGAAACTTGACGGTTCAAAGCAAAAAAAAAAAAAGTATAATGGGGTTTACAGCCTATCTATGTAAAGGTATAAACGCAAGAGAAGAGCACCAAGTGATGGAGGAGGGTAAACTGAATCACGCAATTACAAGGTTCACAATATTAGCGAAGTAGTTTTTATTACTTAAAATGGACTGTGACAACGAATGAAAGGTTCACGGGTCATCTTTAAATACCTTCTTCACCTTTTGGTAATTATGTATACTTAATAACATGCCCATCAATGGGCGTAAAGGGAAGCAAAAAGAGAAAAACTAAATAAATCACAAATTTTAAGTAATGATTTATTTTGCCAGGCAGATTTTGTGTATTTTTACATCAATAATAATACAAACAAATAGATTAACATTTTAACATTTTAATACCATACACTGAAAACAAAGGAAATGGAAATTACCCATGTTAATCAATATATGTATTTTAATTGAAATAACTTTACTCTCTGCTGTAAAAGTATAGTTTCAAGATATTAAAACTTTTTATTATGGAATATGGCCCAAGAGCTCTAACTTGAGGATACAAACAAATATTTGGTACATATTTATCACACATTATCAACAATTACAAAAGCAATTCATGAAAAAAAAATTGTTATAAAGGACGTCACAGCATTGAATACAATAACAGAGTTTTTTAAGTATTTGAATTTTAAAAGAATATAAGGAACAGTAATAGCAAGCTTGATTAATAATGTATTATGTGTGAAGCATTGTGCTAGGCACATACTCTTACACTAAATCCTAACAACATTGCAAAATGGGTCTTAAGATCTTTATTTTAGAGAACTTAAATATACATTCAAGATCACACATCAGTGAGATGTGAACCTCAGGTTTGTCAACCAAAGCCCATGATCTACTCTCAAATAATAACATAAGTTTTTATTGACAACAGTAGTACATATGATTTCCCTCATTTGTGGAGTCTAACAACAGAGCAAAACTGAAGGAACAAAACTGCTGCAGACTCACAGACTCCAAGAAGGGACTAGTGGTTACCAAAGGGAAGGGTGTGGGGACGGAGAGAGAAGGGCATTAAGGGGCACTATCATTAGCAATCACAATATAGGTAGGTCACGGGGAAGGCAGTACAGCACAGAGCAGACAAGTAATGACTCTGTAGCATCTTACTACACTGAGAGACTAACTGCATTGGGGTGGGAGACTTGATAATATGGGTGAATGTTGAAACCACAGTGTTATTCATGTGAAACCTTCCTAAGACTCTATGTCAAAGATACCTTCTCTAAAAAAAATAGTGCACATCCCCCATGCCTTTGAGAGTGAATTTCTTATAGATAAAACATTGTTTTGCGTAAACAAAATATAATCATCAAAATCAGGAAATTAACACTGGTATAGTACTACCACCTAATGTTCAGAGCCCACTTAAGTTTCTGCAATTATATCAATAATGTACTTGAGAGCTAAAGGACCCAGTCCAGAATCACATGTTGCATTGATTACAATGCAATCTTTAATGTACTTTTTCCCTGTAGAAATTTAGGGGAAACAAAGAAACATTTTATATAGTACACAAGAATTTACTGACCACTTGCCATGATACAGTGGAGAATAAGACAATTAAGGTTCTTCTGCTTCCAAAGAGTTTACATTCTAATCTGGAAATGTCAGGCAGCTGCATTTGGAGAGGTCTCTCCTTGCACACTAAGTGAGACCTCAACCTGGACAGAGGAAGATTCTTGACTCTGAGAAAGAATTCTCGACCACGTCAGACAAGTGTAGGTAAAGAAGGAATTCACTGAGGCAAGAGTGGTAGTGAATGGCAACAGCCACACAGGCAGCAGAGAGCAAGTAGGAACAGAGGGAGGAAAGGAAAGCTCACTGAACTGCTCAGCATGGGGCATGATCCCTTGCCAACTCCTGAAGCCAGAGTCACCTGGCGTCCAGTGTCCACTTGAATATGCATGGCATAGGAACTAAGCCCCTACCACCAAGGGAGTTGGGGGAGCCACAGAGCACTGGATGGATTGAGATGTTCTGAGACCTTCCCAAAGACAAAGAAAGGAGATTTGGGGGCAGGCTATTAAAGAGCACGATTGTACAACTATCGTCCTGTCTGGGTCACACTGGCAATGGGAACTTGCCAGCCCAAATCAGAGATCTTAGTAGCCCTTCCCTACTGTCTTAAGTAGAAAAGAGAGAGTGTAGACTTGTGCTTAAGTATAGAAAATTGAATAAAATAGCAAAGTAACAAAAATGCTTACCACTGGAAGAGCACAGAGACAAAACACAGTAAGTTGAGCAAAGTATTTAAGGCAAAAGGTACACACTAGCAGAAAGGGAAGTGAGGGCAACCTGAGTGGAGGTGTACTTATAGGCTTAGGATTCTCTGTTGAGGCTTTCAAGAATGAGCAAAGGGACGGAGATGGGGATGGGGGGGGGATGGGGGCACAGGCTTGACTTGTAGTCTCAGAATGTCTATCCCCAGTAAGAGACATGCCACCATCCACAGTCTGTCCTTTAGATATTCTATTAGATAAACTTAATACAAAGAATTTATTGATCCTGCTCTTCTCCAAGATAGTGGTTACCCTCAAGAGTGGTGACTTATCATTTCAAACTACTTGCCCTGCCTTAAGATAGGGTCCATTATTGTCTGATTACCATAAAATGTTAGGAATCTTACCTCCTAACACTCTGGTTTTTAAAATGGAATCTTAGCCTTAAGATGGAGACCCTCCTGTTCTTACTATACTATTTATATCTCAGCATTTTTAATCACAGGCAGGAATAATTAATCATGATGCTTGTCCCATGTCCCTGCCCTACCTCAGAAAGACTAACAAACAAGTTAGCTAATGACATAACTTCAGATTTTTCCAAGTAGTATGATTGGGTGGCTGGAAAATGGACATCTAAGGAGCTGAAACCTTATAAGAATGTGTGCCAGCATTGCTAAGAGATGGGAGAAGAGCATTCCAAACAGAGAAAACAGCAAATACAACCTGAAGCAGGACAGAACTTGGTGTTTTGGAGTAAAAGACAACAGTGTAGCCACAGCAACCTGAGTGAAGGGAGTGGGGGCTGATATGGGGGTAAGGCTGAACAGACAGAAAGGAACACGTGAGGCAGGATTCTAAATTTTATAACTAAGAGCAAAGAAAAGCTATTGAAGGATTTTAAGCAGACGACTGGCATAGTTTCATTTCCATTTTAAAGAAATGATTCTGACTACTGGGAAGAGAACGGACGGAAGAAGATAATCAAGAAAAAGCAGAGACCAGTTAAAGCTATTTCAGTAAGCCATGTGAGATGATGGGGGCTGAGATAAGACTGGTAGAAATGAAGATGTAAAATAGGAGACAGATTCAAATGGTATTTTGGAGACCAAGAGAACATGGTGACGAATTAGATGCTGAGGTGGGGATGACTAGGAGAAGAACAATATGGCAAAAAGTTCTATTCTGGATATGTTAGGTCTATTTAGATAATAATTAAGTGTAATATCAAGCAGGCAGTTGGATGATGTGTCTTCTTCTCATGCAAGAAGACTAAACCAGGAACGTTAATTTGAGAATTATCCACAGGTAGATAATATGTGTAATATGTTGAATAAGACCACCTAGGCAAAAAACTGAGAAAGAGAAAGAAAACAAAAAGCCCGAGACTTAACTCTGGGATATGCCAATAGTTAGAGTCAGGTTGAGATATAATGAGTTATAAAAATATATATATTTGGTCACTCAGATGACCAAATATTTATTTCTCAAATATATGAGGTCTTCCTGCACAGTCTCTGAAAATGCTTCAGAGCTGTAAAGGTCATATGGGTGTCTTGTTGTATTAATGGGCAGTCTTTTGGACAACCCAAGGACAGGGGCTGGTTGCCCGGGGAATCAACAAGATGATTAGCACTCTCAGCCCCCAGCCCCTAACCCCTGGGAAAGGAGATGGCAGAGAGGCCTGAGGTTGAATCAGCCAATGGCCAACAACTTAGTCACTTATGACTGTGCAATGAAGCCTTTACGAAAATGCCTCAGAAGAAAAGCATTTTGCGCTCTTGTTCCCTCTTATGCATCCTGCTTCCTTGAGAGAGCTTCCATGCTTGGGAAATCAGAACACTTTCACAGGCCACTAAGCCCAGCCCCAAGCACCACGAGGAGAGAAGCTTCTTTATTTGGGACCTTGCCCTATGTATTTCTTTATCTGGCTATTAACTTGTATTCTTTACAGTACCCTTTATTAAACTGGTAAATCTAAGTGTTTTCCTGAGTTCTGTGAACCACTCTAGCAAATTAATCAAACCTAAGCAGAAGGGTGTTGAAACCTCCTATCTGTAGCTGGTCAGTAACAGCCTGGGGCTTGCAAATGACATCTGTAGTGGAAAATGGAGGGTAGTCTGGTAGGATGGAGCCCTTAACCTGGGGAATACAGTGCTGTCTCAGGTCAGATAGCACCAAAATTGAGTGAATCCCCAGACACCCTGCTGGTACCATGAGAAAACACACACACAAGTGCACACAAACTAGGTCTGGGAACCCAAACGGAGTCAGCATCAGTATAGTGGAATCTGCCTGAAAGGACAGGTAGAGGACAAAAGTCTGTATAAAAATGTATGGCATGGTGTGAGGTAAGAGAAAAACAAGAATATGTGTCTCATAAGCTAAGAGAAGCAGGCAAACAGGCAGATAACTGTGGTCAAGTATCATCAATGCTGCTAAAAGATCCTATAAGATGGATCTGGTAAGTGGAAATCATTGGCAGTCCTGACCAGAGAAATTTCAGTGGTAAGATGATGATAGAAGCTAGTCTGGAGTAGGCTGAAGAGTAAAGGAAACTGGAGAAAGTACACAAAAACAACTCCTGAAGATTCCCTTGAAAGAAGATCAGAAAAATGAGACAGTAGCTAGAGAATAATAATATGGAATCAGTAGAGGGTTTGTAAGAGACTTCAGTATCTACACTGTCCAATATGGTAGCTAACACCCACATATGGCTACTGAACAACTGAAATGTGGCTAGCTAGCATGACTGAGAAACTGAATTTTAAAAATATTTTTATTTAAATGGCTACACACAGCTCATGAGTACCCTACTGAACAGTACAGCTCTAAGCACATTTATATACTAATAAAGATGACCTAACAGAAAGGGAAAAATTCATGATAAAGCAAGAGATAAGTCCTTAAGAAGTCCAAAGGAATCCAGAGCACAAGTGGAGGAATCTACAAGGGTATTACATGAATGAAGCAAGGGATGAAATTATAGTAACTGGTGGAAACCAGCAAGACTTAAAATCAGAATCTTAAGCCTGGTTGAAATTCTAAGCATAAAACTAAACTACAGAGGCTATAAAAGCTAAGCAGAAGAGGGAGGAAAGGTAATTTAAATTTACTGAGTATGTATTAATGTCAGGCATTTTCTAAGTGATAAATTATTTGTTACTCAGAATCACTACCTTGTTATTAGTATCATTTTACAAACAACAGGTTTGTGTATCTGATGTTCCAAAGAGGTAAGGCAACTTCACAGAAATCACACATTTAGTAAATGGACTCAGGCTGGTCTGACTTACTCTAGGATTAGAGTCTTCCTACTGCACAGGGTGAGAGGTTAAGGACCACTCAGTGTTTCTGCACCTGGAAATAACAAATAGCAGATTGATCTGGAAGCTATCAAGTGCCAAACATCCCTGGAGGTACCAACTGTCCGGAGGCAAAAACTGTCCCCTCAATACTATCAACAAAATTATTAAGGGAACACTTACTTAAGAGCTATTTTTAATTTCTAAAAATCCAAGTGAAAATATCTTTATTGAGACAACAGGAAAACACATTACTGCAACTTCGATTTTCTATTTTGAACACAAGACTATCAATCAGAAAACTGTCATTGCTTATAATAACTACTAAGTAGCTGGGTGTATTAGAAAAGCAGGTAGTTAGAAACCTACCAGCTTTTCTATTCGTAAACGAAGAGGGAACTTATTAAACTAAACCTAATTAGTTGTAAATTACAATTTACATAATTTTAAATTTAGTGTGGGCAAAAATCATCTAGATTTGTGCTGTCTCATATAGTAACCACTAGCTACATGGAGCTATTTAAATGTAAATTAATTAAAATTAAATAAAATTAAAAATTCAGTTCCTCTGAGGTGCACTAGCCACCTGTCAAGTGATCAACTGGCACATGTGGCTAGTGGCTATCTCACTCGGTAGCACAGAATAGAACACTTACATCATCAATGAAAATTCTATTGGGCAGTGATTAGATCCACAAATTTCCTTCAATTTTCAGGAGCGCCAATGGAAAAAGCAACTCAAAAGACCTGAGTTTTCTAAATCAGTCGCTAACCAGCTGAGCAACTATGTATGCATCTTCTAGCAGTGCTTCCAGAAATGAATGCGCATTTGAATCACCAGACAATCTTGTTAAAACGTAAATTCTGATTTAGCAGGTTTTGAGATGGGGCCGAGATTCTTCACGGCTAATAAATTTCCAAGTGATGCTAATACTACTTACTTGTCCAGAAATGACACTTTTAAGTGCCTCGGTCTTAGGTCTCTCTAGGTCTCGGTTTCCTTAACTGTCAAATGACATATCTGGAGCAAGGTAAGTCATGACCCCTCTGTAAACACTATTATTTTATAGTTTGTACAGAAGTAAACGCACAGAGATTCAGACTCTGCAAAAGCAATCTCTTCTTTGAAAGTAAACACTAGGATTCTAACAATTTTTGTAGTACTATTTTTCTTCCATGAAAAGACATCAAACTTAAATGAAAAATCACTGGGAAAATGTGATTTGAAATATAAACACTCATTCTCTGTACTTTTCAGAAATGGATTTAAAAGGCTGGCGTGTATGAAAGACAAACCTTTTAAAAGCTATCAGATGGGCATGCTGTATTTTCTAAATATGCAGTTCATGGAAGAAAAAAAGACCAATGCTGGACTCCGCCCACACGAGTTACATTAAAAACACCAGCTCCACAAGAAAACCAACTCCCTGGAAAAAGCCATTAACTACAATAACATTGTTGTTTTTGTTTTTGTAAACTCTCAGGGCTCTGAGCAATAAACTGACCAGATTCCCCCCAGTACCAGCAGGCTGTAAAGTAACAGCCCACAGAACAGGCTGAAGGAGCTGAGGGGGCAGCCAACACTGCCACAAAAAATTTACTTTGAGGCACCTTCTTTCTGTTTTAACAGGGTTTCTGGGGGTTCAGCCCACAATGTGAACAAGGACTGGAGAGCAGTGGTGAGGCTCAGTTTCATAAGGCAACACCTCAAAGAAAGGAGACAGGCTAAGGTATCCAGTTTGTAAATTCTGAATCAAGCATGACAGCTAATTAACTATATTCTTAAAAAAATAAATGAATAAATAAAAAAAGGACACTGGAAATATATGTTCAACCTCTAACTTGATAGGATGCTTTGAAAACCTACAATATTTTTATATTTGTATTTTACATTTCCTTTAGTAGAAAACATATTTCAAGGTCTGAATAAAATTTCACTGAAGTTCTCACAGAACCTAAGAATGGACTAACAGTTACCAAAGGGAAAGGGACTGGGGAAGATGGGAAAGGAGGGATAAGGGGGAAAAAGGGCTATTACAATTAGCACAGATAATGGGGGTGGGGGGGCGTGGGGAGGGCAGTATAACACAGAGAAGACAAGTAGTGACCCTGTAGCATCTTACTACACTGATGGACAGTGACTGCAATGGGGTATGTGGTGGGGGCTTGATAATAGGGGGAGTCTAGTAACCATAACGTTGTTCGTGTAATTGTACATTAATAATAGCAAAATCAAAAAAAATAAAAAAAAATTTTTCACTGAAGTTCCTCTATGTAAGTCA